>OY729166.1:24900397-25233580 GCA_958299025.2 Drosophila histrio
AACTTCCCCGTCGCGCCCTGCGATGCGGATAGTTCATGCGACGATTGCGCGGGGAACGGGCGTGATCAACGTCTGCCGACGACTGTTCTTCGTCATTCTCGTCCTCATCGTCATCCACACCGTAGTAGATGTTTCTCTCGTCCTCCTGCTCCTCATCGTCAATGTCGTCGTACAATTCTTCGCTATCCTCGTCATCGTCATCCGAACTGCGTGCCGAACGTCGACGACGTTGCGCTGTGGCGTCGCTGCCAGTGCTGGCAAGCTGCGCTGCCGCCTGCGTTCTTTCTCGCGGCGTCATCACCTTGGCAGATCCAAAGTCCGCTATCATTGTGTGCATATCTTCGTCCAGCAGTATATTCTCTGGCTTTAGGTCGCGATGCACAACATTGCGACGATGCATGTGTTCGCAGGCGAGCAAAAGCTCGGCGGCATAGTGACGAGTGCAGGCGGCGTCGAAGCTTCCGACACGATTGATATACGGCAGCAGATCGCCCTTGCGAGCGTACGTCATCACGAAGTAGAGGGAGCGAGGATCCTGAAAGGTGCACGACAGATTCACGAAGCCGGGCACGTTCGTCATCATGTGCATCACTTCGCGCTCTCGCTTGATGTAATCCTGCTTGTGCTCTCGCAGTATCAGACGCTTCTCGCACACTTTGACTGCAAGCAGAAAGAAAGAAAAGAGGGAGTCAGTCAAGAGCAATAGCAACAAAAACAAAACAGCAAAGAGAGAACTTTATTTCTTTAATTTAATTTGTAATTAAAATTAAATCAAAGGAGTTGACATATGCATACACTAGTAACCAGTTTTGTCTTTATCGCTTATTTATTGCTAAATCTAGCAATTTTTATTATTATTATTATAATTCTGTTTGTTTTATTAATATTTTTCAAATCTAGTTATTTCGTAACGTTCAAATTCTGGCCACACTCGTGTGTACATACAAAATGAAAGCACAAATCTTTCAGGCAAGCTTAAATGTGCAGGCGACAAAGTTGTCATAAGCAAAGTGCTGCACTCAGGCGCACAGCTTGCCAGCGACACTTTGTGGATGGTGTGCTTTGATATAACAAACACACTCACACTCATACACATTGACAACTCTTGTCGTGCTCTTGTTTCCAATTGGCATACATATTCCTTGTGATTTATTGAAATGAATGCAGAGAGAGGCAGAAAATGCGCGCGAGCGAGAGAACAATGGATACAAAGGGAAGCTCGGCAAGTAAAGCATAAGAAGAAGAAGGAAAAAAAAGAAGGAATTTGCTCAAATTGCTAAATTAACAGGCGGCGTAGACGGCGGCGGCGTCGTAGCCAGCGGCAGCAGCAACGAAAGCGAGCGCGCTTTGGGAACTTGTTTCAGTTCCCCGCGTTCTGCTCTGCTTCTGTTACTGCTGCGGCGCAGCGGCTGCTGCTCCGGTTGCTGTTCATGTTGAGCTGCTCCCTAAGAAATTCTAAACTGGTTGTTGAACTACAAAATCACACACACACACACATACTATATGTGAAGTGTTGTCCACTACAAGAAGCTTTTGGCATTGAAACATTTATTGTGAAAGATGTGAAACGCTTTTGAGCTTTGGCCAAAAAGGGGTAGAGGTTAACGTTAACGGTTTCTTGCCAATATGAATTATGACCGCTTATCAGCAGTTTTCCTCACTTTTGTTTTATTCTGACATTCGTTCGTTTCGCGTTGCCAACTGACTTTTGTCAATTCCAATGTTTGAAATTCTAAATTAGAAAATTCATAAATTAAATGCTTAAATAGCGAATAAATAACAAAAAAAACTAAGATGAAACGTGGGAAACTTTTAGGAATCTTCAAAATGATAACAAACAAAAAATGAGAAATGCCAACAGAAAACTTAAAACGCAAAATTTGTTGATTTGCGAAAAAGTGAATAAACAAAGTTGAATATAATAAATTACACTCGCTATAAATGAGAGTGTGTGTGTGTGTAGATATGGCAATAGAAAATACAAATATTAATTTGTTTTTCTTTTCCTTTTTGTATTTTTGCTATTTTATCAAGATCGCAACAACTGAATTTTTTTTAGTCTAGAAAACAAATCAGGGGCGATAAGTCAGCTAAATAAACACACACTAACACACACAGTACATAAAGAGGAAAAACAAAACAACGGCAATTAAAAGATTAACACACAAATAAAACAAAAACAAGCGTTTTTTATGCGTTTTAAATTTCCCATGCCAAAATAGACGGCAGACGGCAACAACAACAACAACAGCAACAACAAAAGTGCGTAAAAATAAAATTGACCTTGAAATTGTTGCCATTGCTGTTTTTTTCTATTATTTCATTTTATTTTTTTGCAATAGATATTATTTCTTTGCTTTTAATACCCAGTGGGGTATACTAAGTTAAGCAGGCGTAAAGTCTGTCTGTCCGTCCATCTGTCTGTCCGTCCTTACAGCCGCATAAACGAAAGTATCTCAGAGTTGACAAAAGCTAGCAACTTAAACTTTATCTCCCAGCACTTCTTATGTTTGTAGGTAGATCTAGTTTATCTTAAATTTTGCATGCCAAGCCCCCTTCGCCCACAAATCAAAAGAAAGCTCATAACAACAGCAGTTTTATAGCTAGAGATTTGTATCTTAGTATCTGCCATCACACTCCCCATTACAGGGTATATTACCGTCGTATTGTCGACTGTCCTGCCTATTTCTATTTTTTATTGGCATTGATTAAAAGGTATGGGAATTGAAATATGGAAGCACTGTGCGCGTGTTTCTTCTTTTTCTCTTTCTATGCTTCTTGTTGGTTTTAATTGGGAACGTTGTTGTTGTTGTTGTTGTTGTTGTTCTTGTTGCCTTTTTGTTGTCGCATTATTTATTTTAATTTTTTGCGCGGCATTTGTTGAGCTGCGGTTTCAAAAAAAAAAAGTTATATATACATATACTGGGTTTAATGCCCGACGCGGCAACGTTGATAAGGCGACGAAAGCGCAGCCTTGAACTTGGCGTATGCACAAAAAACAACAGCAAGAAAAGCTCCAATAAAAACTCACATAAGCAAATAGCAACAAGTACAACAAAGTCTAGCAGCTGGACAATAAAAAAAAGAAACTTAAAAATTAAAACAACAAAGATTAAGAAGACAGCATAAATATTTGTGAGTTTTCAGTGTTTGTCCCACTAAACACAAACAGTGTTGTCAACTGATCACAGACAGTGTTGCCAACTGTTTACAAACCGTATTGCCAACTTATTACAGGCAGCATTGCCAACTGTTTACAGACAGTATGGCCAACTGATTACAGGCAGTATTGCCAACTTTTCAGTGCATAGGAAAGACATATTAGCACTTAAAGGGCCAAATAAAAGACATTCTAGTGTTTAGAGTGATTTCTCCTATAGCTATCAGTATAGCTATAATTCCCGTCAGTTGCTTAGAAAACTTCAGAACTGACGGGAAAATAGCTGAATTGGCAACACTGGTCACTGAGAGCGACAATTCCAAAAATGCAACGCATTGAAAGAGCGCATTGCAACTTGTTGTGTGTTGAATGGAATGCAGTACAACGAGTTTGACAGCGACAAAGAGACAGAGAGAGAGAGAGAGGAAGACAACAACAGTGGGCGACATAAATTGCAATTGTAACCAGTTGTTGTTCAGCTGCAGCAAAGAGACAACTGAGTCAAACAAATTCTATAAATAAGACAGAAGATTTAACTCGCAACTCCATTGTTGTTGGCAGGACAATGAACAAGACAAAAAGAGCAAAATAGAAGAACAACTGTACGCAAGAGAGAATCATCTTCAAATGCTGTTCGATTGCATTCCAACGATAGACAAAGAAGAAGAAGCAGCGACAAAGAGAGCGGCAAACGAGCGCCAAAAGTCTTCATAGTTAGTCTTAAATGGGCGCAAGGCCGTTTGGGTATGTTGTGGAATTGGAACACGGTAAACAGGAAGTCAGCAGAGGTGTTTGAACCGCACAAAAGGCAGAGAGAGAGAGACAGATCGCAACTACATACAACAAGAAAAGGAGATTCCAATTGGACAAAGTGTAAACTATTTTTAGGCGAGCAAACATTGCAACGAGGGGGAATGAATATGGGGAACTTCTCACTGTTCTGCCTGTTGTCGTCGTCGTCGTTGTTGTAAATGTTTTTTTTTGGGGCTGCAATAAAACTGATTGCCAGCGTGCGATAAGAAGAAGAGTGACTCCAAAGCGACCCACGCGACTTTTAATGCTCTTTTCACTTAATTTATTGTCACGGCAAACTTTTTGGCACGACAGCAAATTGACATAAAACTGACAAAATTGTGATAAAAGTCGATTGCGAATTCGACGCGGCCAACAACAAATAAAACAAAAAAAAACATTGCAAGATACACATGTATGTGTGTGTGTGTATGTGCCATTTCGCATTGTTCCGCACAGCATTTCAATTTCATTAATTAGCGACTGCCGCCCAAAATTGGCAAAGAACATTGGCGGCGTCTGTTATGCTCTCCTCTTGCCCCTCCACACGCCCCCTTGTCGACATCATGACGTAACTTGACGTTTCGCTTGAAACTCATTTAAATATGTCGCAGAAAACCAAACAGATTATGACAGGGGCAGAGGCAGCAACAACAACAACAGTAACAGCAGCAACAAACGGTACGCAGGTAACACAGAAGGAGCTTTTTTTTTTAGGATGGTGGAGTGAAAGAAGCGCCGTCAACAGTGTTGCCAACTCTTTTAGAGCTTAAGCCAGCTATATCAATCAAAAAGAGCTAGAAAAAGCTATTTTTGATTTGACAACTACACTTTGCTCTGACTTTTTGGAAACTTTGCCAACACTAAAACGATTTTCATAAAAAATATTTAATTTATTATTATATTTTACCCTCAATATTGAATGGTACTCTCAAATTTTGTTTATAGCGTGGAAATATAGTTTTTGTAAGTGTTTAAAACTCCAAAACTAGCGGCAATTTATCTGAGTTGGCAACACTGGCCGGAACATGCGGAATGGGGAAGGGGGAAATGGAATGGTTAAAAGAGAGCGCGCGCCTGCGAGTTGTTCTCCTTGCTGTTGTTGTTCTTGTTGTCTGACTCATAACAATTTTGAGTGCGCCTCCTTTTTTTTTATTGTTATTGTTGCTGCCTGCCGTTTGGTTGGAGAAACAGTTTATTGCCCTTTGGGGAGGGAAGAAAGGACATGTTGACGGCACGCAAAGGATTTTGTTTCGCTTTTTTATTTTCTTTATTTTCTTTATTTTGAATATGGTTGTTAAACAAACGACAATGTGGCCAACAAGTGAGCAAAAGACAATTCGCTATCTCACTCACTCACTGTCTATCTCCCTCTCTCTCCCTCTCTCTCTCTCTCTAGTGTAGTACATTTGCATGTGTGTGTGAGTGTGTGTGCGGAATAATAATAAAAAGGAAGGCCAAGAACTCTCTTTGCGCGACTTCCTGGCGCGACTTAATTTGCTCATAAAAGAGAAAGAAGAAGGGGGCGTAGTAACTGGCCTTGCCACGTGCCACACATTGCCCCCTGCCCCTACTCCTCCCTCGCACTATCAAACAAGAAACACAGCAGCTGCAGCAAACATAAAAACAAAAGTTATGCACGCAGGTGCAAAGCAAAGCAGAAGAAGCAGCACAAAATCAGCTTAAAGGATACGCTCTTAAGTTGAATGACCCAAATTCGTAAATATTATGTTACAAGTAAGAGAGGGAGTGAGCGAGAGTGGGAGATGGAGAGGTAGGGAGCGTGAGCGAGGATCAGTGTTGCCAATTCAGTTATTTTCTCGCTAGCTGCCAATATGGTACAATAAAATAAACCTATATTAACTTCATATGAAGTTAATTACTTGATAACTTGATAAAACAAAATAAGAACAAATATAAACATAATAAATATTGCAATAGGGTCGTCAAAATCAACAAAAACTGTTTTCTCTAACTTCTTCTAGCTACTTATAAATATTCTGCATAGTTGGCAACACTGGCAAGGATAAGAGCGTGCGCAGAACAGCGCAAAAGGTTAAATACCCTCTGCCAGCTGCGTCGGCGCAGCTGCTGCCGTAATTAATAATAAAAATAACACACAAGGCATAGACACATAAGAACACAAGCATAAGGAGCAAAAACACACACACACACACACATACTCGAAGAAGCGAAAGAGAGAAGCTTAAAGAGTTCGAGAGTTCAGCGCCCAAAAATTGCCAAAGTTGTTGTCTGGGAAACTATAAAAAAAAGATTAGTGTGGAAAGAGGAGCAACAGAGAGCGTGCGAGACAGAGAATACAGTTCAATGGCCCAACTGCAGTGTGTGTGTGTTTGTGTGCCAATGCCAATGCATTCCACTCAACAAGTTGCAGTTCAAAGTATGATCGACAACAGCATCCACACACGTGTTGTTTCTTTTCTTTTCTAAGGATTAAGAGCACACACGTTCTATTTTTCTCAGGTAGAAATTGTGCGCGGAAAACTGTGAAACAGCTGCTGACGTTGTTTCTGGTTTAATAACTACAATATAAACACACATATGTACATATGTATGTATACAAAAGCAATTTGCGACGAATGATGAAATTAGCCAAAACAGACAATGTGAAAATGCGTAAAAAGAATTTGCGTAGCGCGTCAAACAGACGCCGTAAAGCAACAGCAACAATGCTCGCAGTGCGTAGCCATAAGCACACACACACATACGTACATTCAAATATGCCTACATGTATTTTATAGCGATACCTCTCCCCCCACACATCCATTAACACACCTCATGCATGTGACAAAAGCAAAAACAGCAACCAACGAAATGAAATTAAAACGAAAATGTTGCTGCGTTCATCGTGAGACTGGGAAATGAGGAGTTGTTGTTGTTGCTGGTGAGAGAACGCGTGAGAAGAGTGGGCGTAACAGCAACATGTTGCCAGACAAGTCCATAAAAATGTTGCCGTCTGTGTTTTGTTTATAAGCAAATTAAAAGCAACAACAAGAACAAAATAATAACAAATACGAGTGAAATTCGGTTTGCGCTCGTTTTTTGCTGTCGCCGCTCGACTAGTAGTGGGGTGTGGGGGTGGGGGAAGGTTTAAAATAGGAACTGCGGCCCATTGGAAAATGTGTGCCAATAAAACACAATACATAACAATAAAATCGAGAGGGGGTTGGGGGGAGGGGAGTGTTATTACGTGTCTGCTTACAAAACATATGTTGACCTTCAAAACTGACTTTAATACATACGCATGTATTTTTGTTGCAGCAACAATAACAAATTCAAAGTCAAAAGTGCAAACTCATTTTTGTTGTTTGTGTAAAATAAAAATGTTAATTTATTTTTATTTTATAACAGCTGAGAGGGAGCGAGAGCGAGATAGCAATACACGCAGACTTGTCGTGTCTATTTTTGTACACAACTTGTTAGCAACAGAATAACGGTACAGCGAATGCATGCAAAAGTGTCAAATAAACAACACACTCTCTGTTTCCCTCTCTCTCTCTCTGTCTCTCTTGTTGTTGTTGTGTTTACATGCACCTGCTGCTCTTGCTGTAACTGTTGTTTTTGTTGTTGCTTCCTTCTGTGAGTTATTGTTGCTTGTGCTTTATCAGCAGCAGCAACAACAACAACATAAGTCAAAGCTTATTGCAGACACGCGCCATTTGCTTTAAGTTGTTCTTTTCTTTTCGTTTCGCTTCGTTTCTAGTTCTATAATTTGTTGTGGGGTATATTCAGTTTGTTTAAAGTATGCAACAGGTAAAAGGAGGTGTCTGCCCATCTATTTGTCTGTCCATCTGTCTTGCCGTCTGTTAACCTGTCTGTCCATCTGTATGCTAAACTGTCTGTCTGTCCGTCTGCCCGTCTATTCGATCGTTTTACATCTTCACTGTTGCAGGGTATACTACAGTCAGTTTGCCAACTCTCCAGCTTGTTTTGTTTTGTTTGCTTCTTTATATGCATTTAAATGCAGACTCGACAAATTTGTGCTGCGTTTGCGACACGTGCCAAAGTCTGAGTTTTGTTTTTGCGCTGCAAGTTTTTTTTTTTTGTTTTATTGATTTACAGTTCGTTGCTGCAGTTGAACAAAATCTTAAAGCAAATTGGCTTAGCACAAATAGCAAATAAACAACAACTAACAAGGAATTGTTCTACTTACACAGAGAGAGAGAGAGAGAGGGTGAGGGAAAGAGACAGAGAGAGAGACTCGCCATTTGACAGTTATTTGCCATTTGCTTGGAATTGAATTGTTGTGGATCTTGAAAAGTGAAACGAGAGGAGGCGTTGCGGCGGCTGACGCTGCTGCTAGCGCTGCTTATCGCGACGTCGACTGTGCAGCCAGCTGATCTTTGTTGTCTGCGTCTGCGGCGTTTTTGTTTCAATCGATAAACAAACAAAAAACAACAACAACGACAACTACAACAATAGAAAACTGTCGTCAATTGCGTGCGGGCGTCAGAGTTGCCGCCTTATCAAAGCACAGAGCGTCGACGTCGTCGTTGTTGTTGATGTGTTGATTATCAAAAGACGTCAAAAGCAGCACACACAGTATTTCTATGTGTGTGTGTTTGAGTGTGTATGTTTCCCCTCTATTCATAGCCTTTGTATTCATTTTGTTAAGTTGCGAGATAAAAATGCCATTAGCAAAGGTTTTGGCTCTCTGATGAAATTTCCAATACACACACACACACAGCTGTTTACTACATCAAAACAATATACGAACTTGAAAGCTTCTTAATCAGTCACGTGATTGGCGAGTGGACAATCACAAAACAATGCAAGATAGCAACAAAGTATGTATAAAATGTAATCAACATGTTGCTGCAGCATCTGTCTCTCTCTCTCTCTCTCTCTTTCTCGCTGTCTACATCTATTGGCATATCGACAACTTTGTCGCCTGACCAGACAATGTTATGTATAGTTTACTAGACAAACGCCAGGCGACAAACTTTAAGGAAACGAAACTAGAAACAGCTGGTTACCTATACACATATGTGTGTGTGCTTTGATTTGTTGGCAGCAGCCACAACAGCAGGTGACAGGCGCGTCAGACGCGTTGGCGTTGGCGCCGACGTCGACGTTGTCTGCAATCGCGACCGCATTTCTTGCTTTTTAATGGCGCCAAGCAGCCGCATAAATGTAGCGCTCAAATGTGTTTGGAAATGGTACGATTGTAGCTCAATTGGTACAGTTTGTATATGCGAAAATTAGAACTTGGTACACTTTAAACATAAATGGTACATTGTGTATGTAAGAAGTGGTACACTATGTATATGTACAAAATAATATTTGGTACTCTTTTAACACTGGTACAATTGTACATGGTACTGGTACACTTATTAAAAGTGGTACGTGGTAAATTTCGCAATGTAGACAACTAGAGTTGGTACAATTACAATTGGCACACTTATTGATAACAGTACAATAGCCAACAAAAGTTGGGTACACTCCTATCAAAAGTTGTATCCCAATTGCTATTCCTCAATTTGCCAATGGTACACTGGTACTGGTACATTATCAATGGTACGGTACTCACTTGCATACTCGCGACGCGAGTGAATATCCACCGCCAAATAGACCATGCTGAAACTTCCCTCGCCAATGTAACGACCAAAGATGAAATCGTTTGGCGACCTTCGAGGCGGAGGCGTTTGTTGTGTTGCTGTTGGCGGTGATGATGATGCTTGTTGTTGTATTTGTTGCTGCTGCTGTTGTTGCTGTTCTTGCTGCTGTTGTTGTTCTTGTTGCTGCTGCTGCTGTTGTTGTTGCTGCTGCTGTTGCAGTTGACGCTGATAAGTCGGCGACTCACGACAACACATTCTCATGCGATGCGGCGTTGAGGCGACTGATGAACTGTTGCTGGCCACAGCTGCTGCCAATGGCGATGTGTAGCCTGCAAAACGAAGAAGAAGACGAAGAATGAAGGCGAGCTTAGCAACATGTTGCCAAAGTATTTGTTTTGATTTGTTGCTGCTGCTGTTGCTTACCGTTTATCATATACTTGTTGCTTCTGCTGTAACGATTGTTGCTGCTGCTGTTGTTGTTATTATTATTATTGTTCTCTGTGGTTGTTGTTGTTGCTGCTGCTGCTGCTATTGGTGTTGTTGTTGTTGCCGATGCAGCGCCGCAGCCGCAAGTGTGTTGTTGCTGATGTTGCTGTTGATGTTGCAGTCGCGTCGCTGCCGCCGCTGTGGTTGCCATTGCTCCATAAGCAAGAGCAATCTCCAGTTTCAATGATTCGCTGAAGGAGAGTGCAGTTGTTGTTTTCTCTTTTGGCATTGCCGGCATTGTTGCCGTTGTTGTTGTTGTTCCTGTTGTTGCGTCTGCAGCCGCTATGCTTAATTGTTGTTGTTGCTGCTGCTGCTGCTCTTCTTCTGTGTTATTGGCGCTGCTGCTCGAGGCAGCGACGACGACGGCGGCGGCGGCTGCGATGCTAGCTGCGCTGCTTGGCGATTGTATTTGCTGTGTACCGTTAATCTGTAAATGAAGAGAGAGAGAGAGAATCAATTAGTATTATTGCTACAAATAATTATCATTTAAATATATATATATTTGTTTTTATCGCATAACTCCAATCTAATTATTTAATATATATTTTTACAGGTATAAACAGTTATTTGTGAATTTATATACTACATACTACGTATCTAAATTGATGAGCCTTAAATTGACTACGCAATAAATTAAAGCGCGCAGTCGCGACCTGTCAAAGACAAAGACACAAACACACAAACACACACAAAAACAAAGTCAAAACACAATAACACACAACTAATAAACCAGACACGCAGAGCGCACAAAAGCGGAACTTGCAAAGAGAACAAGAACAGGTCCCACAAAAGCCAGACAGACAGAGAGCATGCGAAAAAGAGAGACTGCAAGACGTATAGACGGACGGACAAGCAGCAGCTTTTTAGGCCTATGCTTTATGTGCTTGTACTTATGGTCGCCGCGCCATTGACGTCAAGTTCACTACTAATGCTGTCTCGCTCTAGCACGCTACTAGTTCCTCTTCCTCTTCTTCTGTTTGTGGTTCTTATTCTTTTGCTGTCTTGTTGTTGTCTTTTTTAGTTAATTCGTTGTTGTTTTTTTTTCCGGGTTCAAGGACTTGGAAGCATAAAAATATAATAAAGTTCATTGCCACCTGTTAACATTTCCATTAAGTATGAGAATTAGAATTATTTTTTGTGGTTTCTTAATAGTTTGTTTTTGTTCGTTTGATCGTAAACATGGCGTGATCTAGCATAGAGGGAGGGAGGAAGGGAGGAAGGTAGGAAGCATGGGCGAAAGGCAAAGAACTATCGATATTAAGTTATCGAAACTCTATTTCCGATTAATATCTAAAAATAATGCTTAATTGTTAATAATATCGCTAGACTATCGTATCTATCGTATAGAATATTATCAAAACTATGCTTTAAATGAATGATAAATTGTTTAAAAATTATGTTATTAATTATGTACGCTTTTTAATATCGCTATAGCCTATAGACTATCGCATGTGCCATCTCTAGACCAGCAGCTATCGTATATAAAACTATCAAAACTATTTCTTAATAAATGTTTTTTCGACATTACTCGCCTATCGACTATCGCCTATCGAATATCGCCTATCGCATGTGCCATCGCTAGCGCACATTTTAGCCCAGACGCGTTGTCTGTGACGGGTTTTTCATATCGAGGCGCGTCGTAAAATAATAATATACACAAAATTATCAAATTATGCAAAACGCATTCAAAAACAACAAAGAGCAAAAAATTTAAATAAAAACAAGGTGAGCAAATGCGTCAATGAAAGTCTAAAACGGCAGCTAATTTTAGTCAAAATTCACAACTCACAAATGCACAAAGAGTAAAAAGGGTAAAAAATGAAACCAGGCTTCAAATTCACACACACACACACACAAACTGATCTATTTGCTTATAAGAAAAAGAAAGAATTCCATTTGTATATTTATTAGTTAAAAGATACAAAATTGTGACTCGTTTTCATTTCATTTTTAAAATGTGGAAAATATTCAAAATATGCAGGTGTAAATACCAAAAACAAAAACAAAGCTCTCTTATTCTTTCTCTCTCTTTTATTTTGGGTTTGTCAATGAAAATCGTTGCCATTGTTGCTTTAGTTTTTGTTAGTGCGTCACACATTGGAATGTTGTTGGTTTAGTTTTTCAAACTCAAACACACACACACACACACACACACGTAGATAGCCAATTTTGTTGCTTTCTAGTTGCCAATGACGTCATATGTGTATTGCTGTCTCGCTCTTACACCCACGCCTTAACCAATAATCAAAGCATGCATTTAAATTTATTTTTCCTCTTATTTTTGAACTCTGCCGATGATCAACCTACATTTATTTAATATTTCATAAATTGATTTTGTTTTCTTTCTCTTTCTCTTTTTTTTTTTTTGCTAATTAGCCATAAGAGAAGCTTCGATCTGCGTCACAGATCGAAAGATGTCTGGGATCGCATCGCAAAACTGGTCAGAAAAAGCCATAAACTTGGTAACACAACAACAGAAAAAAAAGAGTAACAGGAAATGTCAGCGAAACGCGCTACACAAAAAAGTCTCGATAAAGATATATGCATATCTATAGATCTATATATAGTATATAGAATATATATATCTTTATTACAATTCAGCTGAAAGAATTTCAACAAACAAACTGGATCGCGCCCCCGATTTGTGGCAAGTGGGCGTGTGTGCTTAACGCACAAAACATCTGACTGACAAGTATATACTAAATATATATACACCACATACTATATATATCTGTATCTATATCTATATCTATTCGAAAGCGATCTGAGATCTTCGTCTAGACAAAAATGACATTTAAATGAATCTATTTTATTATCGCTTCGTCGCCATTTCAACAGATATACATACATATATATATATATAAATACCCATACCACCCACAATCCCCCCTGTCTCGTCCCTCCCTCCACCCCTTCTTGGCTAGTCATCAATTTAAGTTTTATAAATAAAAATATATTTGTCTAGCGCGCGAATTGCAACCAATTGAAAGATACAACAATTGCTGCTGCAACCAGAAAAGAAAAGAATCAAAAAATATATTTAGACGCCAGAGGATGTTGCAACGTGGAAAGAAGAAGAGAGCTGGCAAAAAAAAAAAAAAGGAAAGCAAAAGAAATGCTCTAAATATATACTATATAAACAAAAGCTGTTTATTTAAACATAAACACAAGAGAAAACATTAAATAACATCAATAAAAAAGAATAACAACAAATATAAAAAAAGAAATATTTTCGATATATTTTCATTATTTTGATGTTGCAAGCAGCATGAAGATTAGACTAAAATAAGCGTGGCATTCTGCACGTAAACCACAAGAAGAAGTTAACTAAAAGAGTTAAGCAGAGATATATCTATATCTGAAAGATAGAAGTAGGTCTTAACTGAAATAAGCTAAAAGTCAATAAATATAGTATTGACTCAGGTTGTAGAAATAACTTCTAAGTCAGGAAAAGAAAGAAGAAGTTAACTGAAGAAGTTAGGCTAAAATATCTATATAAAAAGAATATTGAATCTGTTAAAATATATATAGGAAAGTCTTAACTGAAATAAGCCCAGTCTTTTTATTTTAAATATAAAATTGACTCATGTTGTAGAAGTTGAAGTAAAATATCTTTAAATGCGAGGCAAAGAAGTTATAAGATATTACTGAAATGTCGTTTAAATATATTGAATATTGACAGGCATTTTATTTATTATTTCTTTAGATTTAGTTCCCTAATTTACAAGACAAAGCTTACAACTTATAGGACACTAATCCATATAAGGGAGTTATATTTAAAATATAATGTTTACTCAAGTTTTAGAAGTTGAAGTAATATGCAAAGATATAGGAAATACATATTGGACAAGTATTTTATTTATTATTTATTTAGACAAGACAAATCTACACAAATTAGGACGCTAATCAATACAAAGGCATTAGCCTAGTTTTTTTCACTATTTTAAATATAAATATATAACTCAGTGGTTGTAGAAATAACTATATTAAACTAAACAATCTATCAGCAGTCAATTTTTCTTTAGACTAATCAGTAAAGCGAACTGATCAATTTAAAGATACATTTGTATCTCAACTAAATGCTAAAAATACAACAATGTTAATGGGGAAAATGTTTAATGTTTGTAACAGTTCGTTTAAATTGTTAATTTCATTTGCTGTCTGTGAGTTCTTTAGCATTTGTTGTGGGCGTGGAAATTGAATACAAGAATTTTGCAAGCGCAAAAATCAAATAAAAAAAAAAAGAAAAGAAAATATTTTAAACAGGCAGCGAGAAAAATTCGCGGAAATTTTTTGGATTTGCTGTTGTTGCTATTTATAGCTGTCTATTTAATATCAAACGAGAAGAAAAGATACTGTTGTTGTAGGCGATTCGAGCTGGCAATAATAATACGAGTATTTCTTTTTTTTTTTTTTGAAGCTTTGCGACATGTTTTGCATAATTTGCGATTTATTTTTTTGTCAGAGATCAAGTGGGGTAGGTTTCTCTAGAGAGAGAGAGAGAGAGACGTGCGTGTGGATTGTGTGGATGGCGCTGTTGATTGGGTAAAACCCGATCAAGTCTTCAAGTATTTACGATCCTACCTGCATTGGGAATTCAAATTTGATTAAGAACTTTACGAAACAAAGAAAAGAAACAGACTTTTTCTCAAGTTGAACGTTGAATTTAGATTGACAAACAGGAGGCGAATTTGAGAGCAGAAACAAAGCCTACTACAAAACATTACTGCGCTTATGAATGAAAATACAGACAACAAACGCACGCAACAAAAACAAACACAAACACAAACAAACAACAGAAATCACATGAAAATGCAAAAACTGCAAATTCCAATTGGAACACGCTCTCTCTCCCAACAACTCCATTCTCTTTTTTCTCGCTCACACTTACGTCGCTGACAGTGGGGAGCGCAAACGCGCGCTCTGTTTGTGTATTTTATGTTGTAATTGCGTTTCACGATACAAATTCCAATGGGCTACGCACTTCGAATCAGGCAGAGGCAGAAGCAGCGACAGCGACAGTGGCAGAGGCAGAAGAAGAAGATGCGCGCGCGTATTTTTATTATGTGTATGTATGTATGTATTGCTGCGTATATACATGTGTGTGAATTTTAATTTATTTATTTGGTTCGTCAAATTTGTCGCACTTTTTTTTTCATGTACTTATAATTTTCAATACGTGTATAGTTTGATAATATACGTACATATGTATGTGTGTGGATTATAATAAAACGAACGCACGTTTCTATTTTATTTTTTTTTTGGATTGGCAAACTTTTTCACGACAAATAACGAACAAAACACGATGACGACTTTTGTTGTTGTTGTTGTTGTTTAGGTTGTGTGTGTATTTAGGAACTTCTTTTTTGAACGGTACTTTTGCTTACTAACGAAACGAAAACGAAAACACAAACACAACAATTTATGCAACGAGAATGAGAACTTTGCTGTTGCTTTATCTTCTGCTTCTTCTTCGTCTTGACTTTTTTTTTTGTATTTATGTAATTTGTTTGGCCTTTTGTGGAGTATTATTTAATCGCACAGAGAGCAGGAGAGCACACACACACACATACACATGCTAGTGTGTGTATATATGTATATATATATGTATGCATGTATGTGTGCGAACGAAAGCGTGCACAAACGAAACGAAACGTCCGGTTTCAAAGCGCCACAAAAACTAATCAGAAGTGAAAAACATAAAATGATGTGAGCCTCAGAGCAAGCAAGCAGCGCCAAGCGACAGAGGCAGCAGCGCACGAGAACGCCAAACGAATAAACGAGCGCAAGAGAGTCGACAGACGACAGTCGAGAGCCGAGCGCCGCCAATGTGGTCATAATGGGGCCAAAGCAGCGCAGCCGCCGCTCAATGAGATTTCTTGCTGTTGTTGTTGTTGCTGCTGCTGTTGTGGATGGCGCCTTCAATTTTTTACAAGGCGAACAAGTTGTGCGAAAGAGAGAGCGAGAGATCAGATTATACAGAGAGTGAGCGTACATTTAATGCTTTATAATTGTTGTGTGTGCGTGTGTGTGTATGTGTGTGTGTTTATTATTATATTGTGTCTAGTTTTTCCCAAGCAACAAATTAAAGTCCACAACACAACGACATTCCCCTTCCCCATCCCATCACAAGCAACATAATGTCATCCACAAACTAAATCCACAAAGAGAGTGCGCGCATTTTGTTTTCGTTGCTCATTTTGTTGTTGTTGTTGATTTCAAGAGGCACCCGCATTCCTAACTGTAAACAAGCAAGAAGAAGAATGCGCGCTCTGCCGCTGTCTGGAAAAACGAGTTTTTCCCGCTGGAAAAGTGTGCGGCGTTCAACAGAAAAAAAGAAAAGAATTTCAAGAATTTGTAGCGCACAAGAGAGCGCGTAAAACGACGACGAGATGTAAAAATAAACAACAAAAATCGGGTGGAAAAACACGAACGCACACAAGAAAGAGACAGATGGAGAGCGAGAGAGACGACAAGGACAAGGAAGTGGCGAACAAAACAAACTGTGTGTGTAAAACGAAAACGAAGGCAAAAGACAAGACACAAACAAGAGACAATAATAACACTAACAGCAACAACAACAGAAACTGAGAAAAATGCTCGTAGTAAACAAAACAAATGGCGGGGCGAGGCAGCGACGCCGACGCTGACTGCGACTGAGACGCCAGCGTCAATGTAAATAAATATTATAAAATATGCAACTGTGTGTGCGTGTGTGTGTGTGTGTGAGCAACAGAGAGACATGCACAAGTGAAAGGCGAAAAAAGGAAACAAAGTGGGAGTGGAACGGGGGGCAGAAGCTGGAGCGGGAGCATTGAGAAGAGTAGGGGACGGGGCAAGAGGCTGATTACAGTGAAAATGAAATAAATAAATAAATAGATTTATTATTTACTAGTTGTTGTTTTTGTTGCTTTTTAATTGTCAATAAAAAAATGGAATTACACAAAAAGTAAAAAAAAAATCAGTTGGCCCAAAACAATTTAATTTATTACTGTTATTTGTACATTTGATTAACAATTGTCAGTGTGAGAGTGTTTACCGACAACTTTTAATTGTTATTTTCTGCAATGTTTTTTTTTTTTAAATTTAATTTAGCGAGTATTTTTAGAATAAACACACACACAAACAAACAATTAATTGCATGTTTATTTCCCTTTTTTTTCTAAATTTATTTGCGTCTCTTTTTTTTTAATGTCTTTGAACTGTTTTTTAAGTGTTTGTTTAAATTACAGAAATTTATAGAAATAGCTTTTTGCAGTTATTTTTAAAAACAATTTAAAACGCATTTGAAATTGAGAATAATTAGAGAAATTTGATTGTTTATGTTATTTTGGTCTAATTAAAATATAGTAGATTAAAGCATATTATTTATGTAGTTTTTGAATATTAATAATTCTTTTGTTTACATTTATTTGGCAAGCAAATTAATTATTTATTTTTAAGTTGATTTAAAAATTAATCAATAGAAATATTTCCAATTTAAAAAAATGCATCGTAATAGTATTTAAATATATATAAAATTGTTTATGTATTTCTAAATTTGTTTATATTTTTAGTGGTGATATTAAATGCTGTTGAAATTACTTAAATTAAAAATAGAAGTTTTTAGCATTTATTTTTAAAATGCAGCTAAAATTCATTAAAGGGTTTATTGCAAATATTATAATTAACGCAAGGAAATTGCATTGTTATTGAAATTTAGTAAATTTATTTAAAGTACGTTATATGATATAATTTAAGTATTTTTTTTTTTGAGTTATACAAATTTCTTTGCTTACATTTTTATTTAGTAAGAGAATAAAATTTTATGAGAATATTTTATATAAATTATAATTTAATTTTTTCTTCAGAATTAATCAACTATTATTTTTATTTACAATTTTATTATTATTGTAAAAAAATGATGCTTAAAATTGCAATTAATTTGATGAAATTATAAATTAATTTAATGAAAATATTTTGCCAACATTAATTTATTATAATTTATTTATATATTATTCCATAGAAATGTAAATAAAAATAATAGATGACTTTTATTTAAATTTTTACTATTAATTTAAAAAGAACTACTTAAAATTTCATTTAAATTTTACGACAATATTTTATACACAATTTTTCCAATAGAAATTTTGCTATATTAATTTTTAGCTAAATTGTTTTATTAATTAAAAAAAAAAGTTTAAAAAATGCAATTTCAGTTTTACACTAACTATCACATTTTTATCTATTTTTTTATTAATTAAAAAATCAGTTTATGAAACTATTTTAATTTGATCCATATAAATAATCTTCTATTATTATTTTTACTCTTATATTTTATTTTAAACTAAAAAATCAATTTAAAAACTGCATTCTTCTAAATATAAATTAAATAGATCATTTCTCTTAAACTATGTACAATATTTACCTTTATGGACTTGAGTCTTCGCACAACAAAGTTGTTGATTTTATTGGACCAACTTTTGCATTTCATGAGTAGGCCGGGGGGGTGTGGCAGGCGTGTGTTGAGGAACTTCTCCAGATCCGCACACAGACACACACACAGTTACGTTTTAAAATGGGGAAATATAACACGTTACAAAGTATTGTGTTTTTGTAACGTATTTTTGAAAGCTGGTCACACTTTTCAGTTTCTTGTTAAAGTCCCGTTGAATACTAGGCTTTTATAGTGTTGTTGTTGTTGTTGATGATGTTGTTATTGCCATTTCTTGTCTTCGTCTTCGTCTACACTTCACATAACTTTACTGTGTTTATGTTTTTCTTTTCTTTTATTATTTTCTTTTACAGTTAACAGTTAATGACACAAAAAACTACGTAAACACGACGAAAATTGTTCTTTTTATGTTGTTGTTGTTGCCCTTTTCCTTGGCTTCCTTTATTACAGTTTGTCGCGCGCGAACTTTCAACTCTCAATAATAAATATCAGAGGAGAATATATCTCAAAACAAAACGAGAAAAACAGAAACAACGACCAGACGAATGTCTTGTTAAGAGGCCGTTTTGAGTTTTGTTTTCGTTTACGTTCGCGATGCGCGCTTCCAACCAAACGCTTAAAAGTTTCAAATGGAACTGAACGAGCTGGAAGAAGAGGCGCGCTAGTAAACCACAGAAAAATACGAAATACGAAATGCGAAACGCTTGGCTGTGAAACGTTCGGCAACTGCAATAAGCGACGCACGAAGTACACTACTGTGTGTTTCGTTTCCATTCATGTCAATTGCGAACTGTGGACTGTGGGCCATTTCTCAACTGCAGTGGACTGCAAGAAGAGTTCACAGCTCCTGGCGGCAGTGGAATGGGAGTTTATGTAGGAATCTTTGAAGCCTTAAATAATTTAATGTAAATATAGTATAAATAATTGTCCGCAAATATACAAAATACAGTGGTTTGTGTAAAATGTGTATTTAAATTATAGAAATAACTTAATTCAAATAAATAATTAAATGCAAAGGGAAAATCAACGGTAATTTAAGCCTGTCTCTCTCTCTATTTTCCACCCCTCCGTTATTTTACTTTGCTTTTCAAATAAGAATAAGACATTCAATTGTTGCATTATTTATGTCTAAATGACGCACTTGTTCTGCATTGTTTTGTATGTGCATTTTTATCTCGAAATTGCTGTTGTTGTTGTCTTTACATTGGTAAACAAATTCGTCAGCAAAGGGAAATTAATTGTGACTCAGAAGATTTTTCTCTTTCTTTTTTTCGGTTTCTCCGTCGGCATCACATTTGGATGTAGTTGTACATTTGTGCGTGTGTTTCCCCCTCAATTACTAAATACCACAAGTGGAATTTGAACTATGTATTTTTTTGCTGATCGAAGTTGCGTTGATCTGCGTTCATTTTGTGGCACTGACACAATACGTTCCACACGCTCCACAGTTCACTCAGAGCGCGCTCTGTTTCGTATTTCAATACGTTCCCTGTGTTGGTTTTCATTTTATGTCTGCAAAGCGCGCGCATTTTTCGTTCATGTGTTTGTGTGTGTGTGTGTGTGAAAATTCACTTGTCTATCTGCTCTCGTTTACGTTTTTACTACAAAAACGAACGGAAGTCGAACATGCTGTCGAGCGAGAGGGCATGCGAGCGTGTGCGAGCGAGACGCAGCGAAAACAAAACATTAAATTTAAGGGGAAACAACGCTTGAGGGCCACTGCAGTTCGTAGTTCGCTGCGCGCGCTATTATCTGCACGCTGCTGGCGTCGCAGTCAGCGTCGTTTCGTCACAACAGCATTTTCTGCCACTTTTCTTGTTCTCGTTGTTGTTGCTGTTGTTGTTGTTGTTGTTGCAACTCTGAATTATGCGTCGCATAATTTGAATGCAAATTTCGAGCAATATATTTTTCAGCAATCACGCATCACATACACAGGCAAATAACCTGATAATCTAGCGATGATTAGATAAAGTTTGAAAGAGAAACTAAAACTTAGTGAGTGCTACTAAAAATAGTCAATAGCTCTGATATGATACGGCATAAAAGCGCACATTATGACGGATGAGGTGACAACCATTATACATAGTATACTATGTGTATATTTATGATTTTATATAGACACACGATTCTCTATTTGAATTAATGACAATCCAAAGCTATGGGAACTTGAGTTATGGATGGACTAGACGAGTTGTCATGTCATATATCTTGCCATAATGAAACAATTATACGAAACCCCGAAGACTTATGACGTTGCGATAAGTTCCAGACACTTTTAATTGATCTAAATATATTAAACTTTAATAATAGACAGTCAAATTCTATGAAATATAGTTCATATTGCAGTCAGCTATATTTAGTTAAAAATTTGTCGGTTTATAAGGGTTGTCATAAATAAATTCCTGATTTATGACGAACTTCACCTGATTTAAATATAGAACTTTTTTGATAATACGTTTTTTATACTCTGTGGGGTATGTAGGTAATTAACAGGTCTAAGGAAGTCTGGCAGACCCCAAAAAGTATTTATATTCTTGATCAGTATCAACAGCCGAGTCAATATAGCTATGTCCGTCTGTCCGCCTGTCCTTCCGTATGAACGAAAGGATCTCCGAAGAGCTAGAAGCTGGAACTTGGTCTTCCAACACTGGTAATGTTTCGCCCACAAATCAAGAAAAAGTTCAAAACAGAGGCAGTTTTGTAGCTAGAAACTTGAGATTTGGCACACCTGATGAATATTTTGTGGTCGATGTGTCTAGAAAATTTCATAACGATGCCACTCCCCCTTCGCCCACAAATTGAAAAAAAAACGAATTACAAGAGAATTACATTGGGACTCAATTGGAGCGGGTCTCTATAGAGTCACAGGGTATATTACTATCGGGGTCCCGACTGTTCGACATGTTTAGATACATAAGTAATATCTTTAAATTCCTTCCATGTCAGGATCGGAATAAATAAAAAACAGTCAAAATCTATGAAATATAGACAACATTATAGACAGTTAAATTTGTCGGGTTGTCATAAAAAATTTCCTGATTTATGACGAACTTTACCTGAGTTAAATATAGAATAGTTAAATATAGAATGAAATGACAGGATCAGTATAAATAAAAGACAGTCAATTTCATTGAAATATAGATATTACAGTCAGTTAGATAATTTAGGCTTGCTATAACATAAATTTCCTGATTTATGACAAACTTTACATTGACTTAAATATAAAACTTTACGATGATAATCTCTTATAAAGAACGTTTTAAACTTGGCCTTATTTGTTCAAATTGTGATATTTGCTCTATGTCAGGAACTTGAGTTTTGAATGCTCTGTTTCTATTTTTAAGTCATATCTTGCATAATAATACAGAAATTCCATAAAGTTAAACCAGTCGGAAAGGCTACAGTCGAAGTCGACTACGAGAGACCCTTTACTTATTCTTTGAAAAGGAAATAAGATTAACACTAAAAGTTTAAATAACGCGTAGTAACGTCAATATGCTCTTCTTCTTCCTTTGGCCCGACACTGAGTAATATTAAGTCTTAAATAACTTCCGAGTTTATTATCCAATCGCGATGAAATTTTCAGGATACGTTGGGACCCTGATACTCGTTCTTTGTGGACTCTAGCTTTAATATTTTTCATTTTATGGGATTTAAAAAATTTTTGTTCTCGATTTACGGAGGCGGAAGGGCGCGTGTCAAAATTTTAACATAAACTTGATCTGCTTAGCCCATAGACGAACCATCATACCAAATTTGGTGACTCTAGCTCTTATAGTCTCTGAGATCAAGGCGCTCATACAAACAGACGTACAGACGGACGGACAGACGGACTGACGGACATAGCTATATCGACTCAGCTGTTGATGGTGATCAAGAATAGATATACTTTATGAAGTAAGCCGGACTTCCTTCGACCTGTTACGCACATTTTAACAAACTTAATAGACCCTATTTACTTATTTAAATTAAAGGGTCTAAAAAGGGAAACCATGCCAAATGCTGAGGTGTCAAGTTCTGGACAACTTTCAATTGTTTTAAACAACGTATTAATGTATTTAACAATTTTTTATGCCTATAGTTAATGAATTTACGTTGAATGTCTAGAAAGCTTTATTTAAATTAAGTTTTATGGTTTTATTTAATTTGTTTTACTACTAATTTTTTTTTGTAAAGTTGTCTTCGTTTGATTTTTCGCAATAAATGTAGATTTTATTGTGTATTATTATTATTTTTGTTGTTGTTGTTGTTGCGTAGCGATTTTCGATGTTAGCATTTTTTTTTTTGGCTAATTCATTTGTTAATGAGCAAACGAAAAGTTGTAGTTTTTTCTGCTATATTTTTTTTGTTTTTTGTTGTTGGCAAAAATATTTGGAAATTAGCATTTTTAATGGGCAACAAGACGAGACACAATGTCGCCTGGGCAAAAGTTGAAAATTTAATAGAAATACAAATAAATACGGCTGAGATTTGCATAAAAATCGGGCGAAACAAAAGTCAAGAGACTCGAACCACTTGTTGGGAGCAAGTATTCTTCTTGTTGTTGTTGTTGTTGTTGTTGTAGTAGTTATGTCTGTTATTGTTGTTGTTGTAATTCGCTTAGCATAAAACAACAATTTCTCAAAAATCGAAGACTTCGCTCACGCATTCTCCGAATCATTAGCGCGAATTTCAGAGTTGATAAATGAACGTCGCATATTTGAACAGAGTTGGGTTTGTTTTAGACCCTCCCAACCCCCTTCTAGCTGTTCCCTCTGTCTCCCCTCCTTAAGCCAAGTTCCCTCCATGCTGAGATCTCTCATTTCGCATACAGTATTGCTGATCACTTTGTTCACCTGTTCCGTTTAATTGATGATCCCCCTGCCCACCTCTGAGCTCTGAGCGGTTACGAACCGGTTACGAATATTCGTATTCGTATTCGTATTCGATTTTTATGACTAAATTGAACCAACACTCATTTAGTTGTCACTAAGTTAGCCCATTAATAAAGCGCCCAGAGCGCAGAGAGAAAAAAAAACAACTAAACCTCGACCCTGGCGTGGTCATCCAACATCCAATGTTCCGACATTGCTTTGACTTGCGGCCAAAACCAACAACAGCAGCATAAAAAAAGAAGTTAAGAAATAACGTTGAGACCTTTTGTTAATTATGATTGCCAGATTTACAATTTGGCCAGTGAAAGCGACAAAATGCCCATTTTGTTTAATGATCAGTTATCGGTTGTAGTTGTAGCACCCTTAGGGGTACGCATTCCTACGAGGAAGTCAATACGCTTTCAGTAGTTTGCTTAGTAGAGCTGTTAACCTATTCGTAACTCGACTTTTGTCAAAGATATTCTGCTGAAATTTGAAATACAAGAAGTGTCTTAAGTTATTATTTAACTGCACAAGTTTCAGCTCTCTAACATTAAGGAAGGTGTGGGAAAGTTGCTGCAAATAAACCTATGTATAACTCGCTTTTTACCTCAGCTATCTTAATCAATTGAACAGCATTTAAAAGAACATATCGCCATAATAAATCACAGCAAGTTTTATAACTATAACCTTACAAGAAGTAACTTTAATTGGTTAGTAAGAAAATAGAATATAAAATAATATGGGAAATTTGCAGAAGTCAAGGTTTATATTGCAATTATGTATCTCTGAAAGTTTTACTTCTCTAGGATTACAAGATATGTCTTTAAGTGTCACTATGAGTACTATGATTTCTTTCTATCCTATTCATAACTCGACTTTCGCTCTTATCGCAATTATGCAACACAGTATGTTTCCAGTTTTAAACATTAAAGGAAGTGTTAAGGAAATCCTTATGATTAACCCATATATAACTTGTCTTCTGTTGCATAGATCTTAAGAAAATTTACTGCATTTAAAGTTCATATTGCAATTATGGAATGCAGAAAGTTTCAACTTTCTAGCAACACACGAAAAGTGTCTTTAAATATAAGAAATGAAAAACGACAGGCATAAATTTTACAGTAAATACTTGTTTATGTGCTTGTTCGCAGTGAAAAACAATCAAAGTGAAAAACATAATCAAATTAACACCCACACTCGAGTTCTCACACACACATGCAATGGCTGTTGGGTGTGCGTGTGTTGGAAAGTGCCATAAACAAAGCGAAACCCATTCCCCAGAAACCATCATGAGGTTCGAATTTCGAATGAGTTTTGGCGCCAGGCGGCGTGAAAATGAAATTGGCGCCAAGCGAATTCGCAACGGTCAATTAAAAAAATAAAGTACAACGGTATATTAATAAATTCTAAACGCAAAACGTAACTTCTGGTTGTAGTAGTAAGTACTACGGGGAGTACTACGAAACCCAAACTTTTGTGGGCGTTGCAAGAGATATGACGACACGTGCACAATAAATAATTGACAGAGGCGCCAATAGAATGCACAAATGCCACGGAAAATTGCCGGAAAAGTTTGCACACCCATCATCAACCCAGTTTGTGTACATTCTTGACTCCAGCATTTCTCCAATTAGCGTGCAAAGTGCCAAATGCAACGAAATTTGTTTACACAATTATTATAAACTAAAACTATTTTCAACTTTAACTCTATACGTAGTTATATATAAACTATACAGATTTCTGTCAAGTTGGGGATAGTTTTGGACAGGAATTTCAAAGCTTACAGGGCATTAATTTGTAGTGGTAATTAGAAGTGCAGATTTGTGTACAGAAAATAGGAATTAATTAACATTTATAATTATTTTTGGCGAATAGTTTTGGACAGGAGTTTTTATTATTGTGATTATTATTGAGGGAGAAATACGAGGTGCAAAGTTGTTAGCTTTTTTTTTGTGTATATAAAATATAAATCAATTATCATTTATAATTAAATCTCTGCAAATATGGATTAAGCTTTGAAGTAACCAGCAATTACACCCTTAAGATAGCCTGTAAAATGTTTGTAAATAACAATAATTATATTTACTATTTTATTATAATAAAATTGGGTAAGTACATTATGTAAAATTAATGATAGTGTTATGTATAGTTCAAAGTAAAAGGTGGAAATTTGTTAGCTCCTATTTTGTGTTTATAAAATATAAATTAATTAACATTTATAATTAAATCTCTGCAAATACGAATTAAGCATTAAAGTGACTAATAATTAAACCCTTAAGATAGCCTGTAAAATGTTTGTAAATAAAAATAATTATATTTACTATTTAATTATAATAAAATTGGGTAAGTACATTAAAAAAAGATCATCCAAACTTCATGATATTATTATGTATTTTTTTTAAAAAAATGTGGAAATTTGTTAGCTCTTCTTTTGTGCATATAAAATATAAATAAATTAATGTTTTTAATTAAATCTCTGCAAATATGGATTAAACATTGAAGTGACTAATAATTACACCCTTAAGATAGTCTGTAAAATGTTTGTAAATAACAATAATTATATTTTCTATTTAATTATAATAAAATTGGGTAAGTAAATTAACAAAAAGATCATCCAAAAATCATTATGTAATTATGTATTTTTTAAAATAAAAGGTGGACATTTGTTAGCTCTTCTTTTGTGCATATAAAATATAAATAAATTAATATTTTTAATTAAATCTCTGCAAATACGAATTAATCATTGAAGTGATTAAAAATTACACCCTTAAGTTTCCCTGTGCAAAGTTTAAAAGTTACAAAATTAATATCTAGTTTTTAATAATAATAAAATTGAATAAGTAAATAAAAATATGTATTTTTTGTACCCTGTAAATTACATGAATATAAGGTTTTTTAATAAATAAATGTTGGAAATTTGTTTGCTCTACTTTTGGCGTAAGTACGAATTAAATATAGAATAGACATTTGTTTGTTAATTAGTTTGTTAATTAATAACAAGTGTCTAAGAAGTGCGCATTTAAGATACCCTTAAAAAATGGTTGAATATAATAATACATAATAATATTTATTGTTTAATGATAATTAAATTGGATAAGTCACTGGAATAATGTATTTTGTATACCTTGTAAAATGCATGTATATTATGCATACATATAAATTATTTTAAATATTACTATGAACCTTATTAAACTATGAAACATCATTAAATGTGGATAATTTATAATCTATTATTGGAAATTTAAGTGCTAAGTCAACTGCCAAAAGATTAACAATCTTTAAAACTTTGGGATACCCAGCATACCCTATATTCTTAGTGTTTAATGAACATTTGTTTACGCTTTCCTCAAATCATAGTGGAAAGGCTATTAAAGTGTTTGGCAACTTCATGAAATCTTGTTAATAGTCTTGCTATAAACTTAAATCTGCTAACTGGCAAACTTTTTTTTTTGTTACAGGGTATCTCTTTGTCTACTTTCACTTAATGGCGTATCCTTTGCTTGTGCTTTCACCCATTTACGAGAATTCTCTCGAAGCGCAATTGATGATTGCATGAATATGTTTTCCAATTGCGTCGTAGCTGAAATGTTTGACCGTCTTTGCCTCAAGAGGGGTAGGGGGGGGGGGTTGTGGCATGCAGAGCGTAGGGGTTGGGGTAGGGTTGGGGGTGGTCGACACTTTGTTGGGTTTTTTCTCTAGTTCTTTCCCTTTTGCTGCAGCTGCGCAGCGCAGACAACAACGACGACATTGCGCCACATGACCTTTTAATGCAATGCTAGCTAAGGGGGGGGGGGGAGGGGGTGAGTAGGGCAGGGGGAGGGGGTGTTTGTATATGATGAAGGTGAATGTAGGCAGAGATACGGCAGGTGTGAGTGTGTGTGTGTGTCTTTGTTTTGGCTGTGGCTTTGGCAAATTTTTGTATATTTGAGCCACGTTACAACTTTGACCTTTATACGCTGACATTTGCAGAAAACCCTAATGACTTAGTATGTGGGAGTTTCTGGCATCACCTTTTTCATATCCGGGAAACTGTCGAGCACACAAACTTACGACTCCGTTTGTCCTTGATCCAAATAATCACAACTCAAAATGGCGCGAAACTTTTTCTTTCGAGAGAAAAACAGAATACAAAATAAAACTTGAGAATATTCTCACAGAACAACGTTAAAAATTAAGCACACACGCTGTTGTTGTTGTTGTTGTTGTTGCTGTAGTTGTAGTTGTTAGTTTTAGGTGCTTTCAAGTTCAAGAGCTATGGAAAAGCAAACTGACGCTGACCGAATGAGCTACAATTGCGCTGCAGGCGTCGCTTAAATATATACTTTTCACCCAACCCCAAGACAGGCAGCGACGCCGACAGCGACAGCGGCAGCGGCAGCGACAGAGGCAGCGTCAAGTGCTAATAACAGACCCCTCCAAGTGCAACAGTTCTCATCGGAGGGGGGGGAGGGGGTAAGGAAAGGGAAGGGGCTTAGGCCTGCGTAGGCAGCTGACTAATGGACTTTGGACTTAAGGGTGCACCACTGACCAACATCATGAAGCTGCCACTGCACCACTGCACCACCCAACCACCCAACCACCCAACCAACCAACCAACCAGACACCCACGTGCCACACAACACTGACTTGGTGGCAACCTTCAGTTGCAGCAGCTTGTGACGCTCATCTGTAGCATTTGTGAGTGTCTAATGAATGCAACACACAATTATGTTAATCAAATGAATAAGTCTCTAAATATTTGCATTCATTCGCAAGCAAATGTTTTCAATAATTCGCAAGTGAAAAGAAAAAACAAATATTTTAAACAAATAACGCATCAATTGTATGATTCATTGGGACAGAAGGAAACAGCTGTGTGCGCGGATATGAATAATTATAAATATTCAATGTAATATTGGCAATTGTATGATTGTGCTGTGATTTGGCCTTATGGTTTCCCAACTATTTAATTAACTCTGAAGTGTATTGTGTATCAATTGAATCAAGCAAGTAAGTACTACTTATGATGATTGGTAGGTCCAAAGAGCAAAAAGCTTGAGTATTCAAAGGGATACTAGTTTTATTATATATTTTACTATATGTCTAATATAACTTGTATATCTTAATATATGTTATATATTCGATAATATCATAATTTCTTTAGATACTGTACTATACAAAAGTAAAAGAATTGTGCGTTACAGACAGAAGAAAGTCTGATTTATTTAATATTTGTATAATTTTATTACAAATATTGTAAGTCACTATCATTTACAAATAGTATATATTCTATAATATACAATTAGTTTAGCTATCGTTAAGCACAAATAAATCTGAAATCTGTTAAGAAACTTAACAGTTGTAATACTTTCAATTTATAGTAGTAGAAAACTCAAGGAAATTACATTGAAAATATGCCAATATTGTTAGCATAAATATTTAAGCTATATATATGTAAAGACACCAATTTTAAACCACATTCAATTATTATAAAAGTTGATTTTTAAAATATTTAAAATAATAGAGTAAAATTGATTAAATTTAATCATTTTTTTTACAGTCTTTCTATCTATCTATATAAGTTATTGATACATCAATAAACGAAGCCTTTATCCTTAAACTGCCAGGACAAACTCAACAGTTTGAATGTTTTCAATTAAAATATGAATACATGCTTTGTTTTATTTCATCACTGTACTCTTTATCCTGCTCTATCTCTCTCTCTGATTTTCTCTCCCTTTTTCTTTTACTCTGCTTTTCTCTCATATACTTTACTCCCACAGCTTCCCAATCTCAACCTTTTTTTTTTGCATCTGACACTCTGAAACTCAAATGTCAGCAGCCACAGGCTGTCGTAACTGTACTACCGCCCACTTTAGCCAATGACATGACCTACACACACACACACACACCCACTCACACACACACACGCCAAGTATATAGGTATGTGTTTCCAGCTTAATTCAGTTGACAGCTTTTTTTTCTTTTGCAGTGTCCTATTAACCCGATTTCTATTTGCCGCTGCAGTTGATCAATGGAAAACTGAGTGTGAGTGTGAGAGTGAGTGTTGTGAGTACTTGATTTGTTGTTGTTTTTTTTGTTCTCAGTTGGATTTGATCTTTGGCAACGTGAAATGAGTTGTGAGTGACGACAGATGGAGACGTCAATGCCTTAAATGTGATGAGAAGTTAAACGGGGTGGCTTGACACGTGTTGGCCAAATTGGTTACAGTTTACAGCCGCGTCCAATTGCCAATGACGCCCAAGTGTCGTCTAGACCTAGACACGCTTATTACGGCCCTTTTCAACGACACAACGCTCTTGCTCTCGCTCTCTTTTGCTGGCACAACACGGCGTATACGTAATAACGCAAGCCAACAAATGCAGACGCGTGTCTCGCTCGCCAATCGCTCAATGTGACGTCATTGTTTATAGCCATGACACACGATGCAACACGAAAACTGAAAGCTGTTCGGCATATGGAAAAATCCACAGCACGATGTCGGCAACAGGCCAAAGGGGGGCGGGCAAAAAAAGGGGTCGGTGTCAATGGGGGAAGAGGGCATTTCCATGGCTTGTACATAAGCGTGGGTGTTGTTGCCTGATTTTGTAGTACGACTCGGCTCGTATATAGGTTACTACGTTCACGAAGCGGTCGCACGAAGAATTACGCTAGTGGGCGGTGCCAGAGGGGGGGGGCGGTAAATGGGTAAACGTGGCCAGAACGACGAGGATAAACATTCGTCACTCACTCGACGTCGACGTCGTCGTCGTCGTGTTACGTCACTGACGCTCGTAAATGGACGATGACGGTAAATGGCAGTCGAGATGCAGATACACACACACACACACGCAGAAGTGCAACCAATACATGCACACACATTATATACTCGTATATAGAACGCGTAGCGTAACGTAAAACTGAAACAGGACAACGTAAATGAATTTTACATTGAATGATGCTGAGTTGTGTCGAGCTGAGCGTGGATTGTAATTGAAGAGGGGCCCAAAGGGGGGGAGTGGCAAAAGCAAACAGTGTGTCAGACAGAGACAGGGACAGAGAGAGCGGGGATAAGGCAACTAAGCCGCGTTATGTTCAGATCTGTGGGCCAAGATTGCATGCAAAAAGTTAACAAAGTTAGCTTTTCTCTTTTCGCAAAATGAATAGAAAATCATTAAATGTGAGTGCTACCCACTCAAATGATTCATTTCAGGCAGAAAACAAGCATAGATATAAACGCAAATCTGGCAAATTAAATATTGTTTAAGAACAATTTAGTTGAAAATTGGATTTAAATTGTTTTCTGATTTATAAAAGTATACAAAGTTTATACAAAAATGAGTTAAGTTACAGTTTAAATGATCGCTAAGTAGTGTAATTAAAATAAAAACTCTAATGTTATCCATTGATAGATCGTATAATCTTCTGTTTATGATTGTTACTTCGTTGTTTTTAAGATTTTAATATATGTATGCTTATCTGATAGTTGAAATCATGTAGAAGTTGCATTATCTTAACTATCTTATGATATAATTATTTATAGTTATGATAAATTAAGACACTCCCTTGTAGGTTTCAAATAGATTCATTTCTGATAATTTAAATTATCTTTTGATTCATATAGATACAAACATTGATACTTCCGATTATCATATCTTATCTTATCTTCCAATTACATTATTATCTTATTGAATAGATACTCCCTGCATGTCTTGAATCATCTTAACGAATTACAATCAAGTAATTTAAATGAAATATTTATAAATCCATGACTTCGAAAAGAACTTTGAATATTATTTCATTAAGTAAATTACAAAAAAAAAGAGATGAGTTTTCAAACAAATTTGAGTACCCTTCATTAGCATTCGAAAGATACTCTCGCGGTCTGAGTTCACAGCAACAGGATAAGCTCGGAAACTGAAACCAAGAACAAAGCAGGAGAAGTGTTGGGCCGGAGGTGCGGGGAGGTGCAAAATGGTAGGAACGTGCGGCATTTTCATAACAGAAGCGGCAAATGTAACTTTTGTTGCCACAGATGCCGTGGCAAGAACTTGGTTTGGAACAAAGCAAATGTATCTTGTAAATATTTTATTGCAACAATGTAGCTACGAGATGTTTATGCCATTGTAGCTGAGCTCGTTTGATACAGCCAGGCTCGTAGGTTAACTGCCAGATACATACGGAGTCCAGAGTTGGAGGAAGGGGAGCTAGGGAGGGAGTGAGATGGAGTGACGGAGTAAGCGAGAGGGAGGGAGTAAATGGACAGTTGCTCGTATCTGCTCGTAAATGGAACGTGGCGCACACAATGCAACTGGAAGTGACTGTACGCCGGGAAATTGTATACATACACATACATATACACTTTCTGTGTATATAGAGTAGAGTTATATACGCTATATAGAGCAGGCCATTGGCATATATACACAGTACAGATACGTACGATTCTGTCTATGTATTCGATGCACTTCTCTACTCAATGGAAACGTAACGTGGCAACAAAACACTTAACCCCATCCGTTTACTACCCTTTCTACTCACTCGCACCCCACACGCACACATATGTATATATTGGCGCACCCATAGAGCGATACAGTTCTAATTTAAGTGTGGGCAAAAACTAATGAAAATTTATGTGAATCGTCCTGTGTGCGAGTTGAGGAGAAGGCACAAAAATCGGGGAAGGAGTAAGCGCTGTCTGATAAAACATTGGCAACAAATTGCAGCTGATCATTGTTGGGGTTTGAGTGGGAGTAAGATAGGTACAACATTTCCCAGAACTTGATAAAGCTTATTGATTGCCAGTGTTTAGCTTTGTGGTGTTTCATCGTTAATCAATTGCCCACAGATATTCGATTGTACAAGTGCTTTGTTTATTGGGGTTAAATTTTCGAATTATTCACTAGAAATGTACAATAGAAAAAAAGTGAAGAGTTTAATGATATAAAGTTAATCGACTGACGATTATCGAAAATCAAAGCAATAAGTTTGAAATTAGGCCTATAATTCTGTTTCAGTATATACAACTTTGGCACAAAATAAAAGAAATATATAGTTAAATATTACTTAAATTGAAGGCAAGGACACAACTCTGATTTGATTTAAAAATATTATATATTTTACTTCAGACAATTATTAAATAATTTGACAATATGTAAGAGTAAACAAAAATATTATTCATAATAATAATCTAAGTAAATTTCAATCATAAATAATGTATAAATTGTTAACAAAGGAATCAAACTTGTAGACCATATATATTTTAATTCAAATATATCATTTAAGCTCTGATTATTAGTCGATTATTCTGAAAGTCTTAGAATAACTAGACACAAGATTAAACTATACAAAAAGTATTATTTATATTATAAATGTAACAGAGAAGGACATAACAGGCGACACTAGAAGGTATCGGTCTGTGGTGGAAGGTGAATAAGGATGTAGCTATCGACATCAAAGAGTCGATAGCAGTCGTACAATTGATGGGAACAGTCGTGCCAGGGTTGAGAACAGTAGTGTAAGAATTGAGAACAGTAGGACATCAGTCGCAGTAGCAGCCAGTCGGATCGTCGTCAGAATTCAGTGGCGAGATTACATTCTTAATTTAAAACCACCAGTCGTCGTTGTATCTAATTATTAAGCATATTACTGACTTTATCCATTATTTATAACAAACTGAGGTTATTCTCTATAACCCGTGTTACATAAATATAATTTAAATATTCGGTGAATTGGTAAGAAAGACTCCACTAGTAGTTAAGTAATATTCTGAAGTAGTAAGTATATAAATATTTGATTATATATTATTTTTATTTAAATACACATTATTAATTTATAATTCTGAAAGTATCAGGATAGTTGATTAAGAGTTAGTTGATTAACTTAAATTAATATACCAATATATACTTATATTCCCAATGTAATTAATCTTTCCTTATTTAGATATATATTAGAATCAAATGTAAAGTTTCCTTTAGATGCATTACAGAATTCGTTTGACGAATTGCGGCAATTATGTGAAAAGAGTTATGTATCAAGAGTTATGCTTAAAGTGAAGATCATTATCGAGACTTAACGATCTTCATAAGTCACTTTGCACTTTTTTGACGCTTGCATTCTATTGACATTTGGTTATCTCTCATAATTCGAAACACGTGCGACGAGACCACAGGCGAATGCCAGATGAAATCGGGTTAGTGGACTCGGAACCTGATCGTAAATTAACACTCTGGCCACATAGATCAACCCGTACACGGGCCCCCAAAAATACACAAAAAATCCAAATCGCAAGTCCCTCGACTGGGGCGTCTGAGGGGAAGTGTGAGAGGAAGGAGGATAGGTAGGTAGGTAGGTCATTCAACTGGAGTATATTTTTAGAGGAACGTGGCCTCCATTACGAGATGTTTAATTTGGCATACAAAGCTCGACATCAAAGTAATTAAATTTATTATGAAATGAATTATAATTATACATTTATTACCCCATTGTCGGACAGATTGAAGTTTCATTCGCTAGATCTTTAAATGGCTTGAATTGCTGACTTATCCTAATGTCCTTCAGCCTTCCTGCTATCATTTCTGTGCATTATCTTTTAGATTGCAAACAATTAGCATGATTTATCGATTGTCTGTCGAGAAGGGACTGACGGAGTATTGGGGGGGGGGGGGTTGAGGGAAAGCTGCGTTATCCCTGCAGCTGTGACATGTTCCGCAACTACGTGACGACCTCACTTGGGGAAGGAATAGTCGGGAAGCGGGAATCTCCCTTCTGTCGAACGATAATAAACCGCAACAGTTTGTCACCAGATACATCAATGTCAAGTCAGGCAATAATGTGAGACAAGTGGGCGGGCAAGGTTGATGGTTGCAGCAGTAGCCAACATTTAAATGGCAACTTATTTGCATAGTCCTGGCGCGTGCTTCTTCCTGGCACAGCTGCTCGAATGGATTTTGATGGATTCTCAATCATTTTGCATGTCGAACAGCGGGCAATAATAAGCGGCAAAAGTGGGCTGGCTGTTATCAATGACACGCCCACAGTCAGAACTTTGCTGATTACACAGTTTCTTCTGTGTGTGTGTGTGTGTGTGCGTGTTTCTATTTTTATCTGCCCACGCGACAAGGCGGAGTGCAAACCCACGTCATCATCGTCACCGGAGATTCGAGAAGCCAACAGATGCCGTGGGCTGTTTAACTGGCTTATCCTGCGTGGGAGGCGCCACCCAATGACGCGTCGTGTGCGTCGGCTGCGTGGGAGGCGTGGAATGGATCCTGGTTGCAAATGCCAATTGCGTGGCGTGAACTTCTCTACGCTTGATTCACTCGCAAGCTGGAATATTTGTGCTTTAAAATCGCAAAAAGAGACATGCAAATTTTACTATGTTAGTAGAGTGTGCAAGACTTGGAGTTACCCTGTAAGTATATAGCTCAAATTCCACGCAACACATGATCAACTTCTTGTGTTTATTATAGAAGATATTATGACTGTTAAACTAAATCCCTTACGACTAACAGATACGCTATAAGCATATAGTTAAAATTGCAAATAGACTTATAAATAACTTTGTTGTTTATTATAGCAGCAGATATGACTGTACTAGTAAAGCATATACGACTAGGAAATACCCTGTACGTCTTTATAGCATCATGCATAAAAGAATATTGCATGTATACCTTTGGTGATTACCAACGAATCAACTATAGATACTTAACATAAGTCATTGCGACTTGTAGAAACACTGTAAGTAGCTTAAGTTACCTTTATATGCATGAATATCTTCAGTGTTTAGAATAGAAGCAAATATGACTGTACTAGTTGAGCATATACGACTAGAAAATACACTGTAAGTAGCTTCAATTACTTCTATATTTATGAGTATTTTGTACAATCTGGAAAGTCATCTGTAAGTATTTTAAATTTTCGCTAGATTTTTGTTCATTTTGAGACTGGAAGACAAAGAAGTTACCCTGTAATTAAGAGTAGTCTACTCATAATATAAATAGATTAATGAATATCTTCTCTGCCTATTATCGAATCGCTCTGAAATTACCAGAATACAAAGATACAAAGAATTGACAGCAAAGTGCCAATGGTAGGTTTTCATCTACATAGATGAACTCAACTGTTTAAGCTAATATATCACATTAACATTCTCATAGTTCCTTTAACCCCTTAATCATACTTTTTGTTTAACTCTAAGCTCTTAGGGTATCCAGCCAATATTTGCACCGTACCTGTACGGGGTTTGTTCTTTGGTTTAGCAGACATTTGTACATTGAGGCGTGCTAATTAGATTTACATCCCCCAAAAATACAACAAACTGTTAATTAAAGTTACTCAATGGATTGCCGCAAGGCTCTGGGGACGCTGTGGTCCCGTCGTTGTCTGCGTTGGCAAATTTTTGATTTAATTAATGGTATTTGCGCATTTGTGATTATACAACGAATTATTCGTTCTACTGATTGCTGTAAGGCAATGGAAATAGTTTAATTGCAATGCCAATACTATGCTGCAGCTGAAAACTAAAACCAGAAACAAATAAATCGTCGAGTGAATAGAAATGCAATTGATAAATTAGCTAACATAAATATGTATAACATCAATTCAAATTTATATTTTATCTGCCACTTTCAAATTGAATGCAGAGTATTTTAAACTAACTAAACATATAACTCATTATATTATTCTAAATTATCTGAAGATTTTATAATGTTTTCAATTTGTTTATATTAAATTGGCAAAGTTATTTGAAGAAATCTGACCAGCTTGATTTTAAATGCTCTGTTAACTGAAACATTTTAAGTAGAATAATTGTTGAATAATTATAAATTGTAAATATTGAATTGAATAATTAATAAATATAATTTATATCTCTTTTAATTCATGCAATAAATATATACTTTAACTTATAAACTGTCTATCAAGCAATTTCTGAAATAATGTCTTAGGCACAATGCGTCCAGTCTTTTGGACAAGGTGAACTAGTCTCTGTAGTTCATTGATCTATAACTAAGATATAAATATATAATACTATAATAAGTAAGTCGTAGTCGTTGTCCACCAACAACGAATGTATGTTCTTTTGAATTAGATAATCATGCACATAAATTTGTTCAATCCATGTATATATAAATCTGCTACAAGTTTTATTACTTAAGAGGCTTGTGTGTGAGTGTGTTTTTGTTGTGCCGGCCATTAAGATTTGTATCTGGTTGACAATGCTGGCCATTGACTGGCCTGGTAAAAACTCTTACTTACTCAAACATACATGACATTTAAGGACCTCCCGCATTTCTCCCCAAACACTCGACACTCTACACTCTACCGAGTATTCTGTTATAATTCACAACACATGTGACAAACCGGCAAAAGGTCATTCAAAATTCGAGGGACCAGCTTCAAAACATGCACATAAATCAAGTAAGCAGCCACATAGATCACCTGCCAGGTCCCCAAAACAACAACAACAACAACCATAAAAAAAAAGAACTATAAACAAAAAATTTTGCAAATCGACAAACCCGCAACTGTGAGGCAGGTCGTTCAACTCGGAGTCGTGTGTCGTCCATTTCGAGATATTTGTTCTATTTTGGACAGCCTTGCCAAAAAATATCAATTAGCTACGAATACGTACATTTCAAAAGTGGCCTATTACGAGTCGTACTTGCCTCGTTGACGGATTACTGGGTATCCGGTTCGGTTTAGTCCCGGAGGCGATACCCATGTAAATAATACGCCGTTTTTGCGCATGGCACACAAACACAAAGGCGGCAATTAATTTAATTGAATGAGAGATTTAGATGTGATTATTCCATAGACTGCAAGTACGAGCGAGACAGCATATCATCTCATGTAAACATGAAAGCAGCAACCACAACAACAATAACAATGAACAAAGAACTGAAACAATTATGAACATCAAGAATAAATATACTCGTACTACAAATCTAATGGAAAATCGACTCTGTATATGAGTACATGTGAATCAATGAATGAATCTAGTGAATGAAAGGTCCAAAACAAAGCGACAAGCGCCATTAAGTTCAAGTCTATTTGTTGCTGTTGTATTTTTTTTGTTTTTGTTCATTATTGTTATTAATGGAACTAAAAGCTGTATAATTAAAAAAAAACTGATTTAGAAAATGTCAAACCGACGCACAGATGCACTTTAAATCGTTGTAAACTAATTTTCTATAATATATACACAACTTTATTACAAATTCATTTATGCCTTCAAAATGTCGATAAATTAATCTCGTTATTGTGTTAATTAATTTACCTATAAGTGTGCAATTTGAGATTCCATTTCAGAATTTTTATAATACATATTAGAACTGAATAAAATAAATTTAATTGTATTTACTTCACTGAACTAAGCGATAATCCATTTTAATTACAAATTGTTGTTTAATTTGTATAAGCTGCTGATACAATTTAACAGCTTTTATAATTGAATGTTTTCTTATTAATAAGCAAATATTATTACATAAAAGTCAAACAATAACAATTGCAAATTAATTAAAGTTTCTTTCATATTCAGAATATATTGAGAATTGTAGGCAATATTTTATTACGTATTAATAATATTTATTAACGTGATAAAAACTAATTTTAAGTCTAAACTGCTACATTTAAGTTTCCTTTCTATTTACATTACCTGCTAGCAACTGTCAGTTTTCATTTTGCCAAACATATTGAGGAGCTACATTAACATTAGAATAAGCTGTCAGTTGCCAAACTTTGTGCCGCCTTTCTCAAATGAGTTGTCTATCAGAATTTAAAATCACAGAAATTGAATTTAATTTGCTTTGAATTTAAAGTGTAGACAATTTGACTTAAATTTCATTTTGCAAAGGACGAAATTGCAGAACAATTTATATTTATTGCACCCTGTATATGTATGCGTATATTCCGAGAGACACTGTCTTATACTTTGTAAGCTTCATCAAATATTCATTATACCTCTTATGTTTTGGGAAACTGAGAGAGGGCCATGTGAGTCGACTAAAGGCATATGGAAATCTCATAAACAAATCGCATGCTATGCTGACAGAAGCCACCCAGCCGAGGGCAAAACCCCGGTCGGTTGGGTTATCAAATTGGCTGGCGGGATGTTGGTCTGGGAATTTTGATGTGGGAATGTGAGGGGTTTGAGGATTGGGGTCTGGGGTCTGGGGGTCAGAGCGGCATATCTTTTTCACTCCTTATGTGTAATCAGCGAGTTGTTGAATGCTCGATGCTAAGTTTAGTTGAGTTCAGTTCAGTTCTCGTCTTGACTCGACCTTTTGTGGTTCATGTGCGCGTCGTTTCCCTTTTTCTTGCCGGGGCAACGCGTCGTATGATTTATGTGACCACAATTTGCCTGCAGTTAGTTTTGATGATGTTCTTCGTCTGCGGGTTTCCAAGCTACCATACTAAACAAAACAAAAATAAACAAAAAATAAAATACTTGTACGAACTGTATTATTATTATTTATTTACTTGATGTCTGCCTGATTGTGTCTGCGAATCTGCGCTCTGACTCTGGACGACCTCTGATAAGTGATTGCCTGTCCGGGCAAATAGAAATCATACTCGTAATAACTATACAGACACTCGACTGATAACACAATGCCAGCGGGGAAAATGGGCAGTAATAAAATTTTCCTCATGACCTTTGAACTTATTTGCGCTCAAAGTGCTCACTGGCAAAGTGAAAGGTCAGCGAGTTTTCCATTCTAAGTGGGTGGGTGAAATTTCGCTGTGTTTGTTGTTGAAGAGAATCTAATTAGTTGGCATACAATAGTCAGCTATTTAAATGGATTGGTAAACATTCCATTGACGGTCTGATTAGTCGATGAGCATGTGAATAGAAGTATTCGAATACCCAAATGCATATTCGTTTATCAAGTTGGACATCTCGATAGACTTTTCAACTGGACTCCTGCTTTTATGCTGATTAAATGTTAAAGGTAATTCATTTAATTTGATTGATTGATTAACCATACAATTAATATATTTGTTATATGTTATGTTGTTATATATTTGTATTATGTGTAACGCTTGAAAGCAGACATATCCAACCCTATAAAGTATATATGTATCTACTGGATCAGCATCAACTGCTGAGTAGATAGTAGCGATGTCCGTCTGTCTAGTCTCTCAGTTTTAGAGCTATCTGGATGAAATTTGGTACAGATCAGTCATTTTGCTGCAGGCAGTATATAAGTCGAAACCGGCCGGATCGGATCACTATATCTTATAGCTGCCATAGGAACTATCGGTCGAAAACCATACGATTGTATGACAAACTTTTTCAATTTTCAACGCACTTCAACCAAACTCACAGATTATACATTTGGTCTTGTTTTGAATATCCTGACTAAATTTGGTTTAAATCGGATCATTATATCACATAGCTGTCATAGGAACTATCGGTCTAAAATCATACGATTGTATGACAAACTTTTTTATTTTTCAACGCACTTCAACCAAACTCACAGATTATGTATCTGGTCATGTCTTATACAGACTGACCAAATTTGTGATAAATCGGATCACTATATCATATAGCTGCCATAGGAAAGATCGGTTGAAATGTGCATCAGGGTTCTGCAAGGGTATGAAATCTTTGGCGTGCTAAAAATAACAAAAAAGACTGACTCAGGACACCCTACTGTCGCTCCTGCCCCAACTCTCTGGCTTGTTATCCTTTGATTTAAATTACTTTGTAGAACAAGAAGAATAGTATATTCAAAATATATTTGATAAATGGAAATAGAGGGTAAGAAATCAAAAGAGATGGAGAATTAGGGAGAGACACATGGAGAAAGTGTAAGAGATATAAATAATCGGGAAATATTGAGCGAGGGAGACAAGTAATCAGAGAGAGACAGAGAATCAGAAACAGATAGGGAGACACAGGTAGTGGATGAGACAATAAGAGTAAGAGAGATAGAAAGATAGAGAAAAAAGGGCAAGTTAGAAAAACATAGCCCTATATAAGGAGAAAGAATGGGCGGAAAAGCAAAAGATATGTAGACAGTTAGATATTTAGACAGGTAATAATAAGCAAAGAAAAGAGAGAGAGATATATAAAGAGATAGAGAAGCAACAATAGACAGAGGAAGTAAAGAAAGACAGACAGAGCTAATAGGAGAAAGTAAAAGATAGACTGAGTCAGAATGATACAGATAAATATTAAGACATTGAGAGACAGATAAAAATGTCTGTACCCCAAATAAATAAATATATGATGAAATATATGGCTAATGGCGCTGTCGTGAGTCTGTCCCCCTGCCCCCCTTGCCACCAACCCCCCTCACCTGCTGCGTCGCATCGCATCGCATCTGTCGGCATCTGATTACAGTGTTTGTCAAAAATATTTGGCCAGCAATTAAAAAAGTGCAGTGCGCAGTAGACAGTGACGGAAAGGCGACGACGCAGAAGAAGTAGAAGAAGCAGACGAGCAAGAAGAAGACGAAGAAGAAGAAGACGATGCTATGCTATGCGATGCGATGCGACGCGACTCGACGGCGCAATTAACCAATGATAATGATGATGATGATGATGATGAAGATGATGGTGATGCTAATGCTGATGATAATAATAATGACGATGATGATGGGTAAAAGTGGAGATGATCGGTTCGAGCTAGACACTATGAGCCAGAGAAGCTGCTAACTGTTAACTGGGTCGAATTCAATTGAGTTTCACAATTACAAGCAATGAGTTTTTTTAGCGCAAGAAATGGCGCAGCATTTTGTATTGTGGTCGCTATTTTTTATACCCTGTGGGGGTATATTAAGTTTGTGGAAAGTATGTAAACGGCAGCAGGAAGCTTGATCGACCCTATAAAGTATATAGTCTGTCTGTTTGCCCGTCTGTCTGTCTGTATGTCTGTATGCCTGTATGTCTATTTATCCGTTTGTCTGCCCGTCTGTCTGTCTATCCGTCTGTCTGTCTGTTTATCCGTCTGCCTGCCCGTCTGTCTGTTTGTCCGTATGTTTGTCTGTCTGTTTGTCCGTCTGTTTGTCTGTCAGTCTGTCTGTCTGTCCGTCTGTCGATCCGTCTGTCGGTCCGTCTGTCGATCCGTCTGTCGGTCCGTCTGTCGGTCCGTTTGTCGGTCCGTCTGTCGGTCCGTCTGTTTATCCGTCTGTCTTCCCGTCTGTCTGTCTGTCTGTCCGTCTGTCTGTCCGTCTGTCTGTTCGTATAAACGAAGGGATCTTTAAAATGGTAAGAGCTAGACGCTTAAACTTGATCTCCCAGCACTGCTTAAATTTTGCAGGTAGATCAAGTTTATGTTCCCCCACAAATCGAAGAATTGCTGATAACAAGAAAAGTTTTAAAGCTAGAGACTTGAGATTTGGTACACATTATAAGTAGCTTGGCGGCCCTGATCAATTCCATCACGTTGCCATGACCATTTCACCCATAAATTGGACATAGAATGAATTACAAGAGTATTACATCGGGATCTGTACTCTTACAGGGTATATTACGGTCGAGTTCTCGCCTTTCCGGCTTGTTTTTTATCTTAGGCCTATGTGCGCTTCAAATATTAGTCAGATGATGATGAGGTTGATAATTATCAGCAACGAGTCTGACGTTTATTTGTTTGATATTATTACAGAAGAGAAGAAGACGGCAAGCAAAACAAAGAGGCGAAGAAAACGCAAAAACCCAAACAGAGAAACTGAGACGCCATAACTTTGAGAGTGATATAGAGACAGAGAAAGAGATAGAGATGGAGAGACAGCGAGAGAGAGAGGGGGGATAGAGGTGAGGTGGGGGCCAAAGACCTTATAAATCACACGAGCGTGGCATGACTGGGCGTTTCGTGTGGGCCACCGGGAGATGGGAGATGTGAAATGGGAGGAGGTGAGGCCAAAGCGGGCTGGCAGACAGACAAATGTATCTGTAACCGTGTAGCCATGTATCTGTGTATCTCATAGATGCGCAGTGTACTAAAAATAGTTGCTGGCTGGCGATCAGTGAACATGGAGTCGCAGCGGGGCGGCAACAGCGACGATACCTTGCCGTGACTGTTGCATGCAGCCAGTTGATGATGCAACAACAAAAGCAACCAAAACAAACGACGTAGTTGCAATGAATGCGAAAGCAAATAGCAAAACAAAAAAGCCAAAAGAGAGCGAGAGACAGATGGGAAGATAGAGAGATACCACAATATGTGTACTTGGATGGGTTTTGGGGGCGCTGTGCTTACGGCCTGGTTTTCTGCTTGTCTGGTTTTTGTCTCGATGGGCGACCAGAAAATTCGCGACGTTGAATTTCACAAGATTGCGACAGCGCAAAAAATAAAAACGAAAACAACGAAATCAACTTCGCACTTTTGTCGCGCAATTGCCGAGATACAAATGCAAAAATGAGTAAAGATAAATCTACTTATGTATCTGTAACTACATATATAAAACGTTGCCGTTGCTGTATCTGTATCTGTATCTCGAGCTGTGCAACGTTACCTTGGTTTGCCAAAGGGCGGAAATTCAAGATGCTGCGCAATATGTTGCCACAGATGGCGGCAACAGGGGTTTCTTGTGGGGCAGCAAGGGCTAAGACAAGTGGTCGGTAGGTCGGGAGGGCGGTAGGTCGGTAGGGGAAGGTTACACGAACGAACACTGCTGCATTTTCACATGCGAGTAAACAAAGTTATTGGAAATTTTCATTAGAGCATTGTGTAATAGCCGCAATTGGATTTTAATTGTAGATTCGCCTCAGTTTTTCCTGCTTTTGTTGTAATTGCAATTGGCGTAATTCTAAACCCAATTGCTAGCCGTTGTAATTGTTGTTTCTGCCGCTGTTGTTGTTGTTGTTATTGTTGTTATCGTTTTTTATACCCTTAGCTAGATACTTATTATGGGAATGCTGCTGGGAATCGCAGTGGGTGCAGTGACTTGAACCTGCCAAGTGATACGGAAGGCAGAGCTGGTTGTAATGCATATTCGTGTTTCCATATGATAATCAGATAATCAGACGCTGTGTTTGATTTGCCATTAAAGTCCGTTCAATTATAGCCTAGAAATTGCCCAACCGCAGCATTTTAGAGCAATGCTAATGACTATGTAATGAGTGATCATTGCAAGACAATGCAACGCCAACAACAACAACGCCAACAACAACATTGGCTCAGTACTGCACATTCATTTCAAGCAGGCGATTTTGCCACCATAATTCTATCTTTGCGGATTGTTGCCTGATTGTTGCTTTAGTTAATTATCCAACTAATTATAACAGTTTTTAAGGTCCCATTTGCATTTGCAAAGTGGCAAATTAAAATTTTACTATATAGCAATATAGTTTTAGAAAAGCAGACTTGCATAAAAATTAATTAACAATAATAAAATGTATAAATAATGGGGCAATTAAAAATATATAATTTTCTCAAAATGTGTGAACAATTTTAATCGAAAACCGCAGCTGAGTGAACTTTCGTATAAGCCTTGTAATGAATTTGTTAATTGCTTTTCTTATTCACAAGAGATCGACAAGAATCACTAAAATACATTGTAATAAAGTAAACAATTAAACAAAATATATTACGTTTAAATTTTGAAAATGATTGCATTTTTTGTGACAATTTTATTAATTAATTTCAAATTTATAAACAACTTTCATGTAATACTAGATATTGAAGAAGATAAAAAGATGTCAGCAATTCAATTTATTAATAGCGAGAATTGATATCTGAGATTACAGGGGAGTGAATATTCTTAACAATAGAATACTATACTTTATTCTAAAAATAAATATTTAAATTAATAACATTTCTTTCTTACTAGGGATCAAACAGATCAAATGTCTCATAGTCATTCTACAAATATGAATTATTATTATATTTACAAATTTACAAATAACTTCCCAGTAATACATATTGAAGAAGAAAAATATTTGTCAGCAATTCAATTTATTAATAGCGAGAATTGATATCTCAGTTTACAGAAGAGTGAATTTTCTTAACAATAGATTACTATACTATATTATATATTAATTGCTTTTTGTTATTCTTTCTCACTCGAGATCAAATGTCTATGCTTTTCTATCTTTGGTTCTTATTTTATCCCCAATTTCGTTGTGGCAAATGGACATTTAGATGAGTTTCTTTTATAGTAGATCTCAATGCGTCTTTAAACTTCCCACACTTTCCTCAATCATAGACTCAAACTTCCGGTTTTACCGCCCCTCCCCCCTTCCACACGCAGACATCCAATTGTTCCCTCGTTTCGTTGCATTTTTCTCGTAAACTACAACAAAAACGATAACTCATGGCGATTGCTTTTGCTTCAATGGAATTTCCATTTTGTAACAGTTTATAGCGTAGTTTTTCCAATTCCCTTCCTACCTACCTCTCTTTCACGCTGTTTCGGTTTGCCGCTTATGTTTTCATAAATACAAAATTGAAAGTTTTTTCAACCGACGAAAATTCTCATAAAAATTGTTCGTTGAAACCGCACAAAAAGCACTCGAGCACCCTTCAAGAAACAAATACAAAATACGAAACGACCTGCCTCAGACCAAAGGAAGGAGAAAGAGCGATGAGGTGGAGGAAGGGGAAGGGGAAGAGGGGATTGTGTGTGGGGGTCAGGAGCCAGGGACAGATGACCGTCCGCCCCAACTGTATGAACGGGCGGCATTTCAATCAATTGGCGGCAACAGCTGCCGCTGGCGTTGCTGTTGTTGCTGTCGCATTTGCTGCTGCCCACGTTTTGTGGCAGCAACAACAGCCATCTGGATGTGGCTATGGCTGTGACTGTGGATGCTGATGTGGATCTGTGTCTCCATCGCGAGAAACTCATAAAAAGCTCCCACGTTGTGACGCGTTTGTTGTCGTAACTTTTGTAACCCCCCCCTCTTGACACCCACCTGAATGTTGTTTGTTGCTGCGGTTGCCGCCGGCGCCTCCGCAGCTGCAGCAGCAACATCAATGCCCCGCCCCACAGCCGCTGCACTGAATGCGCTCTGCGCCACCTCAGTCGTTAGTGTAGGCCTCACTTATTGTGTTGAATGTAATTTTTCGGTCTCTTGCCTCGCTGAGGCAGCCAGGCCAGGCCATGTTGTTGCTGCTGCTGCTGTTGCTGCTGCCGTTGCACGCCCAAACGCAATTGTCGTCGTTTTAATTGCTGTCGCTGGCAAACGACAACAGCAACGACAACGACAACGATGACGACGAGTGGGCACCACTTGGCTAGTACACAGATTAACGCCCCCATCATTTCCGATAGTTAACAATTTTTTGGGCACTAAACGAATCTCCTCCTCGAATGCAGCTGGCGGCTTTGATGAAAGCAAAGCCAACGACTTAATTGAGTTGGTAACGTGGAAATGCAAGGAAGGGTCCTCGACAACATAAATTCCTTATTTGGTAAGGTAAGCAAATGAGAGCTTTGGCAATTTTAACGAGGCGATTGCAACTTATCTATAAATGGATTTCAATAAAAATAGCTATGTTTAAATTTAACTGAGTTGCCAATGTAAAAGTGCAATCTGAAGGCACTTAATTAACTAACTTCCTTGTTACAGGGTATACAATTAACAGCGTGGAGACTTTTACTATTGATGACTTTCGATCAAGATCATGAGTGTTACTGCATCTATCAGATACTTTCTGTTGTCTATAATATTAAACATTCTATTAATATTATTTCTTTATGAAGAACTTTGTTAACTGAGTGTCTTTCTTTTTCCACTCAAATGGGTCACATTTCAAGGCTGTTGACTGTCCAGCGATTTAAAACTGTTACCTCACCGTCGTCATCATCAATTAGATGCCGCGCTGTCAAAGAAAAGTTCCGTTTTGACAATTACTTGTAAATAGATTTGTGCAGTGTGGCAGCTCATAAATCACTTTTCTCTTTGCTTTGCTTTTGTTGTATTTTCCCCATTTAATTTATTTTACACCTATGAAAGCCGATAGGGGGGAACGTTTTTCAAAATAATGAAAGCAAATGCCGCTCAATGCTGCTCGATGCGTCCACGTGACAGTTGTCATAACACACATACGGTAAAAATACAAAATTAACATGCACGTGCCTTTTGTTATGGCCCATAACTTGATCCGTTGGGTCAAGCGGGAGGGGGGAACTGCACGGTTCGGGGGTAGGGGTAGGGGCAACAGCTACTTTTCATAATTTGTTGACACACTTTTCAGTCAGAATATTTGCTTCGACTGCAATTGCTGACGTTTTGCCTCCGAAATATTTACGACTAACCGTTGCTAGAGATGTGCGCGTGTGCATTAATCGATAATTAACATTTGCAAGTGATAAATAATTCTATGAACAATAGTTTTTACAACTGCATATAAAGTAAAGCTATAAAAAACTATAAAAATGACTGTAATTACTATAATGAAATTGCAATTGTAATAAAATTAGAACTGTAATCAATGGAAATCTATAGAATAATAATGATATTTTGTTGATTGTGTCATTAGACACAATGCCATTATACGACCACCTCTAGGCAACCATCCGTCCAGTGGGTCAAATGTGAGCCAAGCTGAGAGATAGACGTTGCCACAAGTGGCAAGTGGCAATGCCGCGTGATCTTTGTTAATTGATTTGCTTGCAATGCGAGAAGTTTAAGATAAATATAAACTGCATTTAAGTGAAGAGTTATATGGTAGTGGCCTTAAGACTTCCAAGATTTGTTCAGCTAGCTATTGGGGAAGTTAAAATTAACAATTATATTGAATGGGACGAATTGCTGGCTATCCTAATGAACAAGTTGCAAACTGATACATAAATAGATTTTTATGTGTTGTAGTTTAAGATTGTTTCTGCTGGTAGATTGTTTCAAGCGAATATGTTTCTAAAATACAACTGAATATGCTTTGTTTTTAATTGAAGAACAACTTAAGGATAAGTTCTATCAACTATTTAAGATATATCTGAATAATTTCAGTACACATTCTGTGTTGTCAGCCAGCATCTTAAATTTACCCGCTTTAACATTTTTAAATAACATATTTTACCTGCTTCAATCTGTTTTTAAAACTCGCACTTCTTTAAGCCATATTCTGATGACTACAAGCATTATTAATTATGCGACCCGAACGCAGCTATTCTATATTATATGCGCTGAAACTCAGCTAAATGGCTCAATAAGCACTTCAATTAACCACGCCCATTTTCCTGGCCATAAAGGAGCTGCCGGGGTCACTAAAAAGATGACTTGGCTTTATAACGCGCCGGATTGTCACAGCTTTATCGCTAGATGTGCGGTTTTTCCCCATCTCATTCCACTTCTTCCTTCTTTTTTTTTTAGAGCGTCACGCCCAGGTTGTGCCACGCCCATAATAATATCGCATTTTTTGCCGCCCAGGCGGCTAAAACGATGTTTATGGCACATTTAAAAATGCATTTAAATTGTGTGAAGTTTTCGAGTCTCGCATTTGAATATTTTAATCGACGGGGCCAAACGACAGTTGGGAGTTGTGGCAGTTGGTAGGGGGGGGGGGGCGAGGTGGGAGAGTTGGTAGGTTGTGTGGTTCTATTGTATGTCTGATTCTTTGTCTTTGGCTCTGGCATATTTCCTTTCTGGCGTGTGCAACCTGCAGAGTGTTTGCTTCAACGCCGTTTCCTGCCTCATCGCCAACCCCTAAACTGTTTAAGGTGGCAAGTTAAGAGGGGGAGGGAGGGGCAGTCTATGCTGTGTACTATATGAGTGTATATTTTATGCCGCTAACAATCTCATTAAAATTTTATGCGTGTGTCTGGGGCCCATCAAGGTGATAATAGAGGGCGAGGCGAGCCTTCTTGCCGCATGCCGCATGCCTGATCGCCCCCGTTTCCCCTGGCTGTCACGCCCCCAGCAGCTTAGCAGCTGCCATAGAACAATGCAAAGGAGGAGAGGAGATGGCAGTGGTAGAGGGGGAGGGAGAAGCAGCGTTAAGGATGTTACTGACTCGGCAGGCGTCTAAATTGCTACAATTACGCCTAAAATGTGTGCCAAGGAATGAGAATGAGTGAAAAGATGGTAAATGGTAGATGGTTGATGCTGTGAGGGCAGCTCGACGATTAGGATGCAGACACACCCCTCACACACACACACATACACTTACATTGGCACTGCCCTTAACCTTACGCTAATTGCCATAATTTATTGCTTTAGGTGCAAGTTGCTGGCCCCGTTTGGACAACGTCGCCAATCCTCGCCAGAGTCAGGCGTCGCCAATAATTGAATATGTCACGCCGGAGAGCAGCTGGCGACTGGAAAAACAATTTATGCGAAATAAATTTGCATGGCAGCCGAACAGCAACAACAGCAACAACATTTGCACATATTTTCATAAATATATTAATTCTTTTGCAAAATTATTTTTATTCATTTAATTTTCTCTTTTTTTTTTTCTTTTTCCTTTTTAATAATTAACATATGTCTGAGAACTGTGTGCGCTTAACGCATTTTACAATGCGACACGCCCACATGCCCAGACAAATGAAACATTTTTGTGATCAAATATTTTCGTGAAATACATAATAATGTTGGTGGAAAATGTTTTTCTGCTTGGCTGATTGCGGCGACTTTCAAATTTTGAATTATTGTGAAAAAGCTGAAAAAAAATGAAAAATGTTGCGCACAGCCAAAATGGCAAATGGTAAATGCCAGAATGTATCCGAAAGTATGTGAATACTCGTATAGTATGTGAATGCTGCATTTTGGCTCTATCTGCGTTGCGTTTTAATTGCCAAATGGTTCAAGGCCGTCGCCGTTGCCGTTGTTGCTGTTGTTGCTGTTGTTGTTGTCGTTGTGGCCATCTAAAGTGGATTTCGTTGTTTGCGGCCAAAAAGTTGAGCCACTTGACAGCGTCTGCATCGCAGATCCTGCCAGATCAAGACGTAGAAAATTGAGGTGGGCAATGTTCGGCTGCTGCCGTCAGATGACCTCAATTATTTAATAGTTGAATTATCTAGCAAATTCCATCCAAATATAAAAAAATATCTAAAGATAGATTTATATATATTTCACACCTGCATATATGAATAGTTATACAAATAAAGATTTGCTGTTGATGCGTTCAAAAATGTGACGCAAAGTGGAAGGGAAAAACAAAGCCACTTCGTATACATTATAATGAGATGTTGGACACAAAGTTTTACTTTATTAAGTCGCGATGTTAGTCGCAGCATTAGATCAGTGTGTAATCCCTAAATAAGAACACTCACCTTTTGGTTTTTAAGAACTGAACCTCGTTTATTAATTTGTATGGGATTTTATAGAATATCTTATGTACTATTCAGACAGACTTGGCTATAGTGCTAGACAGGGTTCACTATAGCGCTAAAGTATCTTATGTACTAATCAGATCAAGTTAGCTATAGTGCTAGACAGAGTTCACAATAGTGTTGAGGAGTCTTACTTACTAATTATGTCAAGTAGCCTAAGTGCTAGACAGAGCTCACTATGGCGCTTATATATTAATGTGATCGAGTACGTGATCGTTTAAAGTAGTCCTTACTCCTTAGTCCTTCTCATTGTCATATATACTTATCTATCTATTTCTTCTTATCTATTAGGCATGCATGCTGGTCTATGATGTAATTGTCCATCGGTTTCTGAGCGCCGGGATTGCAGTCCGTGTGGTAACCTAGTAGTTTTTCACACATTTGTCCGCACAGACCGAGGGATGTTTCAGAAATATGTTCATTTATGTACAGATACCATAAAGCAATACGTTATAAAGTCATATTAACAAAGCGTAAACATATTAACTAACTAATTCAATGTAGTTTTCTTTAAAATATTTTTAGAAATTCTGTTATGCAAATACCTTCCTTCTCCTTCCTATTATTTAATATGTTTTCAAACCCTGTGGGGGTATTTTAAGTTTGTTAAAAGTATGTAACATGCAAAAGGACAATAAAATACAAATTCTGTTTAAAAATGTCTTTATTTGTACACATTTTCTTTGACGAAATTCTGAATAAACAAATACTTATTTCTTTGATGGAAAAATTGGAAAATGAAATGCGCTTCAGGGAGTGAATGCAAGTGAAACGTTTATACATAAATGAGTTGCAAAGAAAAATGTATGTTAAATTCGTAGAAAAGTCTATGATTGAAAGAAAATGCATTCATCGATGTAAATTGCCAACGAATGCGACTCAAACAAAACATAAGTAGTTAGATTTGTAGGCAAGAAAGACTGATTACAGTCTAATCGGTGTTAAGATTTATTTTACAACTCAGACATTAGTATAAATTGAAAGACTTTTGATTCACTTTGAAATCCGAAATGCAGAAGCTTATTAATGATTTCCATCAAGATGTTTAATAGCACTAAAGAGGCTGTTAAAATTGAGTTTTCAATGCGAGTTTTCAGGTGGTTGTTGCTGTTGTTGCTGAAATGATTTCGGTTCTATCAATTTAGCAGATTTTTGTTGTTGACCCCATTTACCATAGTTGCTATTTCAGCCAGACTTCCTGCGCCGCTTTCAAACACATCCGCATTGAATGCGATAACAAATTATTTCCGTGCTACATTCGCATTGATTTTCCACGCTTCTTTGCTTCTTTGACTGCAGCTCATTTTGGTAAATGAAAAAATGCCAAAAAGGCTTCGGCATCAGCTTTTTTCTATATATTTTGTTGTTATTTGTTGTGTGCAATTTTAAAGGCTTTGGGTGGCGGCCAAGAGGCAGGACTAAAAAGCGAAACAAATGCACGACAAATGAAATAAAATGTGCACAGTATATGTAGAGGAGGAAAAGGAGGGAATGAGGGGAGGAAAGGGATAGCAGGGGTGTGATTACATGTAGCAATCATCTACAGTCACATTCGGGTGAAAATGTCCAAAGATTTTCAACACACCCCTTCGTTGTAGAAATTTCTTATGAAATCGAAACAATTTGCAATAATGTATCTGATGTCACTGCACGCGTAGTTGAGACGACCACGCCCCCTTCTCACTCTCCCCCTCTGTAAGTCAAACAGAAAGGCAACCCCCTCAACCCTTCAACAACAACTGCAATGATTTTGCCTTGGGAAATGCCATTGGAAATTACATTATGTTTTGAGTCGTGCTTGGACTGGGCTGGAAGCTGTAGTTCGACATGGACATGGTCTTAGCTTCTGGCATTTGTTGCACGCAATGTCAACATCATCATCATCATCATTGAAACAGCAAGAACAACAACTCGTGTATCGTGTATTGCCTGCAATTCAATTTCCTTTTTATTTGATTCGCCTGCCGATTTCGCATCGCATTTTCATTATTTTTAGCCAAAAACATTTGTGGAAAGTACACCATGGGCAACATCACTAACTTGCTGATGCTGATCAAATCTAAGGGGTCAACAGGCTGTCAGTTGCCAAAGATATTCAGTCCGATGAACTAGAATCTTAAGCTTAACATCTTGGAGAGCATCCAAACTGCCAAGCGGGTGGTCCAACATTTGATTTGTGTCAGAAAAATATATGCTGCAAACTCGAATTCAATCCAGATAAAAGTAATAACTTAAAATACTTATATGAAACCTATAAAAAAATATATGTATTTTTCTATAATTTTGAATATTTTCATATAAATCTTTGTCAAACCATTTGCAACTTTTTTTATTCGATAATTCTAACGAATTTCGGCTGAGAAGTTGACACATGTTGGAACTTGCGGAACTTTACATTAAGCCAGATTGCATATTCAATTCGATAAGAGTTCTCCCCCCCCCATTTGGAGTGTGCATACAAGACATTCACATTCAAACTGCAACAAGCGGGGTGGCAACTGTGGAACATCTTTTGGCCATTTCAGCACAGACATTGTTCATAATCAGCGAGGATGGTCGAAAATGTCTCTCTGTCTGTCTTTTGGGCAGCCCCGTCGACATGATTTACATTTTTCAGCCATATAAAATTCTATTTTATGTGAACTTTGTTTAACAGCAGTCGTAGCAGTTTCACTGGCAGTCAAAGGCCATCGAAAAGGCAGAGCCATAAAAAGTGGGTAAGCAAGCAACTACGTTGCACAGGGCGTATGTGTGATGGCCTGTCCTCAGTTCACTTTGCTCTGTCTGTGTGTGTGTATGTGTGTGTGTTGCTAGCTGCTGACGGTACAAGCTACATGCGGATCATGTCCTTGTAAACACGCCATAAAAGCTGTCAGAACATGTATTCCGACATGTCGATAAGTCGGCAGCGGGTTCAAGAGTCGCCCAACAACGACAACGACAACGAGAACGACAACGATGTCGATGGCGAGTGTCAAATGAAAGCCCCGAATGGGTAACTGAAGCTACAACATTGGCGACAGCTTCCAGTGCCAGCGTCCGCCAGTCTCCGGCAGTTTGAGTTTGGCTTTGATTTTGGGCCAGGCCAAGGCATTGAGGAAGTAAAAGTCAAAATGCTTTGGGCGCGGCCGCCTTTCTCATCGTCCGTCGTCCGTCGTCCGTCGTCTGTCGTCCGTCGTCTGCTGTCGTCGTTGTCAGAGGCCAGACAGCAAACCAATTGCCAGTTTATTACTTACAATTTATTGAGAAAACAGTAAATGGCACTGAGTGGAGTGTAGCATAGAGTGAGAGGGAGAGGAAGAGGGAGTGGGAGCGGGAGCAACTCCCACAGCGTCTACGCCGGCAGCCGTAAAAACTCAGCTAGCAAATAATATAAATAAATACAAATAAAAGCAAATAGATTGCGAAAAATATTCATGCGGCGAATGCGCAGCATCGTCTCGTGAGTCTGTTGAGGCAGAAAAACATATGTTGCAGCTGTAAGGAGCGCAGGGAGTGGGGCATCCGAAAGGGGGAATGTAACAACAGTAATGGCCAATGGGTTAAACAAATGAAGTACACGAAAAGAAATGGTTAAAATGTGTGAAATGTTGTAGCTACAAGTTTTACGCTTTCTTTGGCAAATGGATTGAGACTGAGTCTGAGACGATACATAAAACAGGCATTACTTTAAGAGTTGGAGATGATGTTATTGATAAATTATATCTCTATCTCTAATCAAGATTTTCATCGGCAAAGATTCTGATTTTATTCTGATACGATTTAGCTATCGATTAGTTTATATGACGTCTATAAATATAAATTGTAATTTATTTTAATTGAACAAATTCAAATATAAATATCTAACTAATCTTAGTTGATGTTAAGCCTCAAACACATGACCAATTAAAACGTTATAACTATTTTATAATTTCATTAAGTAAAGCACGCTCATAACTATAAACTTAAGTATTGTTTTTAACGTATTATTGTTAATATTAAATAGTAATAATAATAAATCAGAAAATGCACTAAACGTGTTTAAAATTTACTCATTTAGCTATCGTCAAACCACATTTCAATTCACTATTTAAATGGGTAAAATAGTTTTTAGTTCTAATTTAAGTCATTTAATTCAATGATTATGCTGCATTGTTAGTCCCATACGTATCCCCCAAATTCGTTCAGTGTGTAAATGTATTAAAACTCGCTCAGTTGACCAAAATTCACATATCCTTGTGAAGCAACTCGCCGTTTCGCCTTGGCAAATGCCAATAAATCAGCAGCTGCTCAGTTTTATTTCTTTTGTAAATCATATTAAATGAATTGCTATGAATTATGGATACAAATGCATATGTGGCTCTCTCTCTCTCTCTCTCTGTGTGTGTGTGTGTGTGTGTAATTTCGCGGCTTACAGTGCAGAATGGCCAGCGGCGCTGTTGGCGGCTTTTGTCGGCACCCCACTCAGTGTTGGCTAGAAGAGGGGGATGATGACAGCACTGCAGTGATATTTTTATTTATTTATTTTATATTATTTATGCCATTTTAATATTTTAAATGATGCTATTTTTCACATTTTATTACCAATTTATTTCATGGTATACGCTGCGAGCATTGCGACTGCCACGCCTCCAATTTGGGCGCCCATTTATGGCGTTGCAAGTGGATAGGAAAGGGTGGCAACAAAAAAACATGTAAAAATAAAAGTGCGTCGTCTGTGCAAAAGTTACTTGAAATTCCGTTGCATTTATTATAATAATGATATATGTATAATAATAATATGTTCGTAATTTGTTTTAATGGCCATTCCAGTTAATGCGAGCCAAGAGAGAGAGATAGAGAATGAGACGGAGACGGAGACGGAGACGGAGAGAGAGAGTGAACGAGCAAACACAGACAGAAACGCACACAAAAAGGTAGTAAAGCTCTAAAAATACCTGTACCAGAAGATTTTTAACTGACTACGAAAACTCCAACATATATTAGACCCTTCTTAAGGTAGAATATAAATCATAAGGATTCTCTAAAAGTATTGAGAAAATATTTAAAGAATATACGAGGCTTGTTCTAGTTTTTGCAATCGTAAACTTTTCTTATTTTAAATAAGTATAGCATACTTTTTGAGGCAGTATATAATAAACAACTTAAGGTTTACCTAACTCTCATTGAAAAAATCGATCGATCCTTAAGTAATGCATAGTATTGTGATAAAATAAATAGAATCGACATTTAAAAATGTAACAGCTCCTAAATAATATCACAGTTCACCTCAAACTTGTCCTGAAACCTAAGGATTACTTTAGTAAAGATCCTTGAGAGGGATGATTTATTGAACTAGCGGATTAGAAAGTTCCGTTAGGATATCTATGTACTGATAAACGTATTTATTCTTAATATTTTGACTTGGCTTGCTTAGCCGAGTATTTTCTAGTCGACTCGACAATTCATCGACTGCATTTTTGTATTTTGTTGTATTATGAATTTAGCCTCTCGCGGCTCATTTGCTCTGTAGCTGACATTTAATTACTTTTCTCGACTTTGGCACATTTTTTTTTGTATTCTCTGCATTTGCTTTTTTCATTCGCTAAATGCACTTTAAGCTGCGAGCGACGCGGAGCTAAGGGGCGTGGTCGGGTCAATGGAGGCATAATTACCTGACGGGCAGCGTCGTCGTCGAATCGCTTTGCTTGGTCGTTGGTGGTAATATTTTGCTGACTTGGGGCATGGTCATTAACATTTTAATACGATTTAATAAACATGAGATCCGCTCACATAAATTACGATACATTGCCGGGCAGACAACGCTGCGTATGAGCGATGTCGCTCAGTGAATTTCATCATTCATTATAGCCAAGAGGTCTCTGCCCCGCCTCGGGCCTCGTCAGACACTACGATATATATATATACTAGCATTGGGGTCGAGCTGGAAAAAGGGGTTAGAAATCAGGACAGACTGAGATTAAACAATGCTTTTATCGATAATATTTAACATTTATATAATATTATTTACAAAAACTATTAACAGAAAATGACAAGCAGTTATTTAAAAGGATAATGATATTAACAATGATTTAAAACTATTTTTGCTAAGTTAAATCTGCTTAGTTTGTAATCAAATGCTTACAGAGAGCATTTGCTGTATTAGTATCATAAACAATTCATAGTTTATTCCATAATAAATGTTATCAATAAATAAATACAATAAACTGCATTTGATGTAAATACAAGAAAATATGTTTACTTTGTTGACATTGCTGTGGCTTATCATTTCCGCTTTCTGATACCGAGAATTTCACTCAGCTGGAGGGCTATGTAAACAGATCAACATACCCAGAAAAGAGTCAGCATAACCAGAGCGCGTGTAATCGCATGTGATATAAATGTCACATAGTTTATGCAGTTACGTATATTTGATTTTTCTTTTATCGTTTTCATATATTTAACACATTGATAGGTTAACCACTTTGGCCTATTTTAGTCGCCGGAATGTCAGTTCCCAGAATATCCGTACCAATTACCCGTACCCGCAATTAAGTGGAGACATCCGTTCCGGCACTCTGGATTTGCCAACGACAAATTGTAAACATTACTGATAAAGCCAATGCCCATATAGGCTCCATGGAACGCCCCTATACGTATACTGGTTTAGTATTATTATTATTATTAATCATACCCGATACGCAGTAACAGTTTCAAACGACTCTTTCCAATATTTACTTTTGCCTATCATAAAATACACCTTGCAATTCCATAAAACTTGGGGGAACCGCCAATATTCTACGCACAGCAAATGTGAAATTGTAGGTGCGAAATATGAACGCCTCGCTGTTGACGTCACAACTAAAGTATAAGAACAGATTTTGGGACAGCGGGAGGGGGGGGAGTAGAGTAGAGACCACTATTATTTGCATTTGTGTAAAATTTGTTTGACGTTTTTAGTTTTAATTATTTATTTATGGAACTTTGTTGTTTTTGTAGTTATTGTTGTTATTGCAATTTGATTATTATCTCAGTCTATTGACGTCAATTTGTTTTTGTTCTGCGTCTGACGTTGTGGGGGAGAAGGCCGTACATTGATCTCCCCTCTACATAAATAAGTATGTTGCTTTATTCAGTACTTAGTCGTAATATGTTTATTTTTATTAAAATTAACTTTAACCCTTGTTTGCAAACAAAGAAACAAAAACGAAAATAAAGTTAAAAATAATAATAAAATTGGCACATTGCGTCCTCGACAGATTCGCAGAATTCATTTATCAGAGCTCCCCGAAACATTTGTTAGTGTTGTTCAATTGTTTCTATTTATCTGTCAAAAAGACTAGCGTCATTATACTACACACTGCCAAACCATTCAACTATAGATTTCTCATTCAATTTGTCAACACATAATTATCGATTTAAAGATTACAGATTAGAGAGAGAGAGAGGAATTGATAAATGTGACTTGAATTGCTTTGTATATTTAACTATAAGTTATGGAATAAATATATGTAGTGTATATACATGTCGTTAAGTTCATAGATAGTCTTTAATGTGTGTTTCTTCTTCTCTGGCACATGTTTTGATTATTTTGATGAAAATTAAAATGCGTTTGCTTGTAATTGACTGGGCGAGAGCGGAGTCAATGTGTATATTTCACTCATTTATTTACTCATTGGTATTGGTGTCTGAGGCACGCTTTTCCTGGAAACGTGCGCTCATTGCCATTTCGAGCAATGCTCATCATGCTCATCATGATGATGAGGTAATCTTTTGCTTCCTCCCGTGCGTCGGAGTAAAGAGTAAGTGAATTCGCATTCACATTCGCAATCGTTGTCTCGAGATTGGGGTTGGGTTGTGTTCTGTTCTGTTCTGTTGTGTTGTGTTGTACTCGTAGTTATTGCTGCTGGGTTGGGTTTGGTTTGGGTTGGACTCGTATCTGCCAGTCAGTCAATTACTCAATTTGATTTTGCAATTAACAGCTGTTTGTTGAATGGACTCACATACTCCCGGACTCTGACTAAGGCACTTGAAATGCCACAGATCCAATGCTGCCTCCGCTTTTGGCTCGACTGCAAAAACAGCTGTCTACTTAAATTGAAATTAGGATTGGCATGTGTTTACTTAGTGACTTGGAAATGTGCAGTAAGTCTGATAAAGACTCAAGTGCATTTGCAGACACCAAAACAAAGAACTAAGAATACTACAGATGTTCTTTAGCATTAACTTGTTACAATTTAATCTACCTTCAATACGTTTTTTGAAATAATTACACAATTAAATCTTCTGATCAATGATGCTGCGCAGTCTGGCAACTGAATATTTTATATTTTTTATTAAGAATGCTATTCATATATCTTACTCAAATTACCAATGAGTGATTTTATTTATACTCGTATTCATAGCGAAATCACATTTAAAAATAATATTGAATGTGCAATTTAAAAATGTTGTGACATAAATCAATTTATGTGCTAATTAAAAACATGTTAATTGTGAAAAGCAACAACAATAATGTTGACAACAACAGCGACATACGATAATTTACTGCACATTCGGTAATACTTGTTGTATTCATGTTTATTCATTCACAAAGCAAACTCAAACTCAAACGCAAATGCAAACACAAACAAATATTGATAAATGTGAGATTTAAAATAAATAACTTTTGACATATCCACGAGTATGGCGCATCTCCATCTCAATCTGTATCTCTAGCTGTATCTGTATCTGAAAGATACAATACGATACCAGTTTCTCCATGTGTTCGCCGTGACCTTCGTGCTCATTATGAGTTTGCCAATCGCCAATCGCCAACAACAACAGCAACAACAATTTGCGCTAAATTTAACTAAAAATAACAAATACAAAAAAAAACAAATAGAAAACAATACAAAAAGTATCTTTTGGGCAATGCTAAAAAAAAGTCCCTCTCGTGATGCTAAGAAACGACGTAATAGATAATAAACATTTGCAATGCACTTGTTAATGAAGTTAATGATGTTGTTGTCTGCGATTCGTGCCAAGGTGTAAGCGTCGTGCATCTAACAGATACAAAGCAACTGCTACTCACAGATGCAACGCCAAAAGCAAGACAGAGCCAGTGAGACAGTGACAGTGAGTGGGAAAGGGAGAGCTAGAGGTAGAGAAGGAAGCGGCCACAACGAAAATGCAAAGCAAAGCGCAACGCGTCAAAAACAAACGACGCAAGCAAAACAAATCAGCGAATAACAATAATAACAACACCGACAACAACTGCAATCGCAGCAACAACAATAACAACAGCAATTTGACGTCGTCGTCGTCGTCGTCGCCGCTTTTGGCACACTGCAAACGAGCGCATCTAATGAGGCCGACCCGCAGCCGTAGGCCCACAGAAACCCAAACACACGTCACACTCAATGCAAACATTGAGATTGACCGACTCACAGTTTCCCTGTACAAGCAACTAACAGTATTTGATATATATTTTATAAATATTTTATACCACCTGTAGCAACGATATCAATACATAAGCTGTTTGTTTGACCATAGATATGTGTGTTGTTTTTGATTAGTTACAATAAATGTCAACGGAAGAAAGTGTTTAACATTTAACTCTTTATTTCTTATGTAATAAACCTATATCTAATCGTGTAACTACTGTGAACAGCCTATATATTTAAATATAATATTAATATTATTATATTTATTTTGTATACCTAACTAACTTTGTATTTATATTTATTATAAATGAATAAGCTAAATATTTACTAAGAAAGCCATAAGACTTATTGGCATAATCTATTAAACTTTACTATTTTGGTGACAAGTCTATATTATAAATATTTATATTATAAAGTATTAATATTCTCAGTGAATTCCATTTGCAGTCCAGCCTAGCATAACTTTACTCGCTATCCAGCTGCCTCTATAGGATATATTTGTATAATAAACGATTTCGTGACGTTGAACGTCGACGTCAGCTAATGAATGAATTCCGAGTAATAAAACGAGAAAATCAAAAAGTAGCTTGCGATATGGGCATGACAGCTTGCTAGCTAGCTCTCCTGCCTGCGTCAGATACGAGTACGGGTACGGGTACGAGAATACGACTCAGTGTAGTTTGGTTTGCTGCACTTTGTATTCCTGCTCTGGTGGCGCCCATCTATTGCCCTGCGTCGCCATTATCATCAGTGGGGACATTTGCAACAAAGCTGTAATTCATCAGCATGCCTTATTCGTTTTTCTTTTTTCTTTTCCCAAGGCCCCAAATTGCACTGGCTGTCCCTTTTGCTGTTGCAGTGCCCGCCCTTCCGGTTCCCTTTCCCCAACTATTTCCCGACTGTTTCAGTTGTTGTCCTCAGTATCAGTCCCTTAGTGCTTATAGTACATACAACAACGACCACACGAACAGAAAACGGTTTTGGGTCTGGGAGTCCAAGTTGATATATGATAATCGCCGGCACATGCTTGCTGAGTTGAGGGAGGTGATTGGGCCGTAGGGGTTGGGCAAGAGGTGCGTACCAGGTTCCAGTTTTATAAATTCTCTCCAAAAAAGGTAAACAACGTGTGCGATTAAACCGTTACTTTCAGATATTTTATTGTATGATATTTGTGTATATTTTTAGCGAAGCGAGTTTAAATTTACCCACAGGTGTGCTTCGTCATGCCCTCAACGAAAGTTCACAAAACTCTACCAAGATGAGGGGTCTATTTGTATATTCAATAGAAGAATGTACAACAAAAATATTTCATATTTTTCTATAATTTTTATCTATGTTTCTAATGTGATGAATTACTTAATTGGCAAATTTGTCAAATTTAATACATAAATTCCTGTAATCTGTTGTACTTCAAATGTTTATTCAATATCAAGTGTTACTTCAAAGTTTACCCAGTTATTGTATCTGAAGGATAAATTGTCTGGCGATAACATATCTTTTTAATGCCAGGTCAAGGTCCAAACATTTTGCTCATTGTATAAACACAGTAATCAACATTTACCTAAGTCTAACATAGTAGTTAATTAGCAACTTTTAAGGTTCGATTCAGTTTTATTTATAGTTCTAAGAAACTATGGTTGTCAAGGTCATTTTGCAGGTTTTTTAAACAGCATTCAGTATAGCGCATATAAATATAAAACTGTCATTATCTTCGATCATCTGTAATCAGTGCTATTCAATGCTAATATTCGAATTCATTTCAAATGCAAGCTTACTTCACACATGAAGCCGCCATCTCAGATCCAAGATCAGTCAGGAAACCAGACACAGTTTCAAAATTATTTCATAGAATTTCATTGAAGCTGCGGCACTTTAAAGATACATAGATACTATATTCATTTAAAGTGATGCAGGGAAATACCCACATAACTTGTGATTAAAATATTATAAGCAATGTTATATAAGTGTTCTTTTTAAAGAGACTTTACTGTAATCAATTTTCTAATCTTTCAATCTGTTACATCAATTGCATTTTTATATGCATTATTCCATAATCTTTTGTATAAAATTCGTTACATATTTATTGCCGTTGTATAATTATTAATATTTGCAATGGGGTTAACAAATTATTCCAAAGCTGAATTTGTTTCTAAAATTGTTTCGCATTATCCCATAACCTTGTCAAAGGTCTTACGAAATGTGTTACATACATATAGAGAGAGGGTAATTCTGAATACATTTAGTTTTATATAGTACATTCTTTATGAGAATATTTCTATTTATTTTACTTATTGCCAATTTAAGCCAAATTCTGCAAATTAAATATTCCAATTCCAGTTTTATCGTATATCGTAGTACTATATACCATAGCTCTATATATCTGCCAGGGTATTTGTTCTTCGATATCCAAAATCTAGATGTTGTTTCTTGTTGTTATTGCTTTTTCTCACATTTTAATTTATAATCCAATTGCTGCTCCTGTTATCGTTGTACTTGAGGCCATTTTATTTTAATTTTTTTCTTTCGCTTTTTTTTTTGTTTTGCATTATTTATACAAATTTTTAATGCTGACGGTTATTCGTCAATGCGTTAGCACATTTTCTTGTTGTTGTTGTTGTTGCTGTTGCTGTTGCTGTTGCCTTTGTTTTTGTTGATATTGTCTCTCATTGTCAGTCGGTTTTTGTGTTTTGATTACGCAAATTAAACGCGTCTAGACAGCCAGACGGCCAGACGTCCAAATGATCAGTGGGCGGGGTCCCGCAAGGGGCATCTGTTGGAGGGGGGGGGGGGGGTGAGAGTGAAACCCGCTTTATTCATAGAGCGACATTGTGACCGACTGACCGACGGCTTATGCAATTGAACCTAGAATTATGGCAGAAGTGGTTTTTTGTATATAGTTTTACTCTTGTTGTTTCTGTTTTTTATTCCTTTTATTTTTTTTGGAGCTTTATTGGGGCCGGGTCGCGTAGTTTATGTAACGTCAACTCAACGGTATTGGTCGTCGTTAGTGCTTCTAGCAAAATGCTATTGTTGTATGTAGTTGTTGTGTGTTTGTGGCCATTGTTACGTGGAATTCGCAGCGCCATCGAAATCCAAACAAAATAAATAAACGAGCGACCAAAGTGCAAATAATTATGCGGAATTTCTGGCGTCAGTATCGTTGACTTGACAAAATTTAATAAAAAACTGAAAAACTGAAAAAACTGAAACAACTCGACTCTGCTTTTGGCCCTGGTCAGGGCTGAGATCTAATAAGTTCTAAGTATTCTTTTTATATTCGTTTCTACATTGAATTTCAGTTGATTTCATTTGTTGAGCTGTGTTTATGAGTCAACTGTTTACTCTGTATCTCATTGATTAAAGAATAATTAAGAAATTAGCAGGATTAAAGAAGGTATTTAAACTGTTTCGAGAATTTATAAAGTGTAGGCCAAAGTATATTCCAAAAATTGTGAAATTCTTAGCTTACATTGATTCCAATGCCTTACCAAATAACAATTTACGATAATTTACAATCTAATTATATGGAAGCTAATCAATATATGGTTTAACTCTAATGGGGGGGGTTTCCATATCTCATATCGCATTTTAAAGTGCAGAGCATTGCAGTATTTCATATCAGGCAGAAGTACGAAGTATTTATTTGCGGTTTGTTATTTTTGCTGTGCTGTTGTGGCTGGCTTTATTTTTCTGAGAAAATTTGACGCGTACGTGTGACATATTTTTCTGGAGGCGCCGCCGATAAGGCGCTCAGACGACAACAGTCACAACAATTCGCGACAACAATCCCACAGATACAGATACTGATACCAGGCACTGGCACTGGCACTGGCACTGGCAGTGGCTACAGCTACGGCCCTGGTACTGCCAGTTGTCATCGTCGTCGTCTTTGTCGTAGTTGTTGTTGTTGATGTAGGTATACTTGGTAAACTTGGTATATTCGTGGTTGGCATTCAAAGCGCCGCCTGTTGAAATCGCAAGTCTCTTCCTTCCCCCTTCGTTCCGTTCGTATCGTGAAATAGGCGTCCGTCTTTGTCCGAGCAGCGCCATCAACAATCTTTGTTGTAAATAATTACGGCGAATTCGCATAAAACGCAAATTGTGACTAATAAAACAACAATGACGACGACATCAAGTGGAAGGTACACACTTTGCTTAGCTGGGGATTTTGCGTGGGGATTCCGGGTCAGAGTCGATAAGTTGCAATCGATTCGTATGATTTATGCAAGTATATTTATAAAAGCTCAAGACAAGCAACTTCGACTAAAGGATATTCTCTTCAAATACTATAAGCAATGATTTTCATATTCAAATAACTTTAGTGTATATAATCCGATATTAATGAAATTTTCAGCATAAACAGATGAGTTTTAATAAGAAACGTTTACCGAGAATTTCATTAGGTATATCATAACAAATAAATTTCTTACATTTATTTTTAATTGCTGCTAAATTAAATTAATTAAACCTATGCTGAGATAGACAAATGCTCATTGCTGGAATGGCTATGCTTGTTACCTTTTTGCAGACATTCACAGAGCTGTATTAAACCCTTTTCAACTATTTTATGAGTACAGAGTATATGGGGAATTAAGATTGGGGAGCATGGAGCAGCTGACTGAAGGTCATTAGCCAACGTCGTCCACGCGCGTCCTGCTGGATAATTAAGTTGGCTCAACCTCAACCTAAATACGAGTGCGAGTTCCCCTCCAGCAAGTACTCTTACTCGTACTCGCAGTCAACTGGGCGGTCGTATCGCTTACTTGGGTTTCCGTCGTGCTCGTGGGCGCTTTAATTGCCACAGCTAAAGAAGTGGGCGAAAGTGTGGGGAAATTCACGCAGCGAGGCAGTTGAAGCTACTATATAGAGGGGGAAAGAGAGAGCTGTGTGTGTGTGTGTATGTTGCGATTGTCGTATCGAAATGTGCAGTTTGTGTTTATTCAGCGTAAAATGAAATTATCATCGTCATATTCAATTATCCTGTGAGTGCATGATCCTCCCCCGGTCTGCCACACACTCTCTGCCCCATCTTCAACAGCTGCCGCCGGGCGTTGCCTGTTCGTTGACCCGCTTATCCCTGTGGGCACTGTGAAGGACACGCACAAACAGCCATCTGTCTATCTGTATAAGCATACGAACAAAAGGATTGTCGAATTGCCGTAGCCGTAGCCGGAGTATGGATTGTGGATTGTGGATTGAGGATTGAGGTTGCTGATGCGGATTTGGTCTCGTATGCGAATGCGAATGCGGACGAGCTGACCAAATTCAATTACATTAAAATTTAATTGCAACATTTCTGATATCCGCAGTGGCAACGCTTTACTAATCGACAAACATCCATTTGACATTCGCCAGAGAGAGGCGAGCATAAATTCAATTAAAACTGCAATTCAAATTGAATCTTTAAAAACAATTATTATCATTATATGTATAAAGAATATATTGCAAATTTTATTTCATCAATAGCTTAAGCTCGTGACAGCTTAAACCATTCCTCAGCTAAAACGAAGTATGTCCTTTAGTTAGTTGTCTATTAAAATATTTATTAAATATGATATTTAAGCCGTGTTAATATCACAAACAAAACTATAAAACCGCACTCTATAAACACAGTTATGGGCCATTTTCGCATCTCATATATGGACTTCCTCATCTCTAATAGCCGCAGTTCCACTTTCAATGTGCAATCAATTTGTTTATGTCACTGGGTGGCCTGACAATTGTTAACAATGGATAGCTGGTACATACCCTGTGGAATCTAGAAATAGTTTATTAAATCAATCGAAATAGAGTATCTCGCTCGCATTTCTCAAATACCTCTTAATTCGATTTGTTATTTACAGAGTATTAAAATTACACGCGCAATGATTTTTATTGCATTTGATGAACATTTAATTTTGATTTAATTTTTAATGAGCTTTGCTGCCTGAATTGTTTTTTAGTCTCGCCTCTCTTGTTTTGGGCCTGTCACGATGAGTTCGACTGTGATTGCTGTGATTTTCGTATTGGGCTAGAGGCTACGTGATAATCGCCGATTACTGCCATTATTGTGGCCACCCACAGATAAAAAAAAAGAGGCCGCTGCCGTTGGCAAAATACTCGCAAAACAAATAAATAACAATAACAACATTGATATAAATAATATAAAATATAATACAATATATGTACGTAGAGAAAAAGTGAGTGGAGGAGGAGGTAGTATAGAAATTGAGTTGGCGGTTTTTCTATGCAAAACATTGGCAGCTGCATTTGCCAAATTGGCATGCGGCTTATTTTATTTATTTGTTTAAAATTTAATGATTGCCAGCGATTACAGAAGCAACAAGATAACAACAACAACGATTACAGTCGCCAGTCGCTGCACAATGTAAATAAACAAATTAACTTCAAATATCATTGAATTTTATATCATTTTACATATGCACATACATACATATGTATGTGTATGCACAATTGTTTAATGTAATTGTTTTGTTTTCTTATTGCTGATGTTTTTGTTCCCCAATGTAATTTACAAAATGATGCAACTACAGCTGCACTAACTCAATTATTTTAATTAAACCTGATGAGTGACTAGCTGATCATCGATTAGTTCGCAGAGTCTTAGTAACTATGTATACTCTTGCAGGAAGTGTTAAATTTATATTAGAAAATATGAAATATATGTTAGCAGGTCAATAATGTGCTGGGGTATAAATAAAACAATTTTATTTACTTAACTTAGAATTATTAATATTTATACTAAACTATAAATAGCTTAAGATATAAAGTAGTTAATAATAAATATTATTTTAATGTTATTAACTATTTCAGTACCTAGACATTTCTTTCATAATTTGTTTAAAGTCTAAAGAACATATTCAATTTAGTTGTACAAGAGGATTAGAGTATAAAGTGATGGGGTAGCTGACATCCTTGCTTTGTTATTGATTTGGTTTTGTTTGTGCCAGGCCAAGGTTTATGTATACAATTGCAACTTTACAGTTTGTTGAAATGATTAAGTCAAGTGGCTTCCGGAACAAATATGTATGTTAGCTTGTACTTATGCCAATTATCTATCAAGATGCTAAGTTTACAAGCTTGTTAACGTTATCTTTGCAAATTATATTACACGGTAATAATAATAATAGGGCTTGTTACAAATGTAATGCTGTAATAAATTGACTGCTCATTCCCTTGGGCTTATTCTGCAGATTAACATGACATTTGTGTGATTGCCAATAGTTATTTAATAATTGAACATTAAAACTGTGCATTAAAAATTGATAATTTCAATGTCAAATTAACAAGTGCTTCCTCATGTTTTCAATTAAACCCTATAACGGCTGACTGTCCAAAATTGTACTCGTATCTACAGCAATTACGCGCAGTCTAATATATATATATACTTATATATAAATTGACTGTAGTCGTCGATATGTTTTGCCGTATCTGGTTGGGCATCAAGGCTAAATATCATTGCAGCTGCTGTATAATTAAATAAATATTTCTTTCTGTCTTCTGTTTTTATTATATCGTTATTTATTTATGTTCGGATGCGTGTGTTAATGTGTAATTATTGCACATGAAATTAAAATTCAATAAATACTTAATACAATGTGAATAACGATAATTAACAAACTGTTGTTGTGTCGCTCTAATATTTGCAAATGTTTTAGCGGTTGAAAACTAAACAACTAAATTACTATACAGTAGTTAATGTGTCGTATACGTAATGCTGACTTGCAGTACGTGTGAAGAACTGAAAATAGAATGGATTAGAAACTGTGATATGGAAGTGGCTGATGTTATTTGCTTTTATAGTATACTTTGTATTTATGTAATTACTAAAATTAGTATGTTGTGAAATTAGCTTCAGATGTGAAGGGTATCTGCACTATCAAGCAATCTCTCTCCCGTACAGTTGCTCTATAAATCATTGAAATATTACTTAATAATTTGAACAAAACAACAGATTGACATATGGACTCGGGATCGGGCTGACTGGAATCGGCTATTAATTATTAATAGACTCGCCAAACATGCAATCACCGAGTCGGCGCCAATTAAGCGATTGTCAACAAATAAATTTATAAATAATAACATCAATCGCAACAAAAAACAATAGTATTAACATATTTGTGCATGAACTGAGCAACTGATGTACACGATTCACGATGATATCGCACCTGGAAATATTTTTCTATGTACCTGCATTCAATTGGGAGCAGTAATTGCTTAGATTTTAGATGCGAAATGCAACATTGTAGTTCCGAAATATGTATATAGACATTTTACAAGATCAAACTTGCCAGATATTGGCTATATAATGCCAGCTGGATATCTTATTGACGCCATTGTTAATACGGATTGCTTTCCGAATCTATTCTCTGTACAATGAAAGTCTCATTTATGTTTTTGACCTGGGCAATGCTGGTGCTGTTCCTGGTAATTACGAATCCTATATCGAATTATTTAACTTCTTTATACATATTTCTTTTCGCAGTGTATAGCGCAGGCTGAGCCTGTGCCTGGTGATGTTGTTGGTGGCGCCCAAGGAGGCATCGCAGTGGGCGCAGCTGCTGGCGCTGATGCTGGCGCTGAAGGTGATGGAGCTGGCGGTGGGGCAGAAGGTGGAGCTGGTGCTGGCATAGGCATGGGTGCCGGAGCAGGTGCTGGTGCTGGAGGTGAAGCACAGGGTGCAGCAAGTCGTTAATTAGAAAGAAGAATCGTTGGCGGCGACGACATTGGCGGCGTCTTCTTGGAGCATTTCCACTCGAAATGACAAACGTCTAAGCCGCAGGTAAATATTGCATTTTCGGAGGGTGTGGCAAGTGTCGTTAGGGGGCCGCACGTACAAGCCGTGAACCAGTAAATGCGGCAGCACTTCAATTGAAAGACAACAACAAATTGTTTGGCAGCTTTAATACCATTTAATGCCGTTTTATGAAACGTTCCCAGCACAAAAACACTAGAAACAATAATCGATGTCGCCGTCGTCGCCGCCAACGCTGATGCCAATCGCTGTCGTTGCTGAAACAGAAATAGAAAATTCATCAGCATTTGTTAAAAATATCAACCGAATTTCCACATAAATCAAGTGATCAATAAAAACTACGGCAAAACTGAAAACACACACAATCATTGTGAAATATGGTGGTTGAATTTTTTTTTTTTTTTGCAAATTCATTCGGTTGATTGTTTACACTGAGGGGGTTTCTTTTTTTTCGTCCATATCTTATGAACAGGTTCCACAGAGTTCTGAAGAGGAGCTCAATTTTTGACAATACCACTGCAGATCAATGGCGATAAGGTGACAATCTTCTAGGAAATTCTTAATGAGGTACTTATGCGTATTTAAAGATAATTTTATACTCAAGAGATATGTATATCGAACTTATGGAAGTTGCTGAAAGTTGCGATATAGGCAATGTTTAAAATAAATTATTTAAGATATTAAAACAGTCATCACTTAAAGATTTATAATTTTCTAAGAAGGTAAATGAATATAGAAGAAGTAATAAATATTCATATATCTTAAATATGTAACAATTTGGAATTTGAGAGAATACATTCTAGTTTTCAATAAAGTATCAACAATTTCTGATATTTATGGATATGTTCGTTCATTCTCAATAATAACCTTAAATAATACAACTAAATAGATATGGAAATAATAGCAATTTCGTTACAAAGAACCTTTAACATAGATAAATATTTGCTGACTTTATATGTGCCATAACCTGAATCGTAAGTTCCGACAATTATTGCATTAATACTTTTTTATATGTTTATTAGCTTAGGTAACAAGTCGAATTATATTTATATACGCATATTATCTAAGAGTGCACATTTCATTGTCAAGGATTCTCTGCAGTTATGCATTCGTCTAATGCTATTTTCGCAATTCGTTATAAAAGTATCCTTTACCTGACATATTTATGAGTAAATGTAATTCTATTGGCCCAGATGCATCTGGCCTTGACACAAGCAACCTTTCAGTACGATTCTGTTGAATTTTGCTGAGTTTTGTTTAGCTTTGGATTTAATTCAGTAATCCGGAATGTCGCCTGTCAGTTAAGTTGTCTGGACGTATGTACGTTACTTACATACATGTATTTTATGTACATATGTCTGATAGAGACTGAGTTTGAGTTAGATAAGAATGTCGTTGGCCATGGAAGGTGCGTCCGTCATTTGTTTTGGCTTTTATAAAACTTGGCGTGAAATTATGTGGCGCTGAACTTGAAACTGGTCACGTGCGAGGTGCCGATGTGGCGATATACTCGTAATTGCCAATTTAATCGCTGACTCGCATTCGCTGATAAGCGACGACTCTGAGCAGTACGAGGGTATGAGGTATGATTACTGGGAATTCTCCGACTGTCTGTGTGTGTGTGTGGCATTTAATGTTGGGCGTTTGTTGGTCTTATGTTTATCAACATTTCAAATTGCAATTGCAGGTGCCAGAGATATGGTCAAGTTACGCGTCGAATCGGGGTGTAATACCAGTGGCGGCCATTAAACTGATTGACTGCCAAGATTTGCTGAGGCCGTCGTTGCAATGTTGCATTTGTGTGGTAATTGCAGCAACAACAGCCCGTGATTTATGGGGGCTTCCTGTTCGCATACAGAATTTCCATAGTTGTAGTGTTGTTACAAACTGCGAGTACTCGTAGTGCTCGTAACTTTTGTTAACTGATATCGCAAATTGGCAAGACCACGCTAGGGACATTAGCCTGGCCATCATAAGATATTTCGCGCTGTCAGTCGTAAATCATTCACAAAATGCGCACACGTGAATGAGAGTACGAATACGAATACGAATACGAATACTGATGTACTCATATACTCACATACTCGCACTCGTACTCGTACATGGCGCTGCACCTTATCTAATGACCCATTTCGACTTTCAGACTCATCAGTTAGCAGTGTGGTATAAAGCCATATACTACATAAGTACTTATATATCAAGCCATATGCATTGCTATTAGCTTTTGTCTAATCTTGTGGCGCCTCAACTGAACTGAATGGCAAATGCGCATTACGAGTACAAATTGCGTGTTGGGGATAAATGAATTGGATGGAGGATCGAGGAACGAGCGCTGCTTTCATAATCTACAAGTAAGTCGCAATTGGGAGCCACCAAATTATTGTTGTAATTAAACTAAACACAAGAACAATGCAAATATTGGCATGCGGCTAATTAACGTACAACTAATTGCCGAGATAATGACTTGAATATACAGAAGATGCGAGTCGATACACGACACGAGTCGAGAATGAGACGAGCATCCAGCTGACCGACCAGGGGCAAATAAACAAATTGACGAACGCCAATGAAAACATTGCACATTCTATTGGTATCAGCATGAAAGATAGAGAAGGAGAGATAGAGTGAGAGTGAGTGCCATTAGATGTTTGTATATTTAACAGGTTAAACCCAAAAGCCAAATCCAAAACAAATTCAATTTGCGCGGCAAACGTAAACAGTGGCATCTATCAGAGGAGATTTTGATTTAGTTAGTTTACGATGCAGCTGGCAGTGCTTTAAGAATTGAACTAAAATTCAGATGTTGTTTACTTAATTTAAGTCACAATCTCTTATAGACTCATTTTATTACATGAACTTTGCTTTGCCAACGAAAACTTTGACCAGAAATAAATGTTTTATAATATGAAAGTTAATTTAACCTTGTTATTATTGTTATATATATTCATCTGTATAATATTATTGGAACTCCCAGTTATATATAGTTTATTGATTATTATCAGACATTTCTAGTATTAAACTGTCATCGAAATAATTAGTTTAATGAGTCTATACTGCCGGTAACTATATAAATTAATTCGTAAATTTATTCGTTCCTAATTGTCTATTAATTGATTACGCTAAATATGACATTTATCAAACTAATTAATTCGCTATTATGGATATCTAACAGACGTCTATTTAGCATATTATTATCGATAACAAACTTATATAAATACATCGATAAATTGCAATATATGTATATCTTCATTTAGTTTTATTACTTATATATGAAATGAAAATATAAGGAAATGCTTTAAGGAATCTCTATGAAATTAAAAGCCTTGCAATTTCGTTTGCAATATTGCAAAATATATTGAATTTTTTTTTATTTTATGTAACGTGTTCTATAGATGGCCCTGGTAATCTTTTACTTATCATGATTATTGATTCTATTTTCAGGAACGTGTACGCGACATTTCAATTACGCGTTAGTTTTTCAGGGCTATTTATAGACAGTCGAAACTGCGTAATGGGTTTCTGATCAGCGAACAAATTCAAATCGCCTCTGGGAAATGGCGCTATGTATTTTTCCTGATTAAACTCACATTTTCATTGCGTAGTTGTTCAATTCGCTCGAATTTCGCTTTTCAAGTTGTTGCCCTCTGCTTTAGTTGTTGTTGTTGTTGTTGCTGTTAATATTTGTGTGGCTGTAAACTACGCAATTGATGAAGTGTAAATGAACGTAAACGTTGCAATCATTAAGCGGAGCGGAGCGACGCGTTGCGTCTCGTCTCGTTCCGTCGCTTGTCGTCGCTGCGACCATATGCCATTTGTATCTGTCAGATACTTTTGCGCGTTCGCCTGATTTATGAACTGCAACAACAACAGCGCCGACAATTACCGTTGCCATTGCCTTGTACTGCAAATTGTTATGTTTATTAATGCCAATTGTGTAAGTAAATTGAAAAATGTAATATTATTGTATAATTAATAATTAAATGCGAATTGCGAATTGCGGTGTCAACCAAAAAATAAACCTTTATGCACACACACACACGTATACGTTATGCTCGTCTGCCCCAAAAAATAAATCACAGCTCAATTGCTGTCCGATAAACTGGCCATTAGCTATGTCGCCAACCAAGCCCCTTCCCCCCTTTAATTAATGCCCAAGACCGTGTCCCACAACAAAAGCCGTCCAAGTGAACCCAATCGAGCAGTTCAAGACGCACAATCGTTCGATTTGTGGATGTCGAGATGTCGAGATGCCGAGACGCCAATTAACATGATGCGTACTTCAATTTGTGCAATTGACCGATTCTGGCCGGGCATTAAAAATAGTTTTTCAATATTTATTTTTGACCATAACCAAACGAAGTCGTCGCTTTCAGCTTTGATGTTTATTTTTAGAGCCAAAGCCAAATGGCTTGGACAGATTTACGAAGCTAAGTGGTTGTTTGTTGTGTTAATAACATAAACAACAGCAGCACATTTTAAAAGAGTTTCGAGTAGGGTCAGAATAAGCTAATGGAGACAATGAGTGCGAAGGAGAGACAAGGAAGAGGGAAAGAAAGATCGGAACAAACTGAGCTTGATAATGGATTCGTTGATTGATTGCCAGGTGCAAGTGAACTGTCAAACAGTCAACATAGATAGATAGATGAACCATCTGCATGACTTGAGGCAGTTGAAATGCTTGTGAGAAAAAATCAACAAGTTGCGACTATTAAAGTCATTCAAATATACAAATGTTCGTTAGGCCTAAAAATTCATTCAATTCTGTTCTGCTTGCATTATTATACTATTATATAAAATACTATAATCATACTGTATTTTCATTTATTATTCATTCATTAATACCGCAGTCCATTTATTATTTTGATAACACTTCAATTCATTCACTCCTTGCACCTCGTGCAGCCTCATTCAATAGACGTTTATCAGATTGACCTTGGGGCCGCTTATCTAATACGAGTACAGCAACAGCAAGAAGATCAATAATAAACAAACAAAAAAATACAAACAAATATATATGCAAAACAGTTTGCAGGTGCACCCCAATGAGATTAGCACAATCGAATAAATAATTCATTAAATAATCCGCGAAACGGAAATGTAAAAATCAAAACATTATTTTTTGTTTTTTGAGGGCAATCTAAAAATAATAATAAAAAAATAAAAACAGAAAGAATGGAAATTAAATAAAAAGAAAGAATTACAGTCGAAAATTTTGCTAAACATTTATATCAATAGTCATAAATTTCTACACGTGCCTGTGGCTGTCTCTCTGTGTGTGTGAGTGTGTGTGTGTGTGTGTGTGTGAGTGTGATAGCGTCATGTGAGCTGACGATTGGGCATGGCTATAAAATGAAATTGTTTCCCTTGAAGAGTTCAATTGCTCACCTGTTGCACGGCCACGCGCTTAATAATAACAATAGCAACAATAACAATTTGTTGATATAGTAGTAGTTTGTTTGTACTTTTGTTTATATTTTGCACTTTCTGCCGGCCGCGCCTCCTTATCGGGCCCTTATCAATTAGCTGGCATTTTTTCGTTTTTTTTTTGGTTTTCGTTTTTGGCACTTCGGACTTTTGTTGACATTGAGCTCGATAGCGATAGATCCCGCTTATAAGTAGTATGAGAGTGAGGGCTTCACCCCTGGGTTTTAACTCGGGATTTATGTGCGGAGAAATGTCAGGGGTTTTTTTACTTCAACTATTTCTTGATTTCAGATTTTGTTTTTAAGTAAACAAAAAAACCCTCAATGGACACACTTTGCTCTCTGCTCGATAACTAGAATAGTTGAAATTGCAATTAACAAACTAACGATGACTAAGAGTTTTCTTTTTCGATTTCTGAAAACTCTAGATTCGCAAGATGAGGTGAAGGAACTATATCTCCGACTCAGTATCAGTCCATGTAACCGGCTTGTGTCGTCTATTACGACACAATCTCCGACTCAGTCTGAGTCTGAGTCTGAGTCTCAGTTTCAGTCTCAGTTTTAGCCTGCTGCCCCTCCACACTCCTCTACGTCTATTCTGCCACGTTCCGCCCCCTTTCAATGCCGTCGATCATGCGCTTGCCGAGCGTGTTGTGCCTCGTTCAGGTGAAAACCCAGAGACTTTGTTCCCGTTTCTTGTTGTTGTTTTTGTTGTTGAGTGCGTGATTCGGGCACGCGTTTAACGCGCGGAATTTTTTTTTTATTTCGCTTCAAAATAGACATAGACGACAACAACAATAAACATCGATAGCAACATTGATGAAAACAACAACAACAACAACAACAACAATAATAATAATAATAATAACAACACGCGTAATGAATTCGAAATTAATACATTTTTATTTGCTGATTGCTGATAATCAACTTTGATTTGATGCCGCTGTCCGCAGTCCGCTGTCCGCAGTCCGCTGTCCGCTTCCCCCTGCCCGTTGTTTCTCTCTGCCGAGAGCCGGCACATTTTTTCGCTTTGTTGTGAAATTTCAGTTTAGTTTTGTCACCCCCTTTTAATTAGTTTTGTGCTAATAGATAGACAAAGCGGCAACAACAAAACAAACGTTAATTTCACCAAATATTCCATGATACTCTATAAAGAACAAATCGTAAACTAAACAAAAACAAGTGTGTTTATCAAAAGTGCTCGCTGAGTGGATACCCTGTAATTAAGTTTGATCACAACATTTGTGTTAAGTATGGAATTGATATGAAATTATCACTATATAAAGCTGATACGACGAATCTGACGTAACCCAATATACAGTCGTTTACTAACTCTTGAGTTTCGAATTTAATTGTTATGAAATGTTTTGATACAGACATAATTAGCTGAACTAAAGAAAGGTCTAGCATTAATACAGATTTTGTTGAAATGAGTTAATGAGTTGATTTATAAAATTTTAAGTAAATATCCGATTCAATTAGTTGTAATTGCACTCTTCTGATTTATATCAGAGCTAAAGATAATGGAGATCATTTAATTGTTTTTCGAATTAACAGAGTCGACTATGCCCATTTTATTGTTACACTGGGTATGGAAATAAAAGAAAAAGAGTATAATAATTGCACACATTTCGAGTGTTTTGATTATTTGCAACCTCTTAACTCGTGCTTATTACGTGATGTTCTATATATCTGCAAGAGCTTTACGGGGGCTACGGGGATTTACGGGGGCATAGACCCAAGCCCAGACGAGGGCGTGTACTACACATCCATCATAATCATAACATATTTGCACAATTTATTGTTAGCTTACGTTTCCAACTTTCGGGTGTCTCGGGACCTTGCGACTTTAACTGTGGGTGAATGCCAGCTGACTTCTGGGTTACTCGATTCGGCAAATCGACTGACAAATCGACTGACGACTGGACTGACGACTCGACTGACAACTTGACTGACTGCTGACTTGTTGAGGGCACATGGGAACTCGATCAAGTGATCGCATGTGATAGCATTTGACGCAAATTGCCAAATTGTAAAATTGAGAAATTGTGGTTTAGTTTGATTATATTAACATATATAACTTGCGCTTGTTTGCCTAAATTTATTAGTCTATCTTTTTTGTATATATTATATATATTATCATATTTGTTTTCTTTATGTGAATTAGTGAATTGGGTGATAGAAAGGTTAGTTTAGCCTATATATCAAAGTGTTTGCTTTAGCTGCCAAATAACTGGGTAAATTGATCTAATTATTTTTATTATAAATTAATTCATCTGTCGAACTTAAATCGAAATTCAATACAATACTTGAATTAAATACGATATAAATATTTCCAATTGATTTAACTTAATTAAAACTATTTCTAAACTCTGCAAAATTGTTTAGTTAAATAAATAATTCCAAGTTTACCTACTGCAAATTCTTTCTAAACTCGCCAAATTTAGATTTTCTCTACAGTTTTTTTCATTGCACCAAGCAAGAATCGTTTCACTTATTGATGTTTTCAATATTTGTTTGCCTCAGTGTGTGTGGGTTTAGTTTGTGTGGGGCTTTTATTGCATTTTCGGTGGGGCAAACAAATAAACAAATTTGTGTTGCTAAATATTCGTATTCGTATTTTATGCGTTTTCTGGGAAACGTGCGGCATTAAATCGCACACTGGGATTTGCAAATTGTGGCTGCATTTGTGCTATTTGTGTACCAAAAATATCGAACAAACTATTTCTGGCCAAAATGTAATGCAATAGCTGAACTTGCTGTTTGGAGATCAATGCTGAACAAATATCTATTTTGGTTCAAAAGGAATGTATGTTTCTTGCCAAAAACACAAGAAATTTGATCAGCACGAGCAAATAATCTATTGGGCGTGAATATATATAGTATAGTATATTCGAATGTATTTATTATATGAAATCAACTGCACATTATCTTGAAAATTGTTTTTGGCGCATTCTGTGATCGAAACGCACATAAATTTACTTAGTTTAATCTCATATTTGAAAATTGTTAAGCACGTGCCTCCCCCATTGCATGTCATATACAAAGGCATATTATTCATGCGTATATCACGCATACGCCTCATGTGGAATTTCAAGGCAATTCGTATTATCACTCATACGTCATGTTGTACGCACACCCAAAGATCTGTCTACCCCTCAGCCGCTCTGTGTACCCATATTAGGTTTCACATGACGTTGATCAATAGAAAGTGCTGACGCGGCAAAGAAAAACCACTTGTGAATGTGAATACATTGTAGGCTCTGCACCACAGTCCCACACAGCCCCTTTGTCCCTTTGTTCTGGACTGTAGGTGTCGGCATCCCCATTCCGCATTCATTGTTTATCTGCGCTCTGAATGTGTAAACATTAGCTTGTTGGCTAACAAATAGATGCACACGCCACAACGATGCACGCCCACATCGAATGCCATCCGACTGTCAGACTGCCCGACTGCCCGACTCTCCGGCTGCCCGACTGTCCGACTGGCCGACTATCCGCTCAGGGGGTGTCTGCTCCATATTTTGACCGCACGCGCAGCCTTTGATCGCCATATGCAAGACGTCAATGTGCCCAACGGGAGCAACTTGAGCTGACCGAACCAACAAATAACACATTAGTACGGCTACGAGAGTGTATTCAAGGCGAGACGGGGCATAGACATAGACAGTTTGTGTCTGATCGCATTTTCGCACCAATTTTAGCAGTCAGTTTTGTCCTCCTTCTGCCGTTGCATGGCTCACTTTCACCCAAGATGCTTACCTCTTGCTTTCTCTCTCTCACTCTGTCTTTGTCTCTCTTTGGCGCTGTGTGGGATCTTGTTTACGCGAATTCCATGTTATTCTCGTAATAACTGAGGAGGCCGTCGCCCCGTCGGTATTTGGCATATCGTATTCTGGCAATGCAGTGTATGAGGGAGGTCGGTGGGGAACTGGATGTAGCGCGTGTGCAGGTTGTTGATTTATTTGCTGACTTTTACACATTGCTTCTTCAACGTCTCGGGAAACCAACAATTTGTGTTCTTTTTTGCAAATTTTGCATTCTTTCAAGTTGTGCAATCATTATGACTTCAGACTGCAGTCAAATTTAATATACGAGTATGTATATATATATTTCTTTCAGTATTTCAATTGCATAATCGAAGTTGTTTTTTCAAAATCGATATGCCTTATATGACGCTACTCAATAATATCATAATTAAGTTATGAATAATCAATAATCGACAAGCAATATTACTTTTAACTTGTTATAATAACAAAATCGCTTCTTGGTCAAAATTCAATTGTTGTTTTGCTGAGTGCTCAATTTGATTTGTTGTCAGTCTCTTTTGTGTTTTATTATATTAGTTTAGCAAGAAGTGGATTTTAGCGCCATATTGTTGCTGTTAATTTGTAATTTGTAATAAAACTGCTAACAGTAATGAATCTTGCCTTTTTAAACTAATTGAATTCTATATTAGGTGCTTGGTAGTTCTTAAGTAAATTGATGTTTAATATGTCTGATATATTTTGATATTCATTTCCAATCGAGGAATTTCTCTCAGGAAATCGTTTATAGCTCAATTGTGAGCTCACACTGCGTATGCGTAACTTGCACCCAAATAGAAATCTTTATGAATGAATTTTCTCAGAGTTACCAGCAACAGTTTAATTTAATTTTCAAGCAATGGAATGGAACTTTATTGCGCTTTCGTTGGGTCCACGCTGCGTATGCGTAACTTTCATGTGTCAGCAACTGGGGATGTTGCTCCAGATGTTTTATTATCCACCCCTTTGCTTTCATCACTTACCCTTTTTTTCTTCTGTGTGCTTTCACTCAGTTCCGCTTTTGTGCTATATATATTTTTTCTGGTTTTCTGCAAATTTATGACACTCGTTTAAACTTGACTTATTGTTGTTGTTGTTTTTGTAGCGTGTAAACAAACGCGTTAATAGTTTGCCATTTGTTTTGAACGCACTTGCTGTTGTTTTTCCTTTTATTGTTATTGTTATTGTTATTGTTGTCTTTGCAACTCTTTCGCCTTCTCTTTTGAACGCTCATTTATTGTTTAATTCGGAGTCGCCGCCGCTATTGTCTCTGTTCATTTTAACGGCCACGTGCCGCAAATAAAAATTCTATTGACCCCAGGCAAATATTGACAAAATTTGCACGATCCGCAGTCGAAGTCAAAGCCAGAGAAGCTGTCATTGGTCTCCCTCTTAGCCAGTTCACTTTAAAATTGAGCTTTGTTTTGTTTGGCCTTTATAATTCTTCTGAAATCTCTTCTCAGCGTTGACTTTGGCCCCCTGGTTGACAAATGACGTCAGTTGGCGTGTTGCCTTTGATGGAGAATCGACAGAAATAGTACGTTGGCCTGATAACTCAGGTATTTTATCAGTAAAATACACCAAAATGTTTTCTACTTATGCGACGAAAATAGCGGCAAACCAGATAACTGATAACCAGATGTTTGCCATCATACGAGTACGAGTACGAGTACTTGCCATAGTATCAGCTTCTGTTCATGACGCGTGGAGAAAGAAGCCGTTCAATTTGAATGTCACCCGGAAGACACGTGCCCAAATAAATAGACGTGATTGGTTTAGATAGAGAGCATACTTAGTAATGTCTGTGTACGAGTGTATGATGATTGGAATTCCCATTTTATGTCATAGCGATATGAATAATTGGATGATGAAATTTGGAACTGATCAGAATTGAACTCGAAGCAGTTGAAAGGGAAATTATACTTTATATTTTACGGAATTGGGTGCTAGTCGATATATGAACATACAACAAGACACAATCATACTTGCCTAAAGGCAAAGGACTAGGCTTGGTATACATTAGTACCCTCTTTAGTACCATTTGAGCTATTTAGCTTACCCAACGATCCAAGCTTGTGCTCTGTGTTGTGCTGCTAGAACCAATTGAGAATTCTAAGGGAGCAACATAGAAAAAACTCATGAAAGATGAGCTCGCCTTTTAATGTGTTGTTGTAATTGTTGTAGTTTCCGTATTTATATTTTATATTTATATTTAACTGTCTTGAAGTAGTTTCGGTGTCAGTATTACTGTATGTCATGGATGCTATCTTTGTTCTTTTAATGATCTTTCCTTTATTGAACATTTTGTGGCCTATCAGTTCTTATAGTATTGTCTTTGGTTAATTTACACAAATTTGAGACAATACACATAAAACATTGTCATATCTTAATGAACTTGGAGAGTCTAATCAAATCATCTCCTTGCTGTATTTTTCTGCCATTTAGCTCGTTTGCCTGCACATCTCTCATATTCATATATGTATTTACTAAGATGTGTTTGTTATGTTTGTTTATACGCATGTATTATTACGTCAGTTCAGAATTTTTGAGGAAATTTAATAATCATAAAAACAAAAGCGCAGGCACGCAAAGAGAAAGAAGACTAAATGACGACTGAGACGAGACTGAAGGGGGTGTGTGGGCCAGAAGAAGAAGGAAAGAGTCAACGCGGCATGACAAATGTGCGATAGCGTTAAATAATTTTTATGATGCGTTCGCAATAAAAGTGGGCGATGGGGCAGAAGCTACACATATGTATGTATGTACATCAACACTCACGCACACACACACACACACACACACATACCCTGAAACTTATTACTGACACGCGTACACTGCAAACAAATGTGTAACACAACATAAACTATGATTACTATGAATTTTCTTCAATTAAAGAAACTTCTCAGCATAGTATCTTTTACTTATCACTCATTATTTCAGAAATACTAAAAAGTTGTCATTGCTTTTGTTAGTATTTTAAGAATTATGTTCATTTGTTTATGTTGATTATGTTGTGCTCATTTTGCGCAGTGTATAGCGCTAGCAGAAACGTCTTGTTGCTCTTCTCTATCTTCCGTCAGTTGTCGCTTGTTTTTCTGCCTCCCCTCGCATCCCATCTCGCTCTTTGACTAATCAGCGGCACGTGTTTTTTCTGCAACATTGTGACAATTTCCTCTTCGCCTTTTCGCACTTCATATCGCTTTTCTTGCCATACTTTGCTTTATTGTTGCTTTCTTACGTGTGCTTGCCAGTTTGTCGTGTTTTCTTTATTTGAGCATTTCACTTCTAGCTTGTTGTTGTTGTTGCTGTTGTTTTTTTCGACTTGCCTTGGCTTTTGTGTTAAGTGCTTAATTTGTTTATCTACAGCAGAGAATGCAACCGTTGCGGAAATACGTGCAGCTCGATGTCTACTCATATGCCCGCGCATACCGCGCATACACACCCCTTTTTATACCAACACCCAACATTGTTTGTTTATCGTTTTTTAATTCTGCGCATATTTCGGCATTTAAGTTTTATAAGTCCCCCGGCCCACTAAAGAAAGAGTAACTAAGTATATAAAAAATTTGACAAATTGTTCATGAGATTTTTGGCCCTGTTTGCATTGCTTAACATGGTCTAAGACTGGGCTGTAGTCGGCAGGTTGTATACCTGATGAATTGACTTTTGGAATGTGTCAAATGCTTTGAAGTTGCTTCCGTCAATGATAAGGGGGCGCCTCGGTTGTCCTATTATTATTGTATTTCTGGCTCGTGTTGGCAATAGTACGTATACGCCGTGTGTGAAAGCGGAAATGTTCTGGGACACACGCCCGACATCAGATAACATCAGAAAACGACAAGCCAAATAGCTGTCTTTTGGCTATTTTATACGATAGATACCTTTAATTGCCAGCCAGGCTTGTGATCGAGAACGTATCAAGTTTTTATGATGGAATCATTGTACGTATCAAATAATTGCAATTATTTTTGACGATTTTATTGGCCTAGCTTTATGCTCAATTATTTAAAGCACAGTTAAATTAAATATAATTAACAGCAATTTCAATGAAAATTATTTTAATGTAATTTTGACATTAAATTAAATATGATTTAAGCTCAACCAATGCCATTTGAAATATATATATAGCTAACAACAACAGCAATAAATATACGAATCAACAATGCAATCTAATAGAAAAAAATTGATATAAAAAGCATTGGAATTATGGACACGCGCTGGAAATTGAAACTTGACTGAATGACCATAACAATTGCATAGTTTATTTATTTACGAGTTTGTGTATATTTTGTGGTTGCTGCTACTGAAATCGACGCCAATCATCCTCCAATTGTCCGCTCAATTTACTGGACTGCTTCCTCCGGTTACTCCGTGTGCCTAGAAGGAGGTGAAGGAGGAGGAGGTAATAACTGCTCCATGTTGCCAACTAACTGCGTTTTAAATGACAGCTAAAAGCTAACGGCTTGTCACATATTCCAAAATAATACGCAAATTGAATTCGAATTGTTGGCTGCTCCTGTTAGAGCTACTACTGCTACTACTACTACTACTGCTACTACTCTATTGTTGTTTTTGGGGGCAAATTGTAAATTGATATGACTGCCATATGAACAATCGTAATCATCCACAACAACAACAACGACGACGTGAACAATGAACATTTTGAGGGAGCAGCGGATTTGGCGTAATTGGCGCAATTTGGTACTACGGATGGGATTGGGCACTCGTACGAGTATGGGAATGCATTTGGACATGACACGGGCAACCCAACCAGCCGCAGTCACAATTGAAATCTCAAACTCATGGCAATGACACACTAAAGTGACAACAACAATGCAAACAAACAACAATAACAATAGAACCGCAATCGAATTGTATCGACACACAAGCGCCACACAAAACAAATTCAATCTCAAACAAAAAAAAACGCAGTAAATAAATGATCAATTACAACGAATTCTCTATGCACTTTTTATGGCACATATTTGTATTTTTTAACTTGAATCACAATCGTTTTCATTAAGTTTAATATGAAATGAATCGTGGGATATTGTACAAACTACTATTTAAATTATACATGCTGCTGAGGTTTTACTCGTATTTTTTATAGTTTTTCTCAGTAATTTCCTCATATACTTTATTCTACATCAGAAGATTGAATCATTGCTTACATTTATTGCCTTAATTTACATTAATATAATGCTAATAATTATAAACCTGTTTTGTTTAGAGACATCTGTTCACATCTGTTCAAAAGAACTGAGAGGGTTTAATTCTTAATCAGTTGACAGACCGGATGATTTGATCTTAATCAAATACATTGCTTTGCTGAAAGTTCTCACTAGTTAAATCTTTAATTAGGTTTAACTTATGTCGTTATAAATTGTTTTGAATTTTTAGTTCTTTTGAAGTTTTTTGTTATTAAATACACATCACATTGAGTTACTAAAGGAACTACCAAATCGATTGGTAATTGTCTGTACAAGAGTATGTCACTTATGTTTGTGTGTACACGAATCTACAGTTACCCAAAGCCCACATGCAACACACAAACATATAGAGAGGGGGAAAAGTGAACTGAAAAGCACACCTACATATATGTACATCGTACTGGGCGCCCATAAGCAACAACTGCGCTACTATGAGTCTATGAGACTATGAGACTATGAGTCTATGAGATAGCAGTTACAGATAGAGATACACGTACTCAGATACTCGTACTCGGTGGTGTACACACATGCCACAATGGCCGGGGCACATTTGCACTTTGCCCATAAATGGCAATGCCAATCGACGACGCCAACGCCAAAAACGATTACTACGAAGCTGAAGCTTTCATTCATAAAATCGCAAAAGGAAGCAGCGACGTTGACGTTGACGTTGACGCTGACAGCGACTGAGGCAGCGACTGCGACACATGCCCAAATTTGTGGCATCCGCTGTATGCCGCCGATTCGTGAGCGGGCGATTAGACAACGACAGCGACAGCGACAGCGGCTGTGTTTCGACCTCATTCCCCGCCAAACACACACAGAGATACACACACACACACACACACACATACACACACACACACAGATACAAATGCTAATTAATATTTTGGTTTTGTTTGTCGCCGCTGAATGTTTTGTGAATGAGACCAGACCGGCCCCGGGTCCATTCATCATCGCCAGCGTCGCGTCGAACCATTCACGAATACGTTGACAGGTCCGGAGTCCGGAACTGGGCGCTTTGCTGCGGTTTACAGTGCCTAGCGATGCGATCAGAGATCCGCTCCAAGCGGATTAGATCAAAAGCAAAGGTCATTCCATTGTTACCCTCAGTTAACTCAGATGACCCGCAATCCTACACAGCTCTGGTAGCTCACAGGTAGTAGTTGCATACACAATAGAAATGCAATGTCATTCGGCTACAATCATCATCGATAAAGTAGTATTTCAACGTTCCCTATATCGTATTTAGTTTTGTACAGTTTGTATAATAATTATATGCCTTTAATGACATTTAAAGCGATCGTTTTTTTTAGTTCACAGCCAGCGGCAATTTAGAGACTGTTTTAACTGGGCAAATTCTGTCAAATTCCACTTTCGGCAGCTGATCAACGATACCAATTTAGATGATTTCGGTTATCGATGCTCGCCAAAAACAATTTGACTCAGTAATGGGCTCGGGGACAGACCATTTACGAGCTTCCCAAAGAGATTAATGGCCCTGCTGTGAATGGCTTTTACATGGTTATCTCTCGGCGCAAATTGACGATCGTCGGTTTTTAGAGACACGTGTAATGAAATGACCTATTAAATTGTGGCTCATTGAATAATCCACAATGATTCAGGTAAACACTATTGATGTTACGGCATGTTTGTAACTCCGCGAGTTTGCTGATCAAATGATTATAATGATATATTAAGGTGTAGAAATGGGGTAGTCATGGCCTCTTTAAATACAAATTTGAATAAGTGTGGGAAATTGTATTAACTCAACTAATAAACGTGCCAAATAACGACAGTAACCCAGGGCTGTACCTCTGCTTTTCTTACTCCAACAACATTATCGGAGTAACTATCGATATCTATTTCATTTTGACTAATCAGTTTTAAATATATTATCTTAATAGCTAGTAATATACGAGATCTCATACTATTTCGTGTACTAATTATCAATTGCCTTAATACTATTCACATCACTCACTTCAATAACTCTCTTCCAAAACATTATTTTATTCTTATAAACTTGTGAATTTTTACTGACAATTGCTTTCTATTCGTTATGTTTCCACACATTCTCCAAATATTTCAACTGTTTTCTCGACATACGTGCTATCATATGCATATTATTAACAATTCTTAAACATTATTTAACTTTATTTTTAGACACACCCACGCCAAATATTTCGAAGCCGCAAATTCCACGACAACACTTTCAGTTGTCTCTCGGCATGGGGAAGAAACTCAAGGTGCTGGCTGGGCGAGAAGGAGGGGAGAAGGAGAGAGGAGTTTAAGAAGTGGTTAAACGGGTATGGCAATAGGAAAACTCGCCAAAAACAAAAAAACGAGAAGAAATTCTTGAAATTTTTACGCATCGACAAATAAGAAAAGAAATTTAATATAAAAATGTTGTAACGCGTTGCGTTTGGAGTTAGTATCTATAGAGAAATATGTGTAAATATGTACAAGTCTCTGTAGGTCTTTTGTTTGTTTGTCTAGAAAAACAACAAAAACAACGACAACAACAAATACAAACATAAGAAAACTTGTTGCTGCCGGTGGTTGGCGGTTTGTTGTCGTCTTCATCGTCGCAAACCAAAACCGGCGCAAAGCAGAACGCGCCGGAAAATCCACTCAACTCTCGCAACAGTCTATTCAGGAGAAGGAGGAGGAGGAGGAATCATCGGGTGGTGTGCTGGCATCACCTTCATCTGCCAGCTCCCGGCACACCATCTTCCCAGCTCCGTTCCCTCCTCCTCGTTCTGTGGCAACTTGTTTGCATTGCCCATGCGATGCAATGGGATGCGATGCGATGCGGCGACAGCAACTTCACTGGCGATATCAATTGGTTCTCTCTTTTTATTCTGCGGTTCGGTTTGGTTTGCCAATGGAACCGGTCCACGTTCGCGTCCATGTCCATGTCCATGCGTCCGCCTGCGACATTTGTATGCCATTCACATTCCACGGCCGCTGACTCACGAGTGCCGGCGTCGGTGGCTGCCACTGTCTGACTCCGTCTCTGTCCCCGACTCCTCTACTCCACGCTGTGCGACTCTCTCTCTCTCTGAGTCGACAATGCATCCAATTTGACGTCCGCCGGCCATATGCATATCCGCCACTCATTGCAGGCGGAGTCCGTTGTCCGCCTACCGACACCAGGCAATCGCTTACTGCACAGTGTCTAGACATTTGCAGATTTGAGATGAATGAGATTGAATAAAGTATTAATCTAGCTTGTAAATTATATTTTATCGGTTCTTTGAAAGGCTGGCAATAGTTTATGTTAAAGCTTCAATTTATTATAGCAAGAATGAAAGCAATAATGTTAAATTTATAGTATAAATTAATAGTTCTAATAGCAGTAATATCAAATTTGTAATTGGTTGTATCCACAAACTATTGCAAAGCTTACGTGTCTATGCAACCATATTTTATTTATGTTCCAAAAAGTTATTATTTTATTTATGCAATTTTTAGACCCTTTACTATAAAAAAGCAAATGGGGTCTATTAAGTTTGCTAAAATGTGCGTAACAGGTCGAAGGAGGTCCGGCAGACCCAATAAAGTATATATATTCTAGATCAGCATCAACAGCAGAGTCATATTCGTCTGTCCGTCTGTCCGTCTGTCTGTATGAACACCTAGATCTCAGAGACTAGAGTCTCCAAATTTGGTATGGGGGTTCGTCTATGGGCTAAGCAGATCAAGCTTATGTTAAAATTTTGACACGCCCTCTTCCGCCTCCGTAAATCGAAAACAAAAACGTTTTAAAACGAAACGAAAAAAAACTAGAGTCCACACAGGACGAACATCAGGGTCTTGACATATCCTGAACATTTCATCACGATCGGATAATAAACTCGGAAGTTATTCAAGACTTAATATTACTCAGTGTCGGGCCAAAGGAAGAAGAAGAGCATATTGACATTAAAACGCTTTATAGGAACTGTTAGTGTTACTCTTCTTTCATTTTTGAAGAATAAGTAAAGGGTCTCTCATAGTCGACTTCGACTGTAGCCTTTCCTACTGGTTTTAGGAATAAATTATATATAATTTATAATTTCATTATATGAAAATATGCATAATGAAAGAAATTTCTAAAAACAAGTGAAGAATTTAGAAAACTTAATATGATTATTATTTTAATATTTTAATAGTTCAAGTGTCTGATCAAGTGCAGTGTCTCGATAATAGAGAATATATTGAAGTTTTCCTTTACGTAATATAAGTATATTGTATAGTATAATATAAATATTTTATTTGATTGCATATTTAGTACTCAATCAATTACTGTATTTTTTATATTATTTATAATATGTAAATTGCTGTTCATTAAATGGAGCTGTGAACCAATGTGCGGCATTCGCTCGTTCGCTGTTTATTCGTTGCATTTTATTTGTTCCGTTTTCCGTACCGCTGTTGTCGTTGTTGCTCTTCTTGTTGCTGCTGTTGTTGCTGTTGTTGTCAATGTTGTTTTTCTGCTCTCAACCGGATGTTGTGGGAATTTTTGCATTCAGCCGAGTTGCGAGTAGTAGAGTTGCTGTTGCAGTTGCCGTTGTCGTTGTTGTTGTTGCTGCTGTTGTTGTTATCGTTGTTGCTGTTGCTGCTGTTTGCATTATTAACTGTCATACGCGTTCGCTTAAATGCTTATTTTGTAATAATAAAATGTCATGTGTGACAGCAGCGAGCGCCGCCCCCAGACAAACAGAGGCACACACACACAAAAAGAGAGAGAGAGACAATGAGAGATAGACAGGGACAGCGACAGACAACTAACTTAGTTATCAGCTCTGTTGTTGGCATTTCCTCTCCTCCAAAGTTGTTGTCGTTGTCGGCTCGAAATTTAATGACAGGCGTACGCCTTTTTTTTTCGCACATGCCACAATTTCTATATGCAGGCAGTCGACCCTCTTCCAGTAGTAGTTGTAGTTGTAGTTGTTGTTGCTGTTGTTGTTGTCGTAACCGCTTGCTGCAACCGCTTATTGTTGATGTTGTTGTTTGTGTTATTGTTGCTGCTAGCATATGCAATAAGTAAAATGTTGAACGCCATGCGTGCTAAAAGTCAATTTGCAAGATATTTTCCTGCCAAAACCTCAAGAACAAAACAACGAGAACGTAATGTAAACGCTACGTATACTTAATAATTTTTGGGGCTGGTTTGCTTTTCGCTTTGTTTACTCTTTCGCGTGTGTCCCTCGACGTTCTGTTTGCCTGACTGGTCGAAACTCAAGAAGGGGAAACTGAACAACGGATCCTTGTGCCGGACGGGTTCTGTTTGTTTTTGTTCCGCTCGCTTGCCTGCCACAAAGTGGTCTCATTTTCAGTTGCATTTTCCTTATTTTGTAAAATACAATTTCTAGCATAAAAAACTGATGAAATTTTTGAGCTGCCCAGGGAGCTGTTTAAGCGTGGAAGGGGAAGGCAGCTATGAAATTATTTAAATTAACAGCTTGTTTGAGGGGTGCGAGGGGGGTGGCGAAGCAGGAAAAGTGCGACTCGCAACTTGGCATAGAGAGGGACGCACTTTAAGGTGACTCAGTAAAGTGGAGAAATAACTTTTGTAAAAGGTAGACTAAAATTCTGAAAACGAGATTGATCAAGAAATGAAATGAGGAAGTAAACTGGAGAAACAAATTAGAAAAAATGCTTGACAAGTGAATGAATTACAAGCAGGTTTCTATTTTAGCAAATCATTAAATAGTATACTAAACTCTACTACGATAAGTTGGCAGATAATTATTTATCGCTGGCTTCTGCTGTGACTCAACCGTAAAGATTTCGCCCAAGAGCTCGAAACACACCTTAAGCCAAATAAATATGCCAAAACACAAAACAACAACAACGGCAAAACCTCATCAATTTATAGAAAACTATCTTGTTGAATGCTATGCAATTAGTGATATCATGGTTCCATAATTCTCGCATTGGAAGGCAATGTCAAGTTTCGTTATATTGTTTCTGTTTTGGTTTTTGTTTGCTGAACTTTGGCACAAGAGACACAGAAAAACAACAATTAAATAGTGGTCGAGATTTGGCGATGACTGACTTAAAGATGCTCTGCAAGAAGTTGAAGTTAAGTGAATGAGTTGTGATCTTTGTTGATGGACTTTTTATAAAGTTTTGGAGGTTGATACGATTGCTTGACTTGAATCTAAGCTAATGAGTGTTTATATTTTCTTATTGATTGTCATGAAGTTATTGTTTATAGTTTAAATATATTTATCATACCTCTTTTGTTTACTGTATACATAAAGGGTATCTTCGCAGCGTCTGTTGCCAAAGTTCTTTACTGTTGGCGATAAAATACCACAATTATAATTCATGGAACTAATAATTTCTCAAAACAAGTCATAATACAACATAAGGCAAGAAGGGACTTGTTGTGGGGGGGGGAGGGGGGTGCTGAGGTCGAGATATCAACGCTGCTGCTCTGATAAGCAGCGAATAGAGAGGGAGAGGGAGAGCAACAACAATTCAGATCAGTTCATTGTTTAAGGGTGAGCGACTGTCAGAGGGTTCTGCGAGGGGTTGCAGTATTTCGAAATTTTTGCGAAAAAATTCCCCCAACGCAAATGATTTGGTCACGCGAATAATTTATTATGCGACCTGTGCCGCCATCTCGTGACGACAACGACAACGACGACAACGACGACGACGATGTCGGCGGATGCGGCCAAGTGGATAGATACAGCGTAGACAGAGAGACACCCACAACCATACCCATAGCCTTACCCACTTCCCAGTCATAGTTGCCCCCCCCCCACATCATCCTCCCCATTTTCCCAATCCAGCTGCTGCTGCGTCATCCTCAGCTTGTTGTAGTTGTCGCCGTCGTTTTCATTCATACGATACGAGCTGCGTACTATGAGCTACAACTGGCGCAGTCAGCGCAGCGTACTATGAGATACAAGCACTATGGGATACAAATGCGCCGCGTCGTGCGACTCTTCGTGCTGTGTGCATTCATTATCTGAATAGCAAGGGAAGGGCAGGCGGAGGGGTCTACGTTGGAGAGGCGTTGCACCCTCCCACATTTTCTTAATGAATGAATTGAAGATAATTAATTCGCTGCCGCAGTCGACAGTCGACAGTCGACGACGACTGCACTTTGTGATAGCTGTGGATCATGAGAAGGGGCGGGGGGGAGAGTGCTCTTATTGGCGGTACGGGGCACACAATCGTGTGCAGTTGGCGTGACCACTGTGAGCCGTTGGATAACAAACGGAGAAATGGGGAGTTGGAATCGGAGTCGGAGTGGGAGTGGGAGTGGGAGTCCATCAGGGGTTGGGGTAGTTAAGCCATTGTGGTCATGCAATCATCGCCTTTCGCCTTTCGCTTTTCGCTTTTCATGCAACAAGCAAAAAAAAAATTGCTTAAATTTTCATATAAATTCCACATTTTTATGAGTCGCTCGTGTTGCCAATTAAGAAAGACAAATGAATTCCACATTGATCATATGCTCAAGTGCTTTAATGCTCAACTATTCTAGTGTCTAGTACCTAGTATCTTTGTATCTATCTATCTATCTATCGTGTGTATCTATGTATCTACTCGTATGGATATAGTACATCATTTGTCTTTTGTGACTTCTGCATGATTCACTCGACGCGGCAATTAATCTCTTTGGTCATTAAAATGTTATTACTCAAAGTCTTGTGCCAAAGAGTATGAGTGTTCCAAATATTAGGCTAATAATATTTCTGTCGCATTTTTGTTGTTTGTTATTTGTGTATTTCTTATCGAAACCTAATTTAATTGTCGCAAATTTGGCTTACAAATATTTACGCTCTCGGTTGGGGTTCCTACAAATAAGTGTATGTACTTTAATCAGCTGCCGTCGTGTTTGGCACGTGTTTGCCTATGACTAACAATTAATATTGATGAGGGTTTCCCTGGGCTGGCATTACCTAAGCAGGCCCTCTGAATGGTGCTCTGGAAATAATCAAGTTTGCGATACCAAAATTCAATTACAATTCAATTCCCTGGAAATTTGTGAGTAACAGGTGAGAGATTCTTTTCCTTTGCTCAGAATCCCTAGAAGGTCTCGTAAGTTATGAGTTATGTGCTTAAGAAGTTCAATTATGGTTAACATATGATGTTAATTGTTACTATAAAAGTTAAAAATACAAAATAAATATTTAAATTTAATTAACAATTAATAAGTTCAAAACACGTTTTATTTATTAATTATTATCAAGTGAAAAAATCAACAAATTATTTGAATTTGATAAGTTTTAATTACTTTCACATCACAAATACGTTTTAATCATCCCTTAACGAACAGGAAACAATATGTTAGGGGAATTTAGGGCAGAAATTAGAATTTACTGTGTTTATCAGCCGATTTCACAGTTCCATTTTTAGCCACTGACGCCAATTGCAATCTACTATGTTAAACTATAAATTAGAAATATTTCTGTAGAAATTGTGAGCGAATGAAGTCACCGACAAGTTAACGTCAACAAAAATGTTGCAGCTCAGATGATGACTCGATTCTCGGCAACTGAAATGGAATTGGAATTGGAATGAATATTGAAATCAACAATAGTACTAATGACGTCATGAAACAAGGCTGGCGGCAATACGCATCATCGGCATTAAAATAGCAATTGATAAAATGCGGCAATTGCATTAAATTTGCTATGCAATTTCAATTTGAATTCCATATCGACATTTGTAATCCCTCTGGTCGAAGGGAGGGCGATTAACTGACGGAATCATGTTCCATTCAAATACGTAAGCACGTCTGTGACTGGAGATGACCAGTCTCGAATGACGAATGTTCAAATGGGGTAATTAAATGGAACCCCTATGAAAATACGTCTAATACTACTACTTTCACGGAATCGATAAGAGGGAGCGAGACGTCATACGTTGTTGGTAGATGTTAGGTGGTTCGGTGGTGCGGGTTCAATTCTATTACGTCAAATCTGCATAGCTTGGTCAGTTGATAAGCGGGAAATGAGAAAGGGTGGTGCAATAGAGCGGGGGGGGGGTATTCTTTCGGAGGCCTCGACTGTGACGCCAATTGGAGTCTGGTCGCGATGTCTCCGTTTGTTTGTCGCAAATTCACAAATTGTTCTTTCATTCTTTGTCATTAAATGGTGAGTGAGACCCAGAGAATGACCGCATCTGTCCAGCTTGGAATTTATGGGTGTCGCTCTCTATCTACAAGCATATATGTACATACTACATCTCATTCCATCTCTTTCTAGCTCAGAGTCGTCTCACGCTTTCTCAGTTTTGTCGCTTGGCGTTTATTTCTCCAGCGTTTTTATCTGCGCAAATATTTACGCTGAACTTTCGTGTCAATTGATGTCACATTCCTGCCCAAGCTCCTCCGCCTCCTCCCATCTTTATGTGTGAAATTGTAAAGAAAAGTGTAGAATTTGTGTGCCAACTGACCCGGCACTAAATCAGCTGATAATTCGCCTGCCGCCCAACATGCGAGACACTTGTGGCAGTAGTAGAGATAGATATATAGGGAAAGAGAAAGAGAAAGACAGGAAGACTGTGACGGAGTCTGTTACGGCGGCGACATCGTCATCATCATCATCATCATCATGTGGGCGCCGTCGATTTATTCTGAATGCTAAGTAAGTTTCTATAAGCATGGCTCTTCAGCTGTGTGTGTGTGTGTGTGTGTGTGTGTGTGTGTGTGTGTGTGGGTAGGGTCACTATCTGTGTCTTGTTTGAACTTGGCATCAAATTGGCTAAAACATATTGTGCATTTATATTTAGCCAATGTCATTACCAAGATTGCCCCACGACACGATTGAAAATGCGACAGCTGGAGCATTGAAAGAGTTTTCAGACAAAGAATTTATTATAGCAAGGAAAATTAATAGATAGTAAATATAAGAAAAAGTCAAGAAAGTCATTACAATCAGAGAACAGTATCTATCAAGTCTTTTATCAATTATTTTTTATATTTTTTAAATATTAACGTATTTATTTATTAACTCGAAAGATGTTGAAAGTTTCATTCAAAGAATTTTCTAAAGCAGGAAAATTGATAGATAACAAGTTGTAGGGACAGGACCCGAACTGTAGAGCTCACATCTTGATCTGAAAGACATTGGAAATTAATTTGGTTAATACCTCTAATAGCAACTAAATGTCTGGGAAGTTGAAAGATATGATCTTCTATTTATTATAAGTTCAGAGGCCACGAAATAAGTAGAAGATATAGATGTATAGATATTATTATAAATATTATAGAAGATATAGACATAGATATATGGATTGATATTACTTTGATAAGTCTATTTTATTATTTAATATTTTCCTTTATTAATTTTATATAATTATAGTTAACTCATTCTTATTTGAGCTCAATTTGTAGCTGTAGCATTATCAATAAATGATACATGTTTTATAGTAAAATTTAATAATTTGATACATGTTTTATAGTAAAATTTAATAATAAATAAATATTTGTATTTAATATGAAACTTAATCATCAACGCATTTCTCACTCTTTACTAAATTAATTGAAATAATCAACAGTTAACTTTTATATTAAATTCCAGCTAATTTAATTGCTTTGCACGCTTCTACCTCAACTGACCAGCATTATTATTATTATGGAGCCAACAGAAGTGTTGACAGGCGACAGCAACAGTCATCATCAGCATTAACATCATCATGATAAAGTTCATTTAAACAATTATTAGTTAAATTTACTGTTAATTTCAATAAACGGGCGAAAATACAAACAACGTTGAAAGCGTCTGCGGGTCCTGTTTGCCATCGGGTATCGGTTATCGGGGATGAGGAATGGGGGATGGGGGAAAAGGCCTGTCGACTCGACGATAGATGGATGACTGCGGGGCGAAAGTCAAACGCATTATTAATGCGATTATTGTACAATGCCAAAATGGAATTCTATTCAACGAGGCGTCACTGAAATATGCCAGAAAAGCCGGGCAGGAAACTCGTCTCTTTCTCGCCATATTATATCCATGTCCCGCATAAAACGACGATTGTGGTTGCATTTGGACCAAGAGGCGTGGTTGTTATCATCGACATCATCATCATCATCATTATCAACATGGAGCAATGGGCATCGGAATCGATGTATAAAGTATTTTTGGTGTTTCCGAGGCAAATTGCAATGGAATACTAATTTACAGATACAAATTGACGGAGCTGTCGCGTCGGCCAACGCAGCGGGTATTCTGGCCCATGGATCAGGGCAGCTCGTGGAGTTTAGACAGGAATGAGGGAGGGTTTTTGTCTGGGCGCTGGTGAAATTTCGGATGTCTGTCTGTTGAAAATTCGAAAATTACGTGACTGCATTCGCAAAGAAAGGCGCAAGAATTGTTGGAATGTAGAAATTGGGCTGCGACTGAGTTGAATTTTAAATGACGAACGATCCGAGGTATGGAAAGGGGCCAGTCAACTAAGTTGTAGTCAGGGAAGAAGCGGTGTGGGGGGGTGGGGAGGGCGCTCTAATTCAGTGCCCAAAAGGGGTGCTGGCACACGCAGGCCTTGACCGGCTCGGTCTTTGTCAGGGTCCGGCTCAGAGTTCTTTAACGGATCCAAAGTCCTGCGTGTCTGACTATGGCAGGAGAAGCGGGCCAAAAGGTCGGCCGGAAGGCTCAAACAGTATGGCATACACACGAAAATAAATCAACAAAAACATTTGGGCAATAATGTTGTTAATTTTTTAAGTTGATAAGGTCAAAGGGTGTCAGCAGCAACAATACAGTTAGCGAAATAGTATAAGAAATGTTAGGGCAATACATAAAAATGTTGCTAACTAAATGTTATTTAATAAATTATCAAATGATTTGCTCAAATAGTTTATAGTTTATTAATTTAACTCTTAACAGTCTGTGTTTTTTTCAGTGCATGCTGCAATAAACTACTTGAATGCTTCTTTTTTTGATGCGCTGCGACTGCCCTTTTGTCTTTCTACGCCTTTTCACGTTTTCCCTTCGTATTTTCACATCTATTTCTATTTTCTTTTCTAATGCTCTATAATGGCCGTCATTTGCGTACAAATTGTTGACACTTTCGTGGACAGTTGTTGGGAAGTTCAAACGTTCTCGTGCGTGCATTTGAAATGGGCCATGGTATTTCTATTTTGCATTGGCCCGACTGGAGGTGTGGAAACTTTGTCGAGCAGGCAAATAAACTGGGCAGCGACAGGCCAGCGGACTTAATGGAGTTGTAATGAGTGTGAAAATTAATGTCGTCACATTACTCACGCACCCAACGCGGCGACTCCCGTCAGCAGGACGTATGGGGTGAGGGGTAAATGAATTCCCTTCCATCATCACAAGTCGCGGCAATTCGTAGGGTTGCTTCCGGGTTTTAGGTAGGGTTGACCTGTGCTAATATTTGCCTCCCTCCCCATCAGCTTGAATTGAAGCACCCGTAATCAATTGAGAGCTAGTCAAAGGGGTTGGCCCCGCTATTTACATAGTGTTCCGTTTAAGCATCTGACTCATAGAGTCGCAGTGACAGATTAGATAGGGTATAGTAAATAATTATTATTAGAGATTACGCTTTAGTCACAGTGGGCTAATGTTTATATTGCGCTCTAGTTTTCGAGAAAACTAGAATTTTATGATGATTTCTGGGATTTACAAATCATTTCAGCTCATTATTGTAATTGTAGATCTTAAAATACATTCAACACATTATGGAATCCCCTAGCAATAAAAATGGGATTAGGAATAAACATGATATATTACATTTTCAATTGTTTACAGAATGCTAAATCTATGGGATTCCCAGAATTAATATTATAGTTTTCTGGAATAGCAATTAAGACTGATCACAGATTATTCGCATAACTCAATGAGTTCAGTACTTATTTTAAGGATAGTGTATCGATAATTTCGATTTCAACTCAACTACCTTAATATCTGGCCAAATTTGTGGCTCCAAAACCGATTCTATTGCGTTTCTGGTATCAGTCAAGTGGCCAGATTTACGTCAGCTTCTAGTTAGCCCCGAAAAAAAAGAGCTTTGATTTATGTGGATGCGCAATTGCTGAACCTTTGAGGAGACAGCCGGAGCGACAGTAAAGATACATAAATATTTGTATATATATATCGTTTTTCTTGGCGGCTGTAAATCATCGGGGGCAGGCAGCTGTGCTGCGAATGGTAGCCGTAGACAGTAGGAGATGCAGATGAAGATATGGATACGACGATGAGACTATGAGTAGATGAGTTGGAGCGTTAACCTGCAGCACGTAAATTATTCCAAGTTTGAGTGCTAGTATCTGTGAGATACGTGACGGGGGACAGGGCGATGGGACATGTTTGCGGCTAGGCGAAGTTCACATTGTAATTGCTTGGGCAATCTCAACAACAACAGCAATGTTAATAACAACAATTCATTTTTGGTATATAAATAAAAGAACGATTTTCAAATATTTACAAAAGTCACCAACGAGCGACGGCTGATTCATAATATTTTCTGCGAACTTCAAGGTGTTCGGTTGATTGTTTTGTTTTTGTCGTCGTTGTTGTTATTGTTGTTTGCCTGTGGTAATTTTTCATGATTATTTGTCAGTCATTATTGTTGTTGTTTTGATACTTATAATGGAAGTGGAAACGAGCCGCGAACCATTTTATAAATAAACTGCATGCCGTGATAAAAATAGAATTGCCAGTGCGATTTTCAAAACGCAACATTAACAAACAACAACAACAACTACAAAAAACACAACAGCAGCTGCAAAACTATGCCATTTGTTATTGTTGCTTTTATTTTTGTTGTTTTTTTGCCGTTTCGCGTAATGAGAATTTTGCAAATTTTCAACCCACACGCGACTCACTCAAAAGTCAACGACGTCAACAAAATCATCATTCCGCTCATCATCGTCAACATCAACATCAACATCAACATTAACAATAACATTAACATCTTCATCATGTTGCTGATCATCATTATCATCATTATGATGAAACGTTCTTTTGAACCTGTACACGCTCGAGACGCTCTTAACTATTTTTATAACCGGCCAACCAAATTGCCATTTTCGTTATTTCTCATTGACGTTGTCGCTGTCGTTGTTGTTGTCGTTGTTGTCGTTGTCGTTGTTGTTGTTGCATATTGTGTTCTGCATTCGAAAATAGCTTCAAGTTCGAAGTATGGCTAAAAATAGTTAACACAATATATATGTAAGTATAAGTGTATAATCAACGAATCGCAACGAACACAACTGTTTATACATAATTGCACAACGAAAATGGCTTTTTGTGTTAATGAGTCGAGTTTTTGGCTCAGAGATGTGTGATGTGTTGTATTTGGAACGTGGAAGAAGTTCTATGTATAATTATTTAAAGTTCAACGGAAATTTGAATTTCTAATTGACTGAACATGCATTTAATGAATTTTTATTAGCGTAACACTTGAATCAATGAACAACTCATTAAGAGTTTCATTTGATATTAAATCTTATTCTTTTTCAAATAGCTGCAATAGTTTTTTATTGTATTTTAGTGTATCAATGCTACGAACATTTTCTTTTTTATCAATTAAAGCTTCATTTTAAGGCAAATAGGCCAAGGAGTCGTACTGGGAACTACAAGGTCGATGCTACAGTCCAACACGACTATGAGAGACCCTTTACTTACTTTGTAAATATCTTGAGTATTCCTTAATTGCCAGCCCCATTTTCAATTGATAATATAAGCGCAATGAAAACAACGTTATCCAAATATCTTCTATTATTCTTGAGGTTTTAATTAATACCCTAAACAGGGCAAATACCCTACAGTGCGCTGTAAAGTCCGACAACCTTTGGTCTAACACTGAGTAATAACTTCCGAGTTTATTGTCTGATAGCGATCAAATATTATGAATACATTAGGACCTCGATGCTCGTCCTGTATGCTAAAATTCTCGTTTTATGAGATTTCAGAACTTTCTTTTCGTGTAACGGGTGCGGTAGGGGGCGTGGCAACATTTTAACACAAATCCATAGTCCATAGACGGATTAACATAGTGTCTCTAACACTTATAGACTTCCTTCCACTGCCAGACTTCCTTAGACCGGTTACGCACATTTTTTCACAAACTTAATAGTCTCTTATACTTTTTTAAAGTAGATCCTTTTAAGAGTAAAGACTATGTTCAAATCGTGAATATATGTTAAATTCTATCTGAATTTAAAGAATTGAGAAGCAAGTCTGAAAATAACGTGTCATTTATTATAATCAAATAGTCAGAGTTCAAGTTCGAGTTATTCAAATTAACTGAATGCAACTTTGTCTTTTTGGCCTCTAGGCTATAAAAATTTGGCACGATCAATGAATATTCGGATTAGGGAAGTTCGAGCAAACATACCAGATTATATCTAGATATATCTGAAAATGTTCGGATCGCGGCGTTATTATCTATGAGTATTTGCTTATTTTGCCATAATTCACCTCCTTTTTTTTGGCTTTGATCATTCGAATGATTTGCATTTTGAGAATTAATGGAGAAAAGAAACCCCAACGCACAGCTAGTTTGTTTATTGCGTATTTCTTCAATTTGTTATCGACAAACAGACAGACTTATATACCAAACTACTTATATTTTTGTGTGTGTATATTTATATAGATACATCTATCTATCTATCTATCTATCTGTTATTCAATTTTGGTGATGATGCGAAAACAACAAAACAAATTTGTTAAAACTAAAAATACATTTATTAAAAATAAGTAGATACACAGCCTGCAGCTATACATAGATACACGCACACATAGTTCGAGATACATATACAGATAGATAATTTGGCCTATAGCAATTGTTGCATAAACAACTTTTGGCTTCAAGTTTTGCTCTGTGACTCGGTCGACGTTTTACCTTGAGACTGAGATAGATACAAAGACAGAGCGCGCGAGAGAGAGAGAGAGAAAGCGAAAATGTAAACAAATGTTGACAAACAAAACATTGAACGAGACTGCGGCAAATCATGACCAGAATCCGCAGACCTCTACCTCTTGCTCTTTCCCTTGCTGTCCATCTTCCTCTTCATCCCACCCCTGCCTTTGTTGGCACTTGCGTATTTGTTACGCATATCTTTCCGGCACTTAGTTTCGCTTACCAAAATGACCAAAAGCCGCAGCAAACGGAGGCAAAAAGTATCGGCAGCAATTCGAACCCAAACCCAAAACGGAAGTGCCTCTAATTTCAATATGGCCGCCTCCCTCTTCACGGTTAACACAATTGCTGACACAATTTCCGAGATTTATTGCCAACACGCACACACACACACACAACAGAACACAACCACAGTGCGACACCCACAAAACATGGCGGCATTTGGTGGTTGTCAAAGGAATTGGATACACTCCCCCACCCCCCGCCGAAAATAAGTCAACGGGTCCTCGCAAAATAAATCAAATCAAATCGATGATTTTCCCTTTACCGCTATATTATGTCATGTTCTTCCGGTCGCCCGGCCAGCATGAGCTGTGTCAACAAGGGTTACCTCCATTTGTGGCAAATAGAATCTCATTCAGTTTCGATAGGATTGGGCTGCGATTCAATTGAATTGGTATTTGTTTGTGGTGGGGGGGGGTCCATACAGCATAAGTCTGCCGTCTTGCCACTTGTAAACTTCTTGATATCAGTCAGGCCCTAGGCAGAAGGAAAACCCACAAAAGAAAAGCAGAAAAACTCATCTGCATTTTGGCTCAGTTGCAGAACTTCATAAATGATGCGGAAGTGAAACAAAAAATAAAGAAAACGAAACTTGTGGCGGGGGGCGTAGGAAAAACAACTAAAACTCACAAAGCGAATTTGCACAAACTGTTGCCTTGGGTTCAGAGTGGCTGACACGCCCCCAGCCCCAGTCCCCTCTACGCCACCTAACGTAGTTGGAAATTTTCATTTGCCTGTCACAAAATGACAAATGAATTTTGAAATAAGCGCTCGTATCCGCTTGATTGTTTGTTTTCGGGTTTCAGTCGCAGTCTCAGTCGCAGTTGAAGTCGCAGTCACTAATCCCCCCTCCACCCTCTATCCCGTCTCACACTCTGCCAACATTCACAAACGGAACTGCTGCTGCAGCTGTGGGTTCCTCTAATGTGTGTGTGTGTGTGTGTGTGTGTGAGTGTGGGTTGGTTGACGGTGTCAATGATTGGCATTGAGCAGAAAGTTAAATTGATTTCAATGCAGCGCAATTGAAATTGAAAAGCGCAGCGTTTTGTGAATGCGCCTGACATTTGCATATCGAACGGCAATTTACCGTTCCACTTGACAGCCGCAAAGCAAGGGAGTTTTTTAGACCCTTTACCTTAAAAAAGTAAATTGGGTCTATTAAGTTTGTCAAAATGTGCGTAACAGGTCGAAGGAAGTCCGGCAGACCCCATAAAGTATATATATTCTAGATCAGCATCAACAGCAGAGTCATGTTCGTCATGTCCGACTGTCCGTCGGTCCGTCGGTCCGTCTGTCTGTATGAGCGCTTAGATCTCAGAGACTATAAGAGCTAGAGTCACCAAATTTGGTATGGTGGTTCGTCTATGGGCTAAGCAGATCAAGTTTATGTTAAAATTTTGACACGCCCCCTTCCGCCTCCGTAAATCGAAAACAAAAACGTTTTAGTCCACATAGGACGAACATCAGGGTCTTAACGTATCCTGAAAATTTCATCACGATCGGATAACAAACTCGGAAGTTATTCAAATCTCAATATTACTCAATGTCGGACCAAAGGAAGAAGAAGAGCATATTGCCGTTACAACACGCTATGGGGTCTATTACTGTTAATCTTCTTGCCTTTTTGAAGAATAAGTACAGGGTCTCTCATAGTCGACTTCGACTGTAGCTTTTCCGACTGGTTTTAGAACGATATGGCAATACTTATACTATGTCGTATAAGCATACATTTATGTACTAGTAAGATAGTCTCATCTCTAAATAACTTTAAAATAAACTTTTATCTTAAAATATTATTTGAAACATTAATTATACATCAACGTTTACATATATTAATCGTGTTAAGTAAATATAATCTTAAAACTTGACACGGCGAGAAGATAGATCATATAAAACATAGAAAAGCGGATTTTTAACGTGTTGCGTGAACGATTTGATTAAAATCGAATTTATGACAATCTGAATTCTATGGATCTATCTATTTTATGTCCTGTGAGTGTATATTAAGTTTCTTAAAAGTATGTAACAAGTCGAAGGAAGTCTGGCAGACCCCATAAAGTATATGTAAGTTTGGGGAAAAATAGATCCATTAGTTGTTTGTGTTTCAAGTTTTGGTATGTTTCGGTTTGTCAACTATCGGTCACACTAAATTACACTTGGGCTTTTTGGAAAGTCAGAAATTCCCTTTAAAACACACTGAGAGAAACATTTTGTTAAACATGGAGACCATCAATGAAGTAATTCGCTCTATTTTACAATTTCTGTTTGATAATGGGGAAAATGCAAGCAAGGCGACTGAAATTCTGAACGATGTTCATGGTCCTGATACTGTCTCGGCTAATAATGTGCGACACAAGAAACATCGCCTAAGAGCTTAACATTGACCACAAAACAGTTTTAAGCCCTTTATAAAAAAAGCTAGTTGCATGGGTGCCTCACGAATTGTCTAAAGAAAACATAATGGATAGAATCTTCATCTGCGAAAACGCAATGAAATCGACCCATTCCTTAAACGAATGTTGACTGGTGATGAAAATGGCTCACATATCGCACAATGTTGTGAGAAAACGATCCTGGTCAAAGCGTATTGAATCAGTTCAAACGATAGCCAAATAAGAACTAACAGCCAGGAAGGCTATGTTGTGCGCATGGTGGGATTGGATGGGAATCATCTACCATGAGCTGCTTTCATATGGGCAATCACTCAACTCGGAACTCTATTGTCAACAATTAGACCGTTTGAAGATTGCAATTGACCAGAGGCGACGGGATTTAACACCAAGAGATTGTCATCAAAAAACATTATTGAATTAAGGAGTGCGAAACTATGTTGGTCGAATATTTTAACAGCAAGGATCAGAGCTTTTTTTTCATTTTAAAAGCATCCTCAAAATGGCAACAAGTCATTAAACGGAACAAATTTGACATATATCGGACCACCGCAGCCATAAAAAATTAACTTGAAAATGGATTTCTTTTCCCCCATACTAATATTTAAGTGTTTAGTAATTTGCTTAAATTGTGTTCTGTTTTTTTTTGCGGTATTCGTATTACAAATTTCTTTTTAAACATATTAAAAAGTGGCATGACCTGAACCAGGCAATCCAAATTTAATTTATTCCAGGAACTTCTAGGCATATTTTGTTCATTTCCACCGCTTTTCGCACGCAGGTCGGACGTTTTCCGTCTCCCAAAAATTATTGTGTGGGGCGGCTGGACATTTCCTTGTAATCGCTGCAATGTTGGAATTCGGAATTTGAGCAAATTATTGCAATTGACTTCATTTTCATAATTTTACACAAATAAGTTTTTTATGACCCAATTATGGGAACTTCCGACTGCCGCCATAACAACACCCGCAAACAACAACAACCACAACAACATCAGTCTGGGCCAAAAGCCAATCCATGGCTTTTAAAGAAGCTACTTTAAAGACGTGGCCGTCGATGAGGTTGTTATGTGGCTGTGGCAAGAGGAACACTTAATACCTTTCATTTTTCTCACCTGCCCCTGCAATGTGCAAATTATTGGTGGCGTGCATTATGGCAAACGCCTCACAACAACCATATAACCATATCGAGAGTTCGCTTCCTCATCCGCCGCGGAGGAAAAGCGGGTGAAAAGGAGGAAGAGAGGACTGCAGGACTAAAGTCTCTTCTAGCCACCTGCAGTTTTTTTTTTCTTTTTTTTGGTTTGAGTTTTGCTAATAGCCAACGGTTTGGTTGACTGCCTGGCGCCAGGCGTGAATTTTCTCCATGGCAATTTTTCTTTGCTCGCCTTTTTTAAGTGGCCCGTGCGCGACGGCAATAACGAGCTGGCAACAACAACAACAACAGCAACAACTACAATTACAAGAACAACATTGCTGGTAAATGAGAGTAAATGCAATAATTGCAATGTTTATAACATTAGCGGGCCACGTAAATTGCAGCCACCGACGCGACCAACAAACAAGCCGCCATATCGCCATATAGCCATATCGGCAAACCGTCGTCCAACCAATCGACCATCAACCCATTTCATTTTCCACAATTCTCATTATCCATTTGCATATGCTGTTTCCACTCTGTCGTGGGGCGCCAAGAAAACCATAATGGAGTGCAAACGGTTACCAACAGATATTTTTGTGGGCCAACGTGGCCATTGAGTACATGGCAATTAGACATTTAGCCATTCGACTACTACTCGTTAAGCCTTTAAACTACCATTTAACAGAGCAGAAAAAGCACCCCAAACACAATAGAGAAATTGAGGGTTTTAATTGTAATTGCAATTGCAATTGCAATTGCTTCATGTTGAGTTGTGTTTAACCAGTTGGGGAATGTATTTAATTCCGATCTACTTAATTCATTCTTTTTTGTGACTAGCGCATAAAATAGATTGCAGATATTTTCCTTCTAGTTACTTAATTGTTTTAAATTCAAGAAAGTTCCCAACTGCTTTATATTTCATATCTAATATAGTATTAAATGCAATAATAATTAATAAAAGTTCATAGTTCTCTTAAGTAATTGAATATATTTGACATATCTTTTAGAATAGACAATAAGTGGGATTTAAATAATTTAAGTATATTATTAAATTATACATTAATAGACATTATAGTAACTTGTGCTTAAGTGGCTATAAAACTAAAATACTTGATTGATTTTTAATGGAAATTAACATAGTATTTATTATATGTACCCTCAGAAACAGGTTGATGAACCAAATAAAATAAGGGTGTAATCAATTCATAAAGAGAAGTAACATTTCAATAACTAATTAATTACAAACTCATTAATTATTATTTCAGCTAAGCATTGTTATACCCTGTGGCGGTATATTATTTTAATTTCAATAGTTCATTCTTAATTAAATGTAAGTGGACTGTGACCTTTATGCAACATCAAAGCGTGTTAAATTCAATTGATATTTTCTTGCTTTATTTGGCAACTCGCAAACTAAGCCCAAAACGTAGTTAACCCCATCCTGGCCTAAGTGAAGTGCCTAAGGCCATAATAATACTTATAAGGAAATGAATTAAAGTGTTGCTTTTAACGGCATTTGGCAAAGACTTACTTACTTATAGTTAGGTAAATTCTGAATAAAGTTCTGGCTGTTCTTCTTCCTCGGTCTTAGCATCATAATTTGCATTAATTAATTTGTTGGCTCATTCATTCAGTCAAACATTTGTTCATTTATTAAGCGGCTTTACGCAGTAGCCACACTGTTTTTCATCCCAGATTCCAAGAGCAACAGGAAGAGGGAGAAAGGGAGAATGGTAGAGAAAGAGAGGCAATGTTGTTGTTGTTGCTGCTGTTGCTGTTGTTTCCTCCGATGTTGAGCGCTATCGTGTAGGAGGAAGCATTTCCCTTTCAAGCTTAATTAAGTTGGTCACTTGGCTGAGGCGCTGAAGTTGAGTGGGTGACGATAACAAAGACGACAACAACAACAACAACAACAACAACAACAACAGCAACAACAACAACAACAGCCACAAGGGCAACAACAAGAACGATGATGGCGTTAATAATGACGATAATGCCAAAGCTCATCATGAAGTTGGCTGACTGCCTCTTGGCTTGGCTTTTAATGGCAACGAAAACGAAATGTTGCCTGCCATCGCCACAGATTGCTGCGATGCGGGGGCACGGTGGCAGGTGGCTGGTGGCACGTTGGTAGGTCAGAGCAGTAGGGCGGGGAGGGGGTAGAGAAGCAGTGCGTTTGCTTCTGCTGCATGGGCGAGGAAGTGAATTTCGCTTTGAACGTGACGGAAATTGAATTTCCGTTTCTTGGGATGACACTGCCGCCAACGTTGGAGCCCTGAGTCCCCATGGCTTTAGCTCCGACTTTGGCTTTGCCAATTGTTGTTGTTGTCGTTCTTTCTGTTGTTGTTGTGGTTGTTGTTGCGCTGTTAAGTAGGCGAGTGACGCATGCGCAATGGCAACGGCAACGGCGACGGCAACGCCAACGCAGAAGCGGAACTGGCTGGGCAACTGTCGACTGGGTCATTTTAATAACTATGTACATGGAATACCATTAAATAATTCCAATTATAATTATGAACTACCTACAACAGTTCCGTTCCGATAATAATTGCCACATTGAGTGCTTTGTCAGAGCACAACAAAAAGGGAGTGCATGATTAAAACACTATACGGGTGTGTCAGGAATAAGTACTTAAACTAGTTGTAGATATATAAATAGATTTAAATAAAGTTAGAGTTATGTGTGCATATGGCAGAAATGCAGGTTATAAATACAGATATAGAAATATTTATACATATATCTAAATATAGATATTAATTTGACAAACCACACAAATAGTTAACATTTCAAATGAACGCTTTTTTATAACCTGTGTCCATTAGAAATGGGCAAAAGATGGTATAATGAATTTGTGCAAATGTATGTAACAGGCAAAAGGAGGCATCTCCGAACTTATAAAGTATATAATAATAATTGATTTGCGTCAACTGACCTGTCCGTCCGTCCGCTTGTCCGTCTGTCTGTCCGTCTGTATGAAAGCGTGGATCTCAGCGACTATAAGAGCTAGAGACTTCAAATATATTCTTGATTGCCATACGCTGATCAAGTTCATTTACAATTTTCGATATCTTATTCCCACACACAGCAACAAATTTATAGATAACACAGCCTAACTTAACATATAGTTGAAGTATAGCAAATCCCATTTGATTATATGATTTGCATTGTCGGCCGTTTTGAAAGCTGAAGGCTAGACTTAAAGATAAACATTGTGTAAAAAGCTGAGTGCTACGGGTTAACTTGAAATTAATATTAGCGATGGCTAACATGCGTGTTAGGGTAGCACAGCTTAACTTAACAGTGTAACAAAATATAATAATTTGCTGAAAGTTTCATAGCGATTGGATCCATAAATAAAGAAGATATTAAGGAACTTGTTTTTAATCATTTATTTCATAATTGTTGGCCAAAGCAAGAGAGCACATATGATAACATTTTTCAGAACCTTTGTTTGGGAGTTGTCGAGCACCAAAAACTTAAAACTGATTGTTATAATATTATAATGAATATGAACAATTACCTATACACATGTTTGACAAAATTACATTTCTATCATATATTTAAACAATAAACAATTTCCACATCAACAGTCGATATTTAAATACTTGTATACAAGTAAAGGAAGTCCCATTATAGTCTAAATAAAGACTAAAGATCTAAAGGTCTGCACAGGGTATCCCAAAATCGCGCGCGCTCGGCTGACTGGCTTGATATTATTTATTTTATTTCAAATAATATCTAAATAAAAAAAAACAGTTTAAAGTTACATATTTAAATGTTTCTTTTTCTTGTGTTAACTTTAAACTAGCTATAGATATAGCTATACTCGGAGTATACTTTATTCTCTGTATTAGGTCTACCTCAGGTGATAAATTATCATTTAGCTACAAGTTTATAATATTTATTGGTGAATGCATCTTAAAGATCGATTGTTGTAAAACCTCTATATTTATTTTATTATTATTTATAAATATTCTTAATTAAATTCGCAGTTCTCTAAAATTAGTGATGATTCAACATAACGAACAATAAAAACTTTTAGAGTATTCGTATTTTATGAGATGCGATTATTTGTGAGATATTTAGTATTTTTATAGCTCACTCATAAAAAGAGTAACAAGAAAAATGTGAGAATCTTCTTATTGACCAAACAAAGTTACAGTATTCGAACATAAGATTTAAGTCTTAATAATGAATATAGGGAGAGAGAGTAAGATATGATCAGTTAGTTTTAAGTGATCCTACACCCTGTATCCATACAGGGTACACAAGTAAATATGAGTGTATGGATACTCCTCCAGCAGACAACTAACAAAAGCATTCACATTCCACCAAATTGTCGGCGGCCTTTTAAATTTTTGCGCAGTTTCACGAGACATTACAACAACACCGAGAGCAACAACAACAACAACAGCATAAGTAAGTAAGTAAAAACAACTAAAGCGAAAGGCCATGGCAATGCCGTGGGGTCATCATCAATGGGGCTACAGTCTGAAGCTGGGAATCTGGGAACTGGGAACTGGGACTGAGACAAAGATTGGGATTGGAGCTGAAACGGGAACGGGAATCGGAACTGTGTCTGGGCGGGAAGAGGAAAACGCTTCAGGCTCTGGCAGCAATTGCACTTGTCTGCAGCAGCTCTCAATGGTACACGTTTAACTGCGGTACCGTACAAAATAATAAGGTACGGTACTACTTACTGTGTGTGCAAGGTGTACCAAGCAAAGAGAAGAGCTGACTATGCAGTTGCAAGAAAGACAGAAAGAGAGAGAGAGAGAGACTTATCGAAGGGGAAATGAAACTTAAAATGTGCACATGTGCACGTATATATCGTATGTACTTTTATGTTGTGTGTGAGGAAGAAGCAGAAGCAGAAGCTGAAGAGCAGCGATAAAAGACAACAGAAACAAGAACTTACATAGCTGGCAATATGAACGTCCGTTTCTCTTAACTCATTTTTATTTTGTTTTGCCGGTGTTGTTGTTGTTGTTGTTATTGCTGCTGTTATTGTTGTTGTTATTCTTGCACGTTTGCCGCTTTGTCTGCTGCCTTCCCCCGCATCGCGTCTTTGGCAGCAACTCCTCCGCCAGCAATTCACCTTGGCTTGTTGCTCTTATTGCTGTTGTTGTGGTTGTTGTTGTTGTTGCTGTGGTGGCTTTGCCACTTTCAGCAAAAATCCAACAACAACAACAACAACAACAACTGACAGCGTCGTGATGTTTTATGGACTTTGGACTCGCGTTTTTTTCCAAGCCCCAAAAAGGCAAAAATTAAACGACGATGGAGCTGCATGAAAAATGGAAACAAGAAACAGCCACGACAACAGCAACAACAACCACAACGACAACAACAACAGCAACAACAACAACACAAGCGGCAGCAACAACAACGAGGCAAAGCATTCACATGCAACGTTGAAACAGAAACAGTTCCGTAAAGCTGAAAAACAAAAAATGCAAACAAGTCAAAAAAAAATGAAGTAAAACAAAGCGAAAACAATAACAAAAACAATAACAAAACAAAAACAGACTTTTGATATATGTATGTGTGTGTGTGTGTGTGTGTGTGTGTGGAGATAGAGCAGCAGCAAAACCGCAAAAATAGCAACAACAACCTCAAAGCGATTACATTTAAAGATAACGGAAATTTGTATGTTGAAAAAAAAACCTCAACCGAATTTTACCACTTGAAAGAAAATGCAGAAGTTGGGGCAGAAGGCGCCGGAGGAGGAGGAAACATAAGAGGATATAATATTTACATGCATAGATAAATTCTGTGGTATTTTTATGGTATTTATTTAATATTGGATGAATTGTACATACTTGAATTTTATTTGTATTGTATTTATCTGAAATATTCAATAAACTAAATGCTCTATATTAGTCGAAGTCTAGTTTTGAGAGTTTTTGTATTTTTATTCCCTGTGGGGGTATATTAAGTTTGTTAAAAGTATGTAACAGGTCTAAGGATGTCTGGCAGACCCTATAATGTATATATATTCTTGTTCAGCATCAGTAGCCGAGTCGATGTAGCCATGGATGTCCATGGATGTCCATGGATGTCCGTCCATCTGTCTGTCCGTCTGTCTGTCCGTCCGTCGGTCTGTCTGTCCGTCCGTCGGTCTGTCTGTCCGTCGGTCTGTCAGTCCGTCCATCTGTCTGTCCGTCCATCTGTCTGTCCGTCTGTGTGTCCGACCGTCTGTCTGCCCGTCTGTCTGTCTGTCCGTCCGTCCGTCGGTCTGTCTGTCCGTCCGTCCGTCCGTCCGTCTGTCTGTCTGTCCGTCTGTCTGTCTGTCTGTCTGTCCGTTCGTATGCCCGTCCGAATGAACGAACGAATTTCAGAGATGATAAGAGTTAGAAGCTTGAACTCCCAACTCTTCGTCTATAACGGTATAAATGGAATTACAGAGAATTACATTGGAAATGAATTTGAGCCGGTCCCCTGTAGAGGCAGAGGGTGTATTACGATCAGGCTCCCAACTGTTCGGCTTGTTATTATTGCAATCTGAAATATTTAATATAATATCTTGTAATTTTTCCTATAATTACTTAAACAAAATAAATGTTCATATATTTACTGTTGCTTGTAATTACTTTATATCGCTTATTTCTATATTTTTAAAATATTTTTCTAAGCTTAAAGTATCTACGCAGTGCATTTCTACATTTAACATCCTAGTTCTTGAACCCATCGAACCCCTTTCTAACTCTATCAATGTAATTGCCTTGTGACGGCATTCAAACCTCTTTCCGAGCAAATATTTGCTGAGCATTTCGAGTTGTGATTTGTCGTTTGGCTTTTACATTTGCCATTCACCAGCAATTACTAACATACAATTGATTTGGGTGACCTCCTATGCAATGTTTGATTACCTCATTTTGTGGGCCAAAGTCGGGCCACTTTCCCTACCCACCGAATTCGTGATGCAATGTTGGCAGTAACATTACTGCAAGCGCAAAGTCAATCCTAGAATGTGCAGTCGACACATTGACTGCCGTCCCGCAGTGCGTATGAGTAATATAACCAGAGACAGCCAGTCAATGGATGAAAAGGGGTTGTACGAGGCGAAGTATAGAAGGATGGCAGGAGAAGTAGGAGAAAGAAGGGTGTAGGGATATTGTCGCTGTCATCCAGTAAATGCCGCGTCGTCGCCAACGCCAACGTCCAGCTTGGAGAATCGTTATTGTCGTTTGGGTCTCTGGCGTCATTTGTTTCTTTTGGAGAACACGCAAAGTAAATAGTAACATGTGCATTACTTGGCATTCATCTTTGGTCTGCTACCCCCCCCCCCCCCTGTTCACCCCATTCCCTTGCACTGGCTGTTCCACATTTAACGAGAATAATTGCAGCGCCAGTGTGGCGCTGTTGCACTTAACCCCATCCCCAATTCAGAGGAAGTCTTTGAATGTCTTTGATGAAATATTGAAATTGTTCAACTGATGCTGGGGTCCAGCCAACGGACATGCACTGCATAAACTTCACACACACACTCACATATACATATGTATGTATGTATAAATCTCAGTCAAGTTGAAGTTATCACGTGATGTCGTTTGGAACAGCAACTGAAACTAGAAGTGAAGCTGGAGATGGTCGCCTGTTGGCGTCAAGTGCCTCGTTATAAATTGCCCAATTTAAGAGCAAAGGAAATACATTTTTACTGTAAATAAATAATGACTCAAACATACTAGCTAGGAAAAGTGCTTGCTCCGAATACTCGAATACTCGGGTACTCGAATTGGTTTGCCAATTGGCCGACAGTAATGCAGACAGACTGCAATAAATGTTCAGACAGAGGCCACAGCATTCAATCGAAGACCCTTTCGCTTTGCTTTGATCCCAAATAAAATGAAGTTACCTTTCGTAAATATTGACAGTGACACTGGGAACTCAGTTCGAAATATGCGAAAGAAACGTATCTTAAGAAATGTAATATATTTTTGAAAAACCCAAGCATTTATTGAATTTTACTCCGAATTGATTTTAAATTTAATTTTAATTTGTAAGTTATCTTCTACTTTTTTGAAGTTTAATTCGATTAAAACTTACTGATGCTGAGTAGGGATTGATTAAAGTTAAAGACGGTTTCTATGCGGATAAACATAAAATCTTAAGAATATCATGCTTATTTATTCATTTAAAACATATTTCATATATTTCTCTACACATCTTTTAGTTTATCTTACTTAAGGTAAAGTCTATTGTATCTCATATACTTTTCATCATCTTCGTGCAGTTATAAATGTAATTCTCCAACAAAATGGGTCAACTTTCGGTTTACTGGTTTGCAATCCGTTGACAATCATAACAATTAGTGGCAGCCGGGGGCTTGAAAACGCAAATGAGTGGAAAAATCGAATGGATTTAAAGACAAAACGCATTTGAATTGCGGTTGTCCACGAACTATTTGATTTGTGGTCACTTTGGTCACTCACGAAAGCCGACAAATGGCGCCCCCACACAACTCCGACGGTTGCTGCCCCAAAGCTGCTGCTGTTGTTGCTGTTGCTGCTGCTGATTCATCACGCATCAAAAGAGAAACTCCAGCCAACGAGAATAATGAAATTAATTTGAGCTCTGGCCACAGAGACAGAGCAGAAACCTCCCTCCCGGGCGGACGATGTGGTCGCATCTTGCGGAGGCATTCCACAGTTTCAGCGACGAGTTGCATGGTCTGTTGCCTGCCTCTTGTTAATATTATTGTTGCTGTTGCTGCTGTTGTTGTTGTGGCAGGTCGCAAATTTCAGACACAGCACATTGCCAGACAGTGACTACGTCTCTGTCTCCATCTCCATCTCCGACTCTAACTCCAACTGCAACTCCAACTCGAACTCAGTCTAAGAACCAGACTTGGTTTATGTCTCGACTCTGCAGCTGGGGATCACGGAGTGGCAGGTGCACCTCAGGCTCCAAACTCTTCAACTGTGCAAGGCATCCAGCGCTGCCGGCGGCGAACGCATCGCTGCACAAGTTGCAAGCAGCTCGAGGGGAGGAAGAGCAATTGAAACGAGAGGGGTAGATGAAATTTCTCGCTATTGTCGGTGTTGTTTCTGCTGTTGGGCGCACTTAATGCGCCGTTACTTTCGTCTGCCGCCGGTCATATAGTACGATAGTAGTACTTGGATTGGACTGCAGAAATGATAGCTGCACCACTTGAGAAAATACTTGATATTCCGCCAGTAAAAGTACGACTTGTATAATAAAAGAACTCTCCATTAACAGACAGAAACCAATCGAACTCTTGAACACTAGAAGAAATAGTTGAAGTTGCAACAAGACACGAAAATTAAATCTGTGGTTGCATTAACCACCAAACTCAATGAGAATGCTTAGCATTCACTTTACTAAGTGCATTCAATTTGAAATATTTAGCTGAAATTAAATACTCAGCGACCATTTAAATCTATTCATTGATAAAAGGTAAATTGAAATTAAGGATCGTAGAATATGAACATAGGAACATGTTAATAATATTAAAAAATGCTAGAAATATTTAATTTGAACTAGCAAACAAAATTCTGTGAATTTGATTCATTCGAAAAGTAGAAAATGTTTACATTTGGCAAAGAACATTTTCCAGGAATTCTTTTAATCCAAAAACTGTTACGGTTTTCAAAGAAGAAACAAAAGAATAAAGACATTTCCTGTGAATGCAACTTAAAATTGATCTTTTGGCGTAAGTAGCAACACATTAGCAAATTAAACTTGCTATTTTAAAGAACTAAAGAGCATCCATTTAGTTGTATAAAATATTGCGCATACGCCTCGTGTTTTAGAACGAAAATTGCGCGTAAAATTTGTTTGCAATTTGTGAAATTTCAAATGCAGCTCGCAGCAATCAACGCATTTGAAATGCAACAGCCGAAAGCAACAACTACAACAACAACAACCAGCAGAGAAAAATATGCCTTCATATACACAACTACACACACACACACACACACACACACACACTCATAGACGAGGCTACACACAGCCAAAAAGCGGGTCAGTGTTGAGCGCCAAGGCCGAACCTTGCCAGCCAGCCAAAGTAGGGCGTCAGGGCGGCTGCTTGGCCCGTGGTAGGCGTGGCCCCCCCCTTCAGTCGAGAGCTGTCGACTAACCCAAAACCCCCAAACCCAAATCCAAACTTAATTCGCGTCGGCTGTTCCGAGCCAGCGACAGAGGCAGAGCCGAGAGGTGGCGAACTGGTTACAGGTTGGGCAGCTCGTTGGGTCGTCGCCTCGTTCGGCGGTTCGTTTGTAGGCACGTTCACTGATTCACTGAAGTCAAAGTACAATAACTTTGCCAATACGTTTGCTATGCCAGAAGACATGCAAATAATTGAATACTATGAAAAGTTCATTTTTAGACGCTTTATTTTAAAAATATATAAAGGTCTATTAAGTTTGTCGCCAAAAAATGTGCGTAACAGGTCTAGGGAAGTGTGACAGACCTCATAAAGTGTATATAGTCTATGGTATATAGATCAGCATCAACACCCAAGTCTATAGCCATGACCGTCTGTCCGGCTGTCCGTCTGTCCGGCTGTCCGTCTGTCCGTCCGTCTGGATGACTGCTTAGATCTCAGAGACTTTAAAAGCTAGAGACACCTAATTTGGTAAGTTGGTCTGTCTATGGGCTAAGCAGAACCAGTTTGAGTTAAAATTTGGCCAAGCCCCCTTCCGTCACCGTAAATTGAAAACAAAGTTTTGAAAATTCCGTAAGACGAACATTATTAAAGCTAGAGTCCATACAGGACGAGCATCAGGGACCCAATATATCCTGAATTCATCCATATTTCATCGCGATCGGATGATAAACTCGGAAGTTATTCCAAATTTATATCCATATAAGGATCAATTTTAAAACTGGAGCCTTGTTTATTAACTAAATTAATCATTCTGGTTAAACGTTTATAATTATCAAAAGCTTGTGTAGTATTTATATTTATTTATCTAACTTCACTAGTTAAAATATTATAAGAACGATCAGATAGCTTCAAAAATAGAGAATAGTGCAGTATAAAGCACTAAAATATTATTATTAATTTAAAATTCTGCGTTTATATTTCTTTTCAACTATTCATCACTTAATTCTTTATGCTGTTGTAAAAAGTCAATATTTATTTTTGCAAAGCATTCAATTTTCTGTTAACATGTTAATCTGTTCAGTATTCAATTAAATTTTACAGTGTTGCTAAAATATTTAAGCCCTTTTCATATGTAAGATAAGTACCGAAAAAGGTTTACGCATTATTTTGTATTATTATTATTTATATAAAATTCCTTTTCTTTATTTTCTTTATGCTAATGTTTCACATAAGAATGTTTGTTTTGTTTGTTAATCATGAAAATACTTGCCTTAATTTATAGATAGGTTACTCAGTTTTTCTTAATCCTATATTATTCATACTTTGAATCCGCAATTAACTGTCGTTTTCTTCGGCTTTTTAAGGATTTCCTTTAACATCATTTGACAAATATAAAATACAATTACAATTCTTATAATAATATACAATAGTTCGTATCCCTAAGGAGTACATGTCTATTTAAAAAACACAATCACAACTATGTTTGTATTGAGAATTATAATATTCTATTGCATATCTGGTATATTTAATCCTTATTTAACTCCGGAATATATAAGTTTATCAGATACTTCTCTGTAATTAATTCGTTTTCGTAAGGCATTAAATATTCGTTGTTTTTCCATCGCTACACACTGTTTTTGTTTTTGCGTTGCAATTGAGACGACGACGACGAGTTGCACGTAGTACGAACATTCGCGACGATGTCGACGCCGACGTTGACTGCAACATTCGCAACGACGACGGCGACGGCAACTGTGGAGAGTGGATAGGAACTGCAGTTGTGGTAGTAGATCATGGCCTGTCCGTTGTAACTGGGGCAGTTGGGGGCACTTGCACCGAGGTGGCCCTGTGGACGATGGCTACTTGCAACTGCGACTTGTGGATGCCTCTGGAAACTAGAACTCGGAATCATTTGATATTTATCGTTAGCCCAGTTAGCAGGCATCTCCAAAGGGCGCAGTCGGCTGTCAGTGGCATGGGCGTGTCTGATGAGTCGCACCTTGCCACAGTTGCTGGTCCTTGACTGTCCCTGTCCCGTAACTGCATAATTAGTATGCCACCCGGCTGTGGCAAGTAAGAAGTCCCTCATGCCAAAAGAGTGTCAAATATTCCGTTGAGTATTTCAGTCACTTTACCTTACAAAAGTCACTCCCTGCTATCTGGCTGCATTAATAATGAAAATGCATTTTAAAATCGATTTCACATCAACAGCAATTATAAACTTATTACCTTGGTAAAAATCCAAAAAGAAAACTTCAACTTAAGCAGATGTTCAACTTCCCAACAACAAATAATGGATAGAAAATAAAGGAAACATTATCCTTCAACGTGGCAAGTGGAATATTTCAGGGACATTTACTTCTACAGAGGCGTTTCGTTTGGATAACAATAAAAACCCGCCCAAAATATTGTAACTGCACTTGAATTTCTGTTTAGTTTTCCCAAGTTTTGGGACACTTTTTCGCCCCAGTTCATTGAGAGTGTTGTTGGCAATACTTTCCGGTTCGAAAGGGGTTTGGGGAACCCTGGACAACAACTCCAAATTTATGTTTCTGTTTCAGTTACAGTTCCAAACTCCAACTTTCAGTCAGTTCGCTTTGTTGTGGTTGTTATCATAAATGGAAAATGCCCGGCAGGGGCTCGTTAACCCTTTCAGGCGAACAGCGAAAATACATTAAAAATACGTGAGCAAATTCGCTGAGTATGCAACTAAGAGATACTCTATGATAAATTGATTAAATGTGATAATATCAACATTTTCTATATAGGCAAAAGTATTAAGTATAATCTTGTAATCTTGTATATTCAACATGTCAAATCAATATCCTTTCAATCTGTCAATTATAATAGTATATTAATAGTTTCCTTGAGTATCATAAATATTAAAAAATCTTTAAATCGTAAAGTATTAATTGATATTCTAAGTAGTTTAAGAAGTGAAAATTAAAATCGCACTAAATGTTAATAAAATATTTGTTAACTAGTTGTAGTTATGTAGAAACATTAAACTTGTATCTGTAAAATATTTCTCCTTAACAATTTGATTGTTTTAATTCTTTCATTAATTTGTAACTTTAAATTCAACAACTGGAATTCATATTTGATTTCTCCTTCCTCTATATTTTCTGAGTCAGCTTTTCACGTTGATTGTGTATACTTAGAAAGGTTGGATATGCCGCTGTCTGTTACACTACTTGCGCATACCCTTTCTTTTATTTTATGGCCATAGGGTTTAATTAGTACTTGCAGCTGAGTCGAGTTGAGTGTGGTTCCGTGGTGCAGTTCGCTCTAATACTTCGCATGGTATAAAATACGAATCCAATTTTTTATTGGCCACACGTGATTGAATTCACCGACTGTCTAAGACCCTACCCCTCTCTTTCTCTCTCACACATTCGCTCTCGTTGTCTCTTGCTCAAAGTCTCCGCTTGAGGTCTATGATTTAACCATTTGTTCCCATGCTCCGTCGCATCACGTAGGCGCTGTGTCATAAAACGTTAAATTAGTTGAATACTATGCTTTGGTGACTTGGAATTCAGAGGGGGTGTTGGCCAGGGGTTGGGGGGATTCCCAAGGCATGAAATGTATTCGTCAGTGCGTCGTCTTTTTGGCTTGACAGTTTGCCTTTTGCCTCATAAAATGCACATGTTGATGGCGCGTGTTTGGCATGGCCAATCCAAGGGTGAGTACACGCGAGAGGGGGATTGGATTGGTTTGGAGGGGTTGGGTGGGGGATTGGCTATGATTCTGTTGCACCATTGTTATGTTCTTTGAATATGCTGGGCGCGTGTGATTTCCCGCCCCATCTGGAGACACCATCAATAGCTGCAGCCGACTTCATTTCAATCTAGTTTCCCCATTTGATTTGAATTAAAATAAGTTACGTGAGTTGTGGCTGACATTTTCCATGTTTTTTCCCTTTATCCATGTATCTGTAAGATGCACACACACACACACACACACTCACACTATCGAGACCTCACATGCATACGATGCCGCTTTCCCCTTGGGTGGGGAACGCCTCGGGGGGTGTTTAGTCAGCAATGTGGCAAGCGGGTGGTTTGGATAGGGAGGCAGGGCTGCTCGTGTTGACCTAAATTCATTTAAGTCGATCGATATTTCTGCTGCACTGTATTGCCGTCTCGCTCGCACGCTGCATGACCGAAAAGGCAAAAGTATATAGAGCATACTACGTTCCATATACTACGACTACGACTACGACTCTACTCTATATGCCATGTGCCACAGCAACAACAACAACTGCAACAACAACTACAACTGCAACAACAACTGCATTGCAATTATTGTGAAATTCTACTACAATGAAAATTGTACGGCAGTCAGGCAGCTGCCACCGTCAACATCTCCGTCTCCGTCTCCCCCCCTCCCTCCCTCTGTCATGTTCTTCTGCGTTTCCGGCTACGTTCGTCCATTGTCATAGACGTATGTGAGTGTGTGTGTGTGTGTGTTTTATTGTGGGCGTCAACTGACATCCCATTGTTGACTCTTGAGCCTGCACGTGGGCGGTGTGTGCGATGGGCGTGGCGCCTACAACTTTGGTGGCCAAAAGGCAAATTTATTCTATTCTCTCTCGTTCTGTCAAACAGACGAAGCGTATGCCACCCAAAAGCCCTCCCCCCTTGAGATGCAGTCTCAAATGTGGCACAAACGACCAACTGACAGTTCGGCAAGCAGAAAGGAAGGCAGGGAAGGGAAGGCAAATATCAGGCCAGCAAATGTATATAAAGAATCTATACTATATTGTTATTCGACTGCTGCACTTTGAGGCCTTGATAAGCAATTCGTGAGTTGATTACAAGGCTATTTATACTATGACAACTGTGGTAAGTCAAACAGCAGCTTATTTTGGCCAATTAAATTAGCCCGAAAGCGATTTCGTCTTTAGGATGTGCCAGCCCCAAGAGTGTGTTTGTGTAATTGAGGCTAATTCCTGCAGTAAATGGCAAAGTTCCTTCGATATATACATTGAAATTGTCAATAATTGCTGCATTTATTTATGAGAAGAGTCTTAATATTATTGGAGATAACTCTATTAAGTAAATAGGTAAATTCTATCTGTAAGCGGTTATATATCCCATCGGATTTTTTAATAAATAATCCCTGGAAGAAATGGAGTCATTTAGTAAGTTATTTTAATCAGTAATCGCTGATAACTTGCTGCCTATTAGCAATGAATTGTTAACGTGTTTTTTGACGCAGTAAATGTATTTCTCATTGACAGAAAATAGCATCAGCAATCAAATAAAGTTCGTATTTAAGCATAATAGATATTTATTTATTTATAGCTAGTGCAATAGTTTATCACAGTCAGAAGAAAGTATCTTCGACTCTAAAAAGTATATAACCTCTTGATTAACAGCCAAGTCGTTTACTATACGATAATTTACACGACTTTAATTATATAATAATCTTGTAAATGTAGATAACAGGTAACTATAAAAAGACAGCATTTGTGAAAATAATAAAGATCACACTGACTCAATAATATTACACACAGATATCTCACTTCATATGTGACTTTAGAGTACCAGTTAACCAATAACGTTAAATGAAAGTATTTCTTTAGAGTCCCCAATAATTATTCAGTGTACAGAAATGAACAGCTCAAATTAGTTTTAATTTAGTGTATTAAATTAATGGAATTGCAGTTTTAATTAAGAATTTCGTAAACTAAATATATAACTGCTTAATTAGTTGCTAAAAAGTGCAAAAAGGAGCAAAAGGAGTGAAACAACATATGCGCAACATATTTAATGATTTCATTTCAAGTTGCAAGTTTCAACTTTCAGTCTTGTGGCACATTGCACATACGCCGCGTGGTCGATTGCTGGTGCATTGCGAAGTTTTCTATGTTCCAAGGGTGTTTGCGACGGGGTTTGGAATGAGGGGGCGTAGGGGGTGTGTTGGGCGACTCAATGTTGGCAAAACTCATTACGACGCCGCATGAGTGACATTTCTACGCTGTCAACATGACACATTTCATACACACACACACACACACACACACACACACACACACTCATATACTATGTACTTTTGCAGCCACATTCTTGGCATGCAAGCCACTGTGTGTGGCTTAATGTGGCAGTTCTTCCACCTCTGCCACATCTCGTGGCATCTCCATTGCCAGTGTGCTCCATATGCTGCAATATTGTTGCTTGTTTCCATTTGACGGAGGCGAACTTTGGAATTACAACGCATTTCTTCACTTTCGCATCGCTGGCTTCTAAGCAGATTATTATTGTTGTTATTATTATAGAGCCGACTTCGTCGTCGTCGTCGTCGTCATCATCATCGCTGCCTTTGTTTTATGCGAAAATTGAATTTGCCCAGCTGAATTCCCTCTTTTACCCCCCCCCCCCTCCCTGCCGCCCAGCCAACTGGTATTGCGACCAATCTTCATTCCCTATGCGTGCCACAATGCATCGCTCGGCTAATGGCGACGCATGTCAACATTTGCTGAGCTTTTGTGTTTAAATATTACTAATACGACATGTTGTGCCAGCTCGCGTGGCTCGAAGCGGCTTTGCCCGCGGGGAAAGCGTCAACTTAAGGGTTGGGGTTGCTAGCTCGACTTTGAGTTGGAGTTGACGTTGAAATTGGAGTTGGAGTTCGAATTGGAATGAGACTGCTCTAACATGAAGCGTGTATTATGGCCATAATTGAATTATGCTTGCTGCAAGTCCAACGTTGTTGTTGTTGTTGTTATTGCTGTTTGGGGCGAACACTCAGTCTTATTTAGTTGCTGATTAGTTTGTAACATTGATGCCAGATAATGTTTTTAGATGGTGATAATGATAGCCACAGCATATATATGGCATTTTATGATGTGAATTCAACTTGATTTATGTGTTTAAGCAATTTCAACATGTAGGAAATAATACTTTATTCAATTTGTGTTCAACTAACTGAAGAGTGGGGCAGGGAGAACGAGAGGGAGATAAATAATAGAGGAGGAAAGAATGTCATTTAGTAGCACATGAAAAATAGACTATGTAATCTAATTCACAGTTTATGTGATGATACTGATGAGGGAGATTGGCATCTCCTGAAACAGCTGTACACCAAGCCTAGCTCCTTGCCTTTAAGCAATTATTATACCCTGTGCCCATTCAAAATGGGCCAAAGAGGGTATAATGTATTTGTGTGAATGCATGTAACAGGCAGTAGTAGGCATCTTCGACCATATAAAGTATACATATTCTGAATTAGTGTCAATAGCCGAGTCGATTGGCATCTGTCCGTCTGTCTGTCCGTCTGTCTGTCCGTCTGTCCGTCCGTTTGTATGAATGCGTGGATCTCAGCAACTATAAGAGCTAGACACTTCAAATTTGGAATGTAGGTTCCTGAATACCATACGCTGATCAAGTTTTTGAAGTTCTGCACAAGGTTTCCTAATGTCGCGCGCGCTTGACTGATCGGATTGTTTTGTTTTATTGTGTTTTGATATAGTATTTGTCATATGGACAGTAAACTGACCTCGAGTTGGCTAGCACCCAATTCACGAAGTTATAAGAGAAATATAATATTTTTTAATGTAAATTGATGTTCTCTTTGAAAGTTTCTAAAAATACTCATATTAGAACAATATTTCTTTAAATTGCATATTATCTTGTTATCCAGAAATCAATTGTTACTTATAAATATAAAGAAAAATACATCAATGATCTGTACAATTGACTTTTATTAATTTTCATATTTTATAAATTTGGAAAAATGTTTTTATTACAGTTAAAGATTTCCCTTTACCGCATTGAATTACATAAAATGCAATTTAAATATTCTGTGGTATTTAAGCACAGTTCCTTACTGGGTGTAGTCTTTTCTACTTACTCAGTCGATTCATTGTTAAATAACAACAACAAACTTTCAGTTTACAACTGTCGCAGTCATAAGTCAAAAGCTGAGCCAATTTACCTGTGCAAAACAAAAAAAAGAAAAAGAATAAAGAAGGAAAGAAACAACAACAACACACATTTCTGAAGGACTTTTATGTGACAAAAAGGCGGCAAGATTTGCCAGCGAATTGAAATGGAAAAGTTTAATTGAAACTGAGTTTTCAATTTCGAATTGAATTCGCCTATAATGTAAGGCAACTTAGTGGATAGGGGAGCCAAGGGGGCGTGGCAGGCGTTACTACTACTTATATGCGCCCAGTAGATGCTAGCTGAAGATAGCGGCAAGACATAGGGAGGAGTAGGGAGCAGGAAAAGAATGAGAGAACAGAATAATACAGAGCACAGAGCTCGGGCACAAAAGATGTTTGCAGTTAAATTAAATGAAAAAGTTTACAACTTTTTTAATGAAATCATTTTATGCTTTTTTCGTAGCATAAACAAAGCGCCCAGCGCAAAAATAGCAAACAAAACAAATGCGGCAGTTGCAATGGCTTAAAAGGAACGGCAAAGGGGCGAGGGGAACAGCAACTTGAAAGAAAAACTTGCATGCAACTTGCAGGCCAAAAAGAAAAGCGAAAAGATCCTTTTCCTGCACACACAAGACAAAGCACACATATGAGTGTGTGTGTGTGTTTGTGTGTAAGAGTGTGTATGTAGATGTGTGTGTAGTTGCACAGCTTGCAAATGAAATTTGGCGCAAGTTTTACGTTTGATTTTCATGTTAAAGTCTTAAAGGCGTTTAACGTGTCGTATACGTAATCTGCGCATATCGAAAACGCAACGAGACAGAAGGGAAAGTGTGTGGATGAAGGAAGACAGGGGGACAGGGGGAATTACGAGACGTGTGTCTTTGAGAGCTCCATTTAGTGAACGAGCTCCCTAAGGCTAATGATGCTGCTGTCAATATAAACGTGGATTCCTTTCCCCTCCCACGGTGGTGTCCTTGGAACTGGGGTCATATTTGTGTCATGGCTGAATCTCTGAGAGTGCGTTTACTTGTGCTAATCCAACTGTCACTCTCAGGGACACTGCAAATGGCTGCATGAAATATGCCAAAAAATTAGTTTTGCTCGCAATGCGGGAAAACTATCTCACAGTTTTACAGAGGGAGCGAGAGAGACAGCGACAGAGACAGAGGCAGACGCAGGACATAAGCAAGGCAGTTAAGTGGTTTTCAACATTATCAATCTACCAATCCTAGAATCTTCCACACCCAGTTCTACTTCCATTTCCACTTCCACTTCCACTTGTTAATGCACGCATTTCCGTTTCCTTTCGACAGCGTCAGGAATTTATGTTTTATTGCAGCTGTTGCGCACCAAGCCCCCTTCCCCTCCCACGCCCCACCACACCACCCCTTATCCCTTTGCTGGCAGTCTAACGCTTTTATTGGCACTGTGATTTCAGCCGGATTACGCTCCAAGGCGCATAACTCTCGACTTTGCTGCGCATTAATCATAAAGCGGTTTTCATGACTACCCTACCCCCTCTGACTGCGACCCCTCCTAGATATATATAATCCTCCTGCCCGTCCCTCGCATTGCATTTAATTTGGCATTAAGTGCATTCGCCCGGAGCATCAGTAAACAGAGGGTCGGGGAGTCTCAGCTCCCACATGGTACTTAAGCGCTTTATGTCCCGATAATAAAGGAATACTCGCCATACTTTCCTTACCTGTGTGAGCAAGAACTTCCATTTCCCATTTCCCAGCTAACGATTCCAAGGGCTTTAGCTTTAGCTTTGGATTCGGTTTGACGACTCTACGACAGAGCTGGATTTTTATGTCTGCAGACATTATGGCGGCGACACACACACTCACACACATATATATATATATATTTATGAGGCGACATCGGGACGCAGAGGTTGACATATCCACCAAGGCGTTCAGGCATTCCGAATTTGAGATATCCAGGAGACGAGGCATTGAGGCGTGAGCTGCATGAAAAGTAGCCAAAATGTAGACACAATGTAAGTAGACGCTAATGCCCAAAGTAAAATGAAGGCACATGACATCAGCTCATCAACTAACTACTTTGCTAAAGACACAAGAATTAAATTAAATTTTAATATACATAACGCACAACTTTTATCAGACAGAAAGAAAGGTAGATTTTCTAACTATTAATTAAATACTCTTCACTATATTTTAATAACATATCAGCTAACGACATCTTAAGCACAAATAAGATTAATGAGAAAGTGAAGATAGTTTTCTGGCTCGATTTTAATTTTAAAGAAATACATACCATTCCATTCATCCATCTTTCACTTTAAAATTACTTTTATTGCATTTTTCACAGCAACATCTTAAGAAAATATAATTTGTTCTGAAACTCAAGATCCGAATCCATCTTTCAATGAAGTTTATATTTATATAAATTACACATTTACTAACTTTCTGCAGTTCCTTATTTTAAATTTAGAGGAAGAAGCTTTAACTACCTCCATAAGTTGTTCAGTTTCATCTGCCTATCATTTATTTATTTCTCAACAAATTTCTTAGTGTTTTTTCCAAATTTTTAAACATCAATTGGCAATCTAAATTATTCTTATTTGGCATTAATGGCAGATGTTGTTGATGAAGAGGCACCAGAGGCTGACGAGAATGAAGAGACACAGGAAGCCAATGAAGCTAAAGAAGAAGACGAAGCCCTTAAAGATCTAGAGGATGCTGAGGAGGAAGCTTTGGATGAGGCCGAAGTCGATCCCTTTGAACTGCTCGATGAAGATACTGAGGACACTGAAGAGCAAGAACGTATGTATCGCGAGTATCTCGATTTGACCAAACAGATCGACTGCCAGAATGAAATCATAAGGGATATGAAAGATCGTCGAAATGAGCTCAGGGATCAGCAGTGTAAAACCCGCAGGGATAAAGCCGAAATCAAGCAATTGGGTATATGTATTGATAGGGAGAACATTAAACTTCACACTATGACAAATCGGGCAATTCAATTGCAAAATTTCGGATCACAACGTTTATATGGCGACATCGAGCTGCCGACCACCGAGTTAGAAGAAACCTATTTCGTAGCTCCACCAAATTATCGAACTAAATGTCCTTCATCATCGAAACGTCCACAGACGGCACAGGAAATTTGTGATGCTTGTGATGAGTCGAATTCGGATTCGGATGATACCTGTTGTCCCTGACAGATACAATCGGGGGTAGAACTTAAGGTTTTTTTTCACATAGGTACATGTCTCTTGTAGTTTATAAGAACATGTATTTACACTGAAAGTTGTTTAAGTACCATTAATACTTAATTTTCTTAAATCTACGTAGAGTCTATACATCTGTATTCCTTTTGTAGACAACAATATATCTAAACTTGTAAATGTCTGTGGCTTTAAAATTTTATTTATTCTCCCATATCCTAAAACTACAAAAAGGAGGATTTTTTATATGTGGTAGACACTGAGAAGTTATTTTAAGTAGAATAGTTTATGGAATTCTTGGGACCAATCATAAGGAAGTTGACTAGGTTTTAGGACGAAATCTAGTTTATTATCAATCATAATTGAGTAAAAAAGTTCCCATGTACTACCATTTTGTGGTAGGACGTAATCTTCTTTATGGCCCCAATGCACATCGCATCTATTTATAGTCTATCAATTTCATACGGTAGATTCCACTCGAGAATCCCTGCAATTTGGAGCTTACGCAGAAAGCGCACTCATTGAGCAATTCATTCAATCGGCGAATTCAATAAAGTACAACTAATAAAAATGAAGCGAATGGCAAATGGCAATGAGAATGGGAATGGGAATGGTAATGGGGATGAGAATGCGAATTGGTAAATGACAGAGACTTGGGGAGAAGAAAACGAGCAGCGAGCAAGAGAATTACAATTTTCTCGCCATTTGTTTTTGCGCCACGCAACACGTTTTGCTGTCATAATTCGCCAAGAGTGAGGCAGTGGGGCAGGGAGCGGGAGGGACAGAGCGGGGCGAAAAGACCCCAACAGAAAAGGCAACAAGAAAATCGCGCGCATTCTGTGAGGGGGACATAAACGAGGGGAGCTCAATGCGGCGTTAGTGGTCCATCAAATGCTTGTAAACAAAGCCAGAAAACGACAACGGCGATGACTATGAAGATAAAGAGACGGATGAGGAGAATGGAATGGAGGAGGATGGTATACGAATGTGACTACAACAACAGCAACATGGCAATAACATAGCTCTCAGTCTGTGGCGGGCGAAGTGCATGCAATGGCAATGGGCACAAAAACAAAGCAAATGCGAATGCGAATGAGAATGCGAATACCAGCCAGGCAGCCAGACAGAATAAGGGGATCAAAGCAAAACTCGCAAGACAAACACACACACACACAAGCAAAAAGGAGCGGCAGTTGATGATGACAGGGCGAGTGAGTCAGGGGGAGGGAGGTGCTGGAAGGGGCGCTGAGTCGTCGATGCGAAGCAGCATGGCAGCAAGTGGTAATGGCAAATGGTAAATGGCGTCTGGGGCTGCGCTCCTGTTTCGTTTTGCCGCTTCGTGCGTCTGCGACGGCTACAGCGACGGCGACGGCGACTGCCCTGCCACGCCCATGCTAAGCCCCTTTGGCATCCACGTTTCACATCCACTGCGTTTCACTCTTTTTGTCTCTCTCTTGCGCTCGATACGGTCAGCGTCGCCAAAACAAAGTCAACTCCTGTTAAGGGGAACGTTTTTGGCGCGCAAATCCAGCAAAAGAAGCCAACAGTCGAACTGACGTTGACTGCAGCAGCGACGCTGGCAGCACTACGACTGTGCTACGGCGTCACCTTGCGTCCATTCACCTCGCCAGCAACGAGAATGGGAACAAGAGTGGAAGTGGAACGGGGAACGGAGTCAGTCGATTCGATACCATTTTCCATTTCGTTCTACTCACTTTGCTTGTTTCTGTTATTGTCTGCGGCCTTCCCACGTCCAGTCATGCTGACTCCCTTCCTCTCCACACTCCCCCTCTCACACAATTTCTATCTCTAGTTCTATCTCTGTCTCTAACCATTTTTTTTCGTTTTGCAAATTCTTTGACTGCGATCTATACGAGTAGCTGAGACGTAATTATAGTCGATACATGAGCACAATCCTCAGTTGGAGTTCGATGCACCGACAGCGGAAGATACAGCACCCAAAGGCAATAGCAGCAGCATACAAAAGATACAGATACGTTTGCAGATACAGATACAGATACAGATGCAGTCGATGGCATCGTGTTGATGTTTTTATGTCTATCAGATGCCGATGTCGATGCCGATGCCCCATTGCCATTTGCTGTTTGCTGTTGTCGTCTTTGCGTCTTTGCGGGTTGCAAATTGCAAGTTGCAAGTGCAAGTTGTGTGGCAAGTGTTGGCAAATTGTGGCCACCGAATGGGTCATTTGAGCTGTCAGTAGGGACACTTCTTGGCTAGGGGGCATTTCCGTTGCCAGACTTTGCCATTAAGCAAGTTGACCATGAAGCCAGCACTCGTATTTAGGATCTTCCATTTATTATCAAAACGAGAAATCATGTCATACTTGAGATTGTAGAACTATGAAATATATCTATATATCTTTAAGATTAACATTCCTCAATAGCACTAAGAGTAATGTGTCTTCTTTTAAGTACGTTTTGTCACCGTTATAACATATGATTAATAAACTAAAATATGAACATATGCTGTCTAAAAACCAACATTTTAAACAATGGAAACAATTGTGTAAAAACGGAGACCAATTTACCTAAACATTGTCAAGGAAAGTAGGTATAAGAAACTTAATTTAAGATGTTATTAATGTAATTTATATTAAAATAAATTTATTTTTAAATAATAAAGAGAAATTTATACTTGAAGTAGTGCCTTAGCAATATCAGATATATCTATTATTTATTATTTATTATTTATTATTTATTATTATTCTCTGTCTTACTTTTCATATAGTAGAAAAAACATTAGGATTGACTACTATTTCTGGCATTCTGAAAACTTTTGCTAATAAAAACAGGTAAATTCCTTACTCTTATTTATTCTTTTTACAGACATTATTCTCCCATTCATTCTAGCAACTACCTTGTTCCCTTTTCTCAATAGTTTTTCTGGCTTTTCATAAGAACTTCTTATCTCTGACCCTTTTTTGTTGTTACAAGCATCAAACCGACAAACTCACTTGCTGAATATCTGTTTAAACTTTAACCTTTATGGCCTTGCTAAGCCGCATTAACTGTACACACTTGGCTATCTAAGCACAACAGAAGCGCTGTCAAAACTACCCAAAAATAAAACTGTAGGCACAATCTCGGAAACCCCTTCCCTGGTCACTTGTCATCCCACTTCCCCAACTCGCCGACTCCCCTGCAAAGTCTACACGTGAATTGCGTACATTTTTATTCCAAGAAAAAGTTTTCTAAATTAATTTCGCATAAAAATGTGACAAACAAAGACGGCAATAACAACAAGAACAGAGACAAAGCAACAGCATCCATAAAATTTGATGTGGCAAAAGCGACACAGACGCGTCAACGCACGCACAAAGGTCACAGGCGGCGTTGTGCGAGGGTCAAAGTTCAGAGACGCGTAAATTTTCCGTTACGTGCGTAGCACTCACGTCTGTCACAAAAGGCGTGGGGGAAGGGACAGACAGAAGGGAGGAGGAGCGTCCATCCTGCCCGGCACAATCGGGGGAAAATCGCAAGAAAGGGGATTGATCTATACAAGTATATATATTGCGAATAGATCGCCTATAAATAGACAGTCCCGTCTACATTTGATTAGGGCATCTTCCCCTGCTTCTGTTTAGCTGGATCTACGCCCCTGTCCTCCCCTGTTCCCCTGCCCACCCTCTGTCACCCTGCGAAATAATTCAAGCAGCCGTCGACGATGTCTGGAAAAGTTCTTCGGTCTCTTTGGAAACCCTTGGACAACAAATCACTTGAAGTGGAATATTGTCGTCTGCGTTGTCTACGCACAAAATCGGCAGCAGGCCTGACAGCTACCCTCTGCCCCCTGCCCCCTCTCCCCACTCTACCTTTCCCCAATCTCCTTTAGCTTATCCCATTTGCAGACGTTGAGTAAAAGCTGAGACTCTTCTGCTTCTGCTTCTTCTTCTTCTTCTTGAACTCTCACGTGCGCCACGTAAACTTTTATTCTCTTCTTATTTCGTTTAGCGATTTTTCAAGCATTTTTCGGCTACGGATTTTGGGCGTCTGGCAGAGGGAGAGAGATTTCTTTGTCTGTCCCTGGGTCTTTGTTTGTTTTGTCTGCTGCTGATTTGGCGCGCATATGTCCTCCCTTCCCCCCTCTTCATTCCCTTACTTCCCCAGACGTAGAACGACATTTGGGATTTCTTTTGCGATTTTTATTTATCTAAAAATGAAAAGGCACACACAAAACTGAAGGAGCCTTGGCTAGGGTAAACAACCAGACTGGGCAGGGGGACAGGGGTTAAAGGGGGGAGGGGGGACTTAATGTCGCTTTGATTTGTGGCAATCGCGCTAAACGTCGCAATTTTTGAAGTGAAATTGCTCGAATTGTTCAACGAACAGCGTCTGCAACTCCTCCTGACAATGACAATGACAATAACAATCTGGCGGCATGAGATTCCCAATCCCCCCCCCCCTCCACCGCAAGCCGCACTGGAACTGGTTCTGGTACTGGTTCCGGTTCCTTTTTTTCGCGAGCTGTTGTCCTTGTTCCTTTAGCTGTAAATAAACATGTTCGGCAATATGTCGCCCAGAGTCCTTTGGCAATCGCAGTTCCTTGACTTGAAGATGTCGCTGTCGATGTCAATGTTGCCCCTGCGGCCGCTTACTTGCCACACAACTAGACACACAGACGGACAGACAGACAGACGGGCAGACAGATAGACAGACAGACAGACAGGCATTGTCATTTCAGTACATCACTATCCCCGTCTCCCGTTCTTGTTGTTGTTGTTGTTGTTGTTGCAGTTGTCGGCATTTGAAATGCAAAGTTTTGCATACAAATTGAAATAAATTAATGCCCCGCTCATTTGCCAGTTTAGTCTGGGGACCAAAAGCGAATTTGACAGTTTGACGGCGCAATTTTGTGTTGGTAGAATCTGAAAAAGCTCTTATTTTCTTCCCAAAGCATCGATTCAATGCCAAAATCAATTGTATAAATACAGACTAATATGAAGAATACAATAATAGGCAATTAGGCAACTGTTGAGTGTCCGAATTTAAAGGAAACCTACGAAAGTTACAATGAAGGTAAATGGAAAGTTAGGCAATCTTTTTTGATGATCTTTAACAATTGAGATTAAATTATAGATATTTAATGCTTTACTGTTTATATATTAAGCATAAAATAATAAATAGTTATCGAAGCATTTCCACAGAAACCACTGTAAAATTGTATAACATTTATATCTATTAATTTGCAATATAAAACTATTCTTAATTGTGTTGCAAAATGATGCACATAGTTCATTACGGAATAGTTTTCTCAGTTCAAATCACTTTCAATAGCTTGCAACACAAACTAAGAAACATGACATGATCTCAAGTTCTTTATTTTCTGGCAAATCACTTGCAAGTCTCATCATATCTTTAAGTAATATGTCGAGCATGGTTAAAAGTTAGTGTGGATCGATGAATGTTCTTAGATCTCAACAATTCATTAACAGACATGCTTATAGAATGTGGAATACTATCGACTTTGCTTTAAAAATCCTTTACAACTTTAAATGATAAGTTTATCTGAAGCTAACATTTTCAATCACAATCACTTCGTAAGCCTTTATCTCTCAAGTAAATTTTTGTTTTAGTAGTGTCTTTAGTTTGGCAACTCTATTTGTAGGCAGCGTTGATCAATGAATGCTCTGCAATCTCATTAATTTGCAATGGCAAAAGTCGCAACCAAATTGTGTTCATTGACCAGCGACTGTGGGGACATTGAACTGCACCCCTATGAAAACAAACATGAAAATCAACAGCAACAGCAACAAGAAGAAGATGCAGAGCAGAATGCTTTGAACTCACCCTGGACAGGTGCAAACATCAGGGGCAGGTGCAATTTTCGGCGACAGACAGCACAAATAACAACAAAAACAACAAATACGAGGAGAAGAGGCGCTAACTGGTCCAAAAACAGACGGAGGCAAACAAAATATTCAATAAACTGCGGCAACAAGGATTGAGGATTGCGGATTGGGGATGGCATATTGAGTTGAGGGGTAGAACAGTGAGGGGAATGCAGTCGCATTTAAATGGCGAGTGGTTAGTAAACAGAGTGTGGGGCGAAGGGGAGAGGGAGACAGAAACAGAGACAGAGTCATTCGCTAAATATTTAATAACGAAACGCATCAGCTGCCAGGACAATGACGCCAGCACATGGACGTGAACATGGATATGGATGAGGACATGGACATTGATGAGGACGCGGAGTCAAGCTGCAAATCTGTTGACTGACTGTTGTTCACTTTCGACGTCTCCCAGCCACGTGGCAAGTTCAGTTTGCTTGTTTTTTCTGGGTTTGGGCAAAGTCTGCGTCTGTTTCTGCAGTCAGCATCCATCAGGTTGTTTTGTGATGCGGACGCGGGGAGTAGCGAGGGCAGTTTAACGATTTGTTTTGTTTTGCCGTCTGCCGCTCGTGAATTTGCAATGTCAATGACGCCGACGACGTCGACGTCGACGTTGACGGCGCTGCCGGCGTTGTCTGCGCTCATAAAAATCAACCCTCGACAAAAAAGTAAATCGCAATAAAAGCAAAAAAAAAGAGGGCGCGCGCCAAGCGGGTGGGCGTGGCACGGGAACGGGCGGATGGGTAATCGGACTCTCACTTGAATTTGGATTTGGAATCAGATTCGGACTCGGACTCAGACTCAGACTCAGACTCGCCGTGTAGATCATTGTCCTTGACGGCGAGTTCATTCACACTGCCAGCTCGCCGGCATTTCTGATGATGATGATTTTCGTTTGCCCAACGATTCCAATTGTCGATTTTAATATTGGGTGAGTGAGTAACCCGCTGTCGACGTCGGCAGCGACTGCGGCGACTGCGACAGCGACGGCGACGCATCCGTCTGTCTGGTGGTGTAACCGACCTAGGACTTGCCATGTGGTATTGTCTGCTGCTCCCTGTTGCTGACGTTGTTATTGTTGTTACTGCGTCTGCATTTGGCGGGAAAAGTTGAACGGCGCGGCGTCGGGTCTCGTCATCGGGTGGTGGGCAACAACGACAACTAAACAGAATTTATATAGCCAAAACAGAACATAAAATACGCCCAGACAGCGCAGCAGACGAAGAGGTGGGAGCTTAACTCAACTCAACTCGACTCAACCTAACTGAGCTGAGCCGAAGTGTGGTGAGGTGAGGTGCGGAGCAGAGCGTTGTGCTGCGATGTGGTGGATTGTCTGACGGTCTAACCAAGCGCAGCCCCCGAGGCGCAAAATGCAAAAAACCAGAACGTTGCTGAACAGGGGAACAGCAAATGGAGACAGGAAACTGGAACCCGAATTCGAATCCGAATCCGAATCCAAAACCCGAACCGACGACAGACTCTAAATGAGTGAGCGAGAACATGTGTGTGTGTGTGTGTGTGTGAGGTTTATACAAAAAGCGATACGAAACGAGCGACGATTCTAAACTGTGGCAACATCATTACGTGCAATAATGAGGGGGAATTTTTCATGTCTGTCTGTGCAAAACAAAAAGAGTTGCAAGGTGAACGGGTGAACGGTTGAGAAGGGAAAGGGGAAAGGGGAGCTTGACTTACCTATGCCTATGGCATAAACTGACGCTCGGCCTGCTCGTAAACTGATATTGAGGTCGACGACTGCTGGTAATTTGTGGAGATGCGTCGTCGAATGTGCAAAGAAAGAATGGTTGAATGGGTAAGCGAAGAGAGAGAGAGAGAGGGGGAACAGCACAGAAGAATGTGTGTGAGGAGAAGCCGCAACAACGTCAACATATCATGGGGTACAGTTTTGAGGCGTGGCAGCTAACCATTATAATATTTATGATAATAAAGCAATTAAGACGTTAAACAAAATTTACAAAACTAATAAAGAAATTAATAGAATAAATTGTATAATTTATGTAATTTCAGCAGAATTTTAAAGATCAACTGGAATATGCAAATATAAATGCAATGTTACAGAAAGCGACAGATAATTATAGTAAATTAAGAAATATTTACATTAATTACTTAAAAAGTATTATTTACTGATTTGATCTGAGAACTTGGAATAGTTGTGTAGGAAGTCTGAAAAGTATTTATTAATATTTCTCATTTCAAATCATTCATCAAGATTTTTTACGATTTTGTAGAGTATTCTTTTGATTTACCACTTTCCATATATGTGGCGTATAATGTTGGATTCACAAACTTTCCACTTCCCCATTTTTGTTCTTAACAATTCCTTTATTCAAGGACTTTGACAACAAAAAAAGCACTTTCAATTGTCTCCATTTAAAATATTTTTTTGTTACCAGTTTATTTTTAATTATTTTTTAATTAAAATTTGTTAATGTCAGACAACAAACCGTGGACTCAGCATATAGGATCAGCTACAGGATATGACACCAACCGTGGCACAACAACAATAGCAACAATAACAAAAAAAAAATAAAGAAAGGCAAAAAACAATAACAAAAGTAAATTTCCATATTAATATCAAATTTCCAGAGTGGTGAGCACTTCGTTGAGTTAGCGCGACTGTCCGTAATTTATGGGGTCCCTTCTCAAGCCCCATCCCTTGTGCTTCCCTCGAACTTCTTTCCACCACTTTCCCCGCCCCTTGTCTCTGCCCTCCCTCTCCCTTCTGGCTGTGTGCTCATCCCGGGCTAGGCAATTAAAAGCGCTTCGCAAGAAATTTGAATTGAATGAACTGCGCCTTACGCACCAGGAAGTCCTTGCGCCATGCCAAGGCAGGTCTAGCAGCGAGTCCTTAAGCATAGGCATAGACCAGGACAGACGCCAGACGCCACAGACAAGGGGCCGCAAAAGCCCGCGCATGCCTTGTGCTTTGGGTTTGAGTTTGAGTTTTAGGTTTGGGTTTAGGTTTGGGTTTGGGTTTGGGTATGTGTTTGGGTTCATTCTGGTGGTGGTTGCTCCAGGCACTGCGCCCCTGCTCTATACCCTGTTCCCGGCTCGTCGCGCCGCCAGACGATACCCACAAGCTGGAAAAAAGGCGGCCAACGCACCAAATACGAGCGTAAAATGCGAAATGCGAGGACTTGAAAAGTGCGTTGATATTTTGTGCGTGGCCAGGAAGCGTAAGCGACAGCGGCGTGTCGAGCTCCTGAAGCTGAGACGCAATAAGGTTGAAGGGCGGCAAGCCACTCCAAGGCAGCAAGGCAGTCAGCCAGTCAGGCAGTCAGCCAGTCAGCTAGTCAGTCAGACAGGAGCGAGTCCTGGCTACACACAGAGAAAAGACAATGCAAGCAAAGGGAAGAAGATTTCTTTGAAAAAGAATCAAAGTATTTCAGCTTATTATTATAACAATTAACTAGCTAAATATATTGAAGATATTTATTACGATAAATAGTAAAAACATTTGATATTTGATACTATAGATGTATTTATTATAGTGATAAATATATCATAATATTATAATGCTAATGATACTGCTAATAAATATAGGAACAATGTCTTGAAAATATCTCAAAACAAATTACAAATATATTCCAAATTAATGCATATTTATGTTATAGAATATTAATTAATAGAATACCGCTGCAGATTTCTCTCAGTGCACTGCAACAATGGCCGCTGTGAGTTTAACGAACTTTAAGCATTTCCTGCCGACTGTTAAAGGACCTCTCTCCACCCCTGGTCAGCTTTCATTTCACAGTGTTTTCTGGCGATTCAGCCTCATGAGCAATTTGCCAGGGTCCAGTTTCGGTTTCATTTCGACTTGGACACGTAACGAGCACATCCTGAACACACAGGCACAAACACCGTTATTGGCCACAGTCGCTGCCACAGTTGATGCCCCTGCCACAGCTCCTGTTGCTGCTACTTTTGTTGTTCTTCTTCTTCTTGATTTTCATGCTGTCTGCCTTACGTGATGTAACAATGCGGTAGGTTGGGAATTGCGGCTGCTCCTGTGTGTTGTACGTTGTGTGTTGCCAGCTAAATAAATTTTGCAAATTATTTACTTTTGCCTCGTCCGTCACTTTGTCCATCTGTCTGTCTCTCTGTCTGCTCAACGTTCCCGCCGCTGCCGCTGCTGCTCCTGTTTCCCGTTTCTGTTGCTTCAACGTCTCCAGACGCTCGAGCTGCGATCAAGGTCAATGTGCGTGCTATGTCAGTAACCTCTGCCATTGTCGCCTCCGCTTCAACTCCCCAGACGTGGCACACCCCTCGATCCGCACTCATAACCTCCCGCTCACCCTTGTCGTTTTTATTATATTTGGGTTTGTACTTATACATCTTTTTTTTCCTTTCTTGCGCTGTGTCGTCTGGACGACCAAAAAGTACACAAAAAAAAAAATTATATATATTATTCGAACAGATGTGCAAAATGTTGGAAAGTCGCCTGCGCCTTCGTCTTGGTAACCCTCCCCCCCACAAAACCCCGTCCATCCCCCTCCTTGCCGGCTGCTGCCTTGGTCCCAGCCATGTCGTTGACGTTCCCATTGTGTTCTTGTTGCTGTTGCTGTTCCTGTTGTTGTTGTTGTTGTTGTTGTTGTTGTTGCTGTCGTTGTTACGGCTGTTGTTGACTCTCGAGCCAAAAGGCATTTGATTTGCCATAATCGCATATTAGTCGTTTGGCCAACGTTATGTATTTACTTTATGTGTCTGTTCTGGCCCACGTAATGGCCACCCAAATGTTGTTCTTCTTGTTGCTGTCGTTGCGCCCTGCACACACACACATACACACACACACACACATTTAAGCCAAAATTGAAAGCTGGCTTATCACAAATCTGTTATCAACTCGCACGCTCATATGCCAGCTCCGGCTTCGATTCAGTTTCGGCCTCACATGATGAAATGGCCCATCAATTGAACAATTTGTTCAACTTTTCCCCTTGAAAAGCAGACTCATTTTTCCGAGTCTGCAAAGAGTGAGAGCGAGACTTTGAAGTTGGGCAAAGAAAAGCCTTAAGAACAGTGCTAATGTATATCATTTATTATCAACACTCGAATTTGTCCTTAAATGAGTTATTTTCCAATTCTGTTGTCCTTCAACATAAAGAAAAGATGAGAGACTGGATATCCTTGCTATAGATTAAATACTCTCGCAATATATATGATATTGTTATTGATAATCTAGAATCTGTTAAGTTTATGTCTGATATCTGTAAAATCAAGGAAGATTTTCATACAACAAACTATCTTATATCAGAGCTTTCTATGTATTGCAGTGGTTCACTCTGGGTAAAACGTTGTCAGATTATGCATAACTATCTATTAAAACATGATATATTCTTAATATTACTTATATGTATATGAAATATATAGTTTTATTATATAAATCTAATAATTATAATTCTAAATAAGGCCATGTAGAATACTTTATAACTGACATCACTTGATGTTAATAGAGATATGTAAAGAAACTAATAATTTCATACAATAAATCTAACATCGTTTTTCCTATATCAATTATATGTTAATCAGACTGTTTCGAATATATAAGCCTACTTAAGTCACATAAAAATAATAAAATAACAAATATAGCCATAATTGTACAATTTACACAATGAACTACCTAAAGATTCAAATGTATCTATAAGATATACACAGTCATTATTTAAAGCAAGCGATATCATAGTGATTCGTTAAGTATCCTTTGCTTTATAATTTTTAATTGTTGGTCTCTTTATCGTCAATCTATCACATCATGATTCGAAAGTAAACTTTTGGCTAATTACCAGGCTGACTACTGCAAACTTCACACTTGTTCCGCCTGTTGGCCATGCCATGTTGTCTTTGCCCACCCCTCCACCCAATCCGCTCTCTCCGTCTGACAAATAGTTTGAATAATTACACTGCCAACTAGCTCAGTCAGCCAGCTGGTGGCTCACCCCACCCCCCTGGTTGGGGCAACAGTTGCGAGCATATTACACTCAATATATCATTCATTATCCGCCATGAAAAATTAGCAATCGCATTTTGTCTGCCACGCTCGTTTAAATGCAAAAAAATAATTTTGAAGAAAGTTTTATCAGTTTGCTGGCAGCCAAGAGGAACCAACCAAGTAACTGACATTGCAGCCACCAGTTGGCCAAGAAATGCTGCTGCTGCTGCTACTACTTTTGGCCCAAAAGAAGCTGAGAATGTGCAACAAGACAGGACCAACTTTTAAGGAGCAGTTTGTTGTCGGCGACGGTTGGGCGCATAAAAATTAGCTAATAATGATGGCCATAAAATATGATTTGGACAGCGTAGCAGAGAAGCAGAGAAGGCAGAGGGGGATGGAGGAGTAAGAAGTAGTAGCCAGGGGGAGGAAGGGGGACCACAAAAGTTTTCCAATAAAATCAGACACACTGAGAGGTCAAGATGATGGCAACATCGATCATCTGACATGAACAACAACAAAAAAAATGTGTGCCAAAGTTGGCAAATGAATTAAAAAAGTTGATGTCGTTGTTGGTAATTAACTGAGGATGCTTCTAACTCTCAACTCCTGTCTCAGCTTCTGGTCGCATTCCCCATCATCACATCCATTACCATAACCAACTGCTGACTTCGTGTTGCAGGAGTCATTCTTGAAAATGATTCATAATTATTGCAATGCGGCAAAGCGGTAGAGCCTTTCGTCCTGTTGGCACCATAAAATTGACAAATGTGTCTGTAAACTTGGCTAATAAAGGACACGGCCTGCTCTCTGCTCTATGGCTATCAGTTGATGTTGTCGCCTGTCGCCTGTCGCCTACCGCCTGTCGATGTGGATGTGAATGTTGTGATAAAGCTGACGCTGATTGTCGCACTTTTCTCCCTTTCTCTCTAGATGTATCCATCAGTTACTCTCTCTCTCTCTCTCTCTCTCTCTCTCTCTCTCTGTGTGTGTCCCTCGTGAACTCACCTCGTAGGCAATTAGAAATTTTATAGCCCCGCCCACAGCATTTGACATATTTATGGGGACCAGTCAAAGGCTAAAGGCCAAGGTCCAATGAGTCAATGAGTAATGTATGTCTATCGAGCTCTGAAACGCATTTTGGCCCAAGTTCGAGTGCCCGCAAAACAAGGACGAGATTTATTATATTCGCCAAAAACAAGTTAATGAAAATTTGATGATGGCATTTGATAAACACAATCGCGCCATATATCAACGGACACAACTCTCTATTGGTCTATTCAACTGGCGGTCATTGCCATTGGCGGATTAGTAGAAAGCTTAGAGCCAACTTCTAGCTAACAGCTTTAGTAACCAACTGGATAGGGAAGAGGGACACATTCAGATTTTAATGGGTTTTGCGTTGGGCAGCTCAAGAATTATGACAATGCGGCGAGATATTATCGCTAATCGAGACTACTTGAGAGTTCAGTTAACCGAAACCAATGGAGATGTATTATATGTCCCCCCCTTTCACTCCCTCAGCTCGTCTCATCCTCCATTGTGGCCTTATAACATTGGACAGCAGCAACCACCAAGTAATTTATGGTTACTATAAGTGCAGGCAAATGACGAGCACAAGGATGAGGATGAGGACGAGGATGAGGACGAGGACAAACGTCTGCTGAATATTAATATCAAGCATGTGTGTGTCTGTGTGTATATAATAGCTTCAAGTTTAGGATAATGCATTTGACCATAAAATTATATTTGATATCAAGTTAAGTATTATTAGCTAAACTACGCTTAAGAAATTTTCCTTTTGCTGAAAGCTGCAAATACAATGAGAATCTTACTTTGATAACAGCTAGAGATGGAGCAGATTCTTTAATCGTTACTAGAATCAAAACAAACTTTTTACTTTAACGTAGGTATATGCACCTAAGGTCTAGTTGTTATTGAATTTATACAGATATAGGTAATATATTTAAGGAATACTGTTCACTGAGCATATATATTTTGGATTTTCTAGATAAATATTCACTCTTCATTCACTCTTCTTTTCAAGACACACAATTGATTAATCATTATTCCTCTTAAATAATATCCTAATTTATTATTAGCGACAACAAATAAAGAAGCAAATATTCTTTACTTTCAGTTATTTACTGTTTCACTCGAAAATATTTTAAAGCCGAATATTTTCTAGAGCTAAAATATGTCAAATCTTCCACGTAACTGCCTAAAACACTTCATTCATTTGGAGTCTCTTTGAAATGCCGCTGCAATAATCTGCTACTGATTAATTTAACGAATTGTTCTGTCATTTGTTCAGATAAGTGCAAGGATTTTCAAGGAAATTCTGTGAAAATGCTGTTGATCATTGATAAATTGTGTGATATTGATTAAGAGTGAAACTCAATAGAGCTGCAGCGCAATAATTTCTTGAAGATTAAGAAGGGAAAGGGAGTCCAAGTAGGGCATACTTTTGAAATGACCGACGCAGTTCCACGAATGGCCACAGGCTGCCCAGAGATTCCCACACACACACACAGACAGATGGAAAGAGAAGGGAGAGACAGAAAGAGACGGTAAAAAGGACTCTCGCCAGGGGACAAGATACTGGGCCAGGGCGTTAATGTGCGAAGTGCGTCTGAATGAATTTCAGCAGAAATGTGATGTTGCTTCTCTCGTTGTTGTTGTTGTTGTTGTGGCTAAATCTGTATCTGTATCTGCATTTGAACTTGTATCTGCAGCCGAGGCAGCAGCTCGCTGCTCGCATCTATTGAATGCTGTGTCTGTAGGTAGGCAGAAGGCAGCATAACTCGTTTCGCCAGGCGCATAGAAAGGATAAAGGTAAATCACCTTTTGTTTGTTGCCCTCGAAATGACCGAGTTCATTGTCAAGTTCAGGTATCGTCTGTCCATGAGTGTGAGTCTGTTTGAATGTGTGTGTGTGTGTGTGAGTCTGTGAATTTGTTGCGCTTGCGTCAAATTTGCTACTCAACCAGCAAGCAGGCAACTTGCAACCCGCAGCCCGCAACCCGCAACGAAGGCAACCAGGAGGAGGCTGAGCTTGGCCTGCAACTGAAGTGTGGCCATGTCTGCGGCTTTGGCCTTAGTTTGTTTCACTACGGTTTGGTTTGGTTGGGTTTTGTTTTGGTTTGTTGGACTCTCAAACAGAGAACCCAACTCTGGTTCTGGTTGTGATTCTGATTCTGATTCAGTTGGCGTTCAAAAGGATGCTCCATAAAACAAAAAGCTATGCGAAAGTGACATTTATGTGTTTTTAATTCCTTCCCAGTGTGTGTGAGTGTGTTTGTGTGTGTGTGTATGTTGGCTTTTGGGTCTCTTGTTATGTCTTTCTGAGGAATTCGCTGCCTTTCGTCTGAACTTACCTTGCAACAGCGCATTGACCTGCAACCGATCCAAATCGGAGGTGCGGTGAGGCATGTTGTGGCTGCAAAACAAATAACAAATAAGAAACAACAACAGGGCAAAGTTTTCTCCTTTGAATTGGTAGACAAAATTGCATCTCCTGGTAGTCATCACATTTGGCCTATCGAACTTGATAATAGACAGGATATAAGTTGAGTTGTTGTGCCCCGAGTGGAGTTGTTTCTATGCCGAGTGCTTGCTGACACTCGACTTAAGGAGATAGGCAACGACATTGATAGATTGGTAGAGAGCATGAAGGATTTGAAATCGCTTAAGTCTTTTAAATATGTAGATTTTCCTAACTCAAATGAACCGCATGTCTATGCCTATTGATAAATAGTTAGATCATTATAATTATAAGAAGATATAAGCCATTTAATTGTTAAGCAGTTATCTATTAAATCGATTCATTTAACTTAGGAAAATCTTATGAAAGTTTATTGATTGATTTATGGCAATTTTTCGATATTTCTCATGCATTTCACGTTTAAGGGACAATCCTTTAAATTGTTAGACACTTTACTTATATATATTTGTTAACAAACTCATATTGACTTTATTAGGAAGTATACACTTAATAATTGTTAAGTAACTAACTCGTATACTTAGTTTATGCATATAAAGAAACTTTTTATGTTATTAATAAACACGTGGTAAAGTCTTCAGAATATATAGACAATATGCGCAAGTTTTCTTATAATGATACTGCATATTCTTTATTCTGAAACTATCTGAGAACTTACAAATATCTGGCATCTCCAAGTAACTGATTTTATACAAATATTGTTAAACTCTCTTAGTCATATATCAATATTTGATTGTACTTGCTCTTAACTGATTTCCACTGATCTTTACCTTCCTCTTCTTCTTCTTCATTTTCGGCCCTATAAATGCTTCGGCATCTTAATCTGCACAAACCGATCATAAACAAGTTGGGCGAGTTTTGGCAGACGCCACTTAAACGCCACTGAAATAGCCAAAAACGCGAAATTCCTTTCAGCCAAAACATTCGCTTGGTGTCCACCTTCATCTTCCCCTTTCGGGATCTCCTCTTGGAAGCCTCTCAAGTGTCTGGGCTACCTGGTAGGCAGGTCATTGAATGCAACGCTTATCAAGTCTGGTTCCGAAATGCGTGTCCCTCTGCACGTCCACATTGATTACAAACTGTTGAATGAATTCCGTCGTTCCATTTGCCATTCCCCATGCCCCAAAAACTCCCGACTCGGTACTTCCCCAATCCCCACACTCCAATTCCCACTCCATTCCTCAATTCCTCATTCGCACTGAGAATTTGTTGGGCCGCGTTTGAATTGAGCCGCCAAACCGACGAGACCAGAGACCGAACTAAGACCTGGCCAGAATTCCAAGAAGGACATCTCTCTTTTTTATTGTTTGGCTTTTTATGCTGTTTTCATTTAAAGCATTTTATGGCATTTTGCTTTAGTCGCCGCTTCATTATGATTTTTATGGCCACTTTGACGCTCCACTCCGCTTTCCACAGTTCAGTATCGGTTAGGATACAGTTCTCAGCTCTTAGCTCTCAGGTGGAGTGTTGCTGCAACAATTTTGTTGGGTTGTGTGTTTCGGGTAATGCGCCTACGCAGGCCACAAGTCGTGGCAGGAGGAGATGGGGCAGATGGAGGAGGAGGAGGCATGCCACCAATGAGAAGTAACAATGCACCGCGCGGTGGTTTGTTTGAACACCGAAAACCGTTTTTAATGCTCGTTATAATTTCGCTGTTGCTCTTTTTTTTTCTTCTTTTCTGCCTTGTGGGGATCAAGCAACGGACATCGAACATTGGCATCGTCATCGCCATCGCCATCGCCATTGCCATTGCCATCGGGATCTTTTAGGGTCTCTGTCTGCTCAATACGGGTGATTGGCCTTTAAAGCATGCCCCATGTGATTTTCGCTTAATATCCTTGGGGGCAAACGAAACTGTTCTCGGTCTCCCGTCTCTTGTCTTCGTCTCCATCCTGTCTTTTCTCTTTCTCCTCATCGATCTGTGTCTGCAACTTGTTGCGTTGTGTTTAGTCACCGCCGTAAAATGAAGTTGCTCGACCTTAATTGGGATCATTAATACGGGCTATCTCTGATGTTTGGCGGGGATTTACACAGCAAGCAAATGCAACTCGACGGTTCTCAATGGGATGCTCCAATATTTATGTGCCTTAAATGATTCCAAAACATTATTTCTTGTCGTTAAAAAACACTTTGTAATATGATATAATAATATTGTCAGTAAGTTAATTGAAAAAGAAGATTTAAAGCGATTTTTTAAGTCAAAAGGGAGGAGATACAAATATCGTAATATTTAATTAAAATAATTGGTTCAGCGAAAATGTATTAGGTTTAAGGATTCATCTTTCTATCCTCAAAATGTTATAGCATTTGATGTCAGTCAATTTTGTGTCTCTAGAGTTAACTGGAAATATTTAGGATTATAATTCAATTTAGGATTATTTCTTAATGTTTTAACTTCTCATTTCGAGAATTTCATCATAGAAGTGAATACAAAGAGAGTGACAACAAACTGGCCGCAACTCTAAAACAAAAGTACTGGTTATTTTCTATTACTGTAACCTAGTTTTCTCTATTGTACTGCAACTAAACTGTGCTGTACTTGTAATTAAGTATATCTCATTAAATTAAAAGCACTAACACCGACCACAAATGACATTTGACATGGGATCTCTGCCATCTGACGTCAGCAACTGTCAGGGTAAATAAAAAAAAGAACATAAAAAAACGAAGAAAAAATTAATTAAACCTGATAAAACACTCTAATTAGTTTGTAACCTTCAGTATTTATATTTGTTGTTATTTTTTTTAGGGTAGTTCGCATTGTTTTATGACTGACCATAAATTGAAGTTCGGCCAGCCAGAGTCTTTCATTCATTAATAAAAAGATGAGAGTGAAGAAACGCATTGGGGGCAGTACGCAAAAACTGAAGAAAAGCTAAGGCGGGTGTGGGGCACGCCCACATTGTGGCAATCCGTTTGGGCTTGTAATTTACTTTTATGACCAATAAAACGCGACAGACAACAAAAAAGAGGGCCATTAAAAAGTACACAAATCGCATTTAATTTGAAATTATGAATTGGAATTGGGAAGGAATTCCAAGGCAACCGTCTGCTTAATTGAAAGAACAGGCGGTTGGGCGTGGCCACAGTGGGCAGTATTGTCTGTTTAAAAAGTCATTAAATAAATAAGCAGAGGGGGGAATGAAAGATGCAACTGTATCTCCAGCCGCAGTCCGCAATAAGGAAGCAAAGATCCAATAGCCCCCAACCCCAAGACAACGTATCATCAGACAGCTAGTTGGCCCGCCTAGGCCCGCCGACTGAACTGGACTGGGACTGGGGCTGGGGCTGGGCCAAGTTAAGTCCATGGCGCCCGCCGACTCACTCAACTGTTTAGCGGAGCCACACGCAAATGCAAATATTACCATAATTATCGCACATGGCCCGCAGACCATGACCAAAGCAATCGCTCGTCCATCGCCAGAGACTTGGACTCCGTCTCCGTCTCCGTCTCTGTGTCCGACTGCAACTGGAGTCTCGAGACTTTCAGCTGCCCACACCCCAGAGTCTTGGGCCGCCCAGTACTCGTAGTATTCCTCTTTAAACTCTCCCCCTAAGTTCCAGGCACGCGGCATGCAATCGAAATCTATTACCATGCATTTGGCCGGCCGGTGAAGAAAACGGCTCATTACATGTTTATTATTGTAGCTGTGGTGATACCCTATCTAGAGGTGGGTATGTCGACTTCAAAAGTCTCCTTGAGCTAACCATTTGGGGCAGAGTAAGTGTAAGTTTCTATTTTATTTTAAATATATTTATTTGGTGTCAAAAACATTGAATGGCTTAATAAAATGAATTGCAGCGCAATGAAGTTGAGTAGCCTGGAAACTGTGGAAATTACAATAGTAATTGAAATTTTATATGAAGAATGAATAAAAGTAAATAAGTTAAAGAGTTAACTATGGTATTAGCGAGAAAAGTAATCAGTGAAATTTACAAATAATTTTAGTTATGTTAAATAAATTACATTTCCTGACACCCAAATCGTTTGAGATCATTTCGAAGTCCTTAACTTATTCTAAAACTAACTGCAGTTATTTTATAAAATATTTATAATTTCATGCTTAATATTCTAATATGTTATGCCTCTATTTTAGTGTAGGGCATCTTCTCTTCGACTAAGTGCACTTCTTTCATATTGTTTGTGGCTGTTGTTGTTGTTGTTGTTGTTGTTGTTGTTACCTGGCCAAGTGCGGCACTTGACTTTATTTTGGTTACATGCCATGGGCCATGGCAATTTATTCTCGGTACCCAATAAAAGTCACTTGATTGGAACTGCAAGTGGCCGCTTTTATTGGTTTATTATGGCAACGCGAGGGTTCCGCGAGATCTTGCCCGCCGGCCCGGCTGGCCAAAATACATGCCCCCGCCACCGCTACTGCCGCCTGCACCTGCCACTGCCACAGTTGCTGCCACAGCCAGAGTTGCTACTACAAAGAATAAACATACTGCGCCGCCTTCTAGCTGGCAATCAAATTTGATGGTCTTGTTGGCTTGGCTTGGCTTGGATGTTGGCCCTGTTTAGGGCGTTAGCAGGCGGGCCAGCATAATGGCAACATTTTGTGGACTGTGCCACATCTCTCGACACTCAATCAGCAGCGGCATCAGCATCAACATCAGCATCAGCATCAGCATCGACAACGGCAATGCAGCAAATGCCGCCTCATAAGTCAAAAGAATGTCATTTAGCTGGAAAAAACTGCTGCAGTGCCTGGCCTGGCCTGGTCTGGCTGCTTAAGTGTCGCCACAGTCATTGCAACATCCAGTGGCATATCCTTGAACAAATCGAGCGACTGGCGCCTATCTGAGCACTCACATCTAACTGCCGTATGAACTATGGGCAAGTGCCAGGACTTCCCAATATGATAATAATTTTATATGCTCGTAAAAACATTAAAAATTACAAAAATGGTCAAAAGATAGAGAGAGAGAAAGAGAGAGAGACAGACCGCCGATTGGCCACACTCCATTTGAGTGCCACAATTTTTATTGTTGGCTGCAATTGACCAAGTTAAAAGATGCCTACAGACATGACATTTACAATGTTTGTGAGGTAACCAAAGAAACCATAAAACTCACCCATTGAGCCATCAATTTGATGACGATCTTGACCAAATGTCGACTGCCAAACTGAGTGCGAGACAACTCGTTTTATGACTACCAAAATGGAGCTGTTCAAGCATTTTTAATTGGCCCGTCTACACATGCCACATGTGGCAATAAAACAATAAGGCAACGGGACAAAATAGATGTAAAAACGATGAATACCAGAAATTAAGTGTAAATGTGGAGCATAAAAATTGTCTGCAAAATATTTAGAAGTAGAACACATTAAGATGAAGATAAAAACGGTTTTTCCGACAAAGAAAAGCCATAAAGAAATTTAGAGACATTTCTACTGAAGCAATACTTAATTTTAATATTTTATTAGATAGCAAAGGTATTTGATTTCATCATAAGATTAGTCATAATAAAGCAGAAGCGATTCCTGAAAGAAGTTTCCCTTGTCGGCTCTCAAATTTCATTTGGAAACTTCAGGATTTAACTGGGATTTAGCGTTGATAATATAACAGATACAAAGTACTTTTCAAATTCCCAAATGTGGACAAAAAATCAACCCTGGGAATTACAGCAAATGATGCGTATCCAATAAATACAAAAAAGCAACAACAACAACAACAACAAAAAGAATGAAAATGTTAAAATGTTTCATTTTACAGCTCAACCCTCAAAGTGAACTGTCCCGCTTCACATGGTAATTTGGGGCACTTTCGGAGCAAAATATTCATTTCGGTTTTCTTTTCTGTGGTTACACTGAAGGGCAGGGGGAATGGGGAAGTTTTTTTATGATGATATGCCGTGCATTACACGGCATTTGAAACATTTTGAGCTTTATGGCTAAGTTTTTTCCTCGTAGGTCTGGGAAACAATGGAACTGCGACGACATTCGAACTTCTTTTGCACGCAATTGACTATCAATATTTTATGTGGGCTTTATAATTCTGATGTCTGCCCGGAACTACAACAACAACAGCAACAACAACAACAGCGAGAGCACTTCCATCAGCAACTCCAGCTCCAGTTCGAGTTCCGGTTTGGGGGGTTGGGGGCGGGCAGCGAGCTAATGGCAACTTGGAGAGTGACATAAAATCCAATTTTATAATGCATATAAAGTTTTAATACTACCCGACTCGTGCCGAAAAAGGGAAATACTCGGGGGTGGGGGTGGAGGAAGGCGCAGGAATTTTATGTACACACTTTTATAGAAATTTTAGTAGCCTATCAAATTTTACGTGCTACCAACAACAACAACAACAACAACTTGTGCATAAAATTTAACTTCCGAGGCGTCCCATCCCTGGACAGGACAGCAGCCGTGAAGACATATTCATTAGGGTAGCAAAACCTAATCCTGTCCAACAGGACCAAACACAAAATCGTTTAACAAAAAAAAAACAAAATTCGGAGGATTCTCCGGGCACGGAGCACGGAGCATGGGCACTTGGAATTAACATGAAATTAGCTTGTTGACTCAACCCTATTGAACGGAAATGAGCCCGAACACAAACGAGGCATACACAGGAGCTGCCATAAATGCAATAGAACCAGGCTTAGACCGAGAGGGATAGTGGCAGAGAGAGACAGAGAGAGAGAGAGAGAGAGAGGTAAGGAAGAAGAGGGCATAAAATGAGGAAACAGGATATCAACACAGGAGGCTGACGGGCCACACGCTGGCGCCATCATTTTCTTATATGTATGTTGAGCTTAACACCTCGGACCATTTGCATAATACTAATACAAACACACACACACACACAAACACACACACACACCTACGACCATCTGTGCAAACTTGTTGCCAAATCATTTGTGAAGTCTATTAGCAACGGAGTTAAACAAACTTCACAGCACGAGTTTACAGTGGGGCAAGGGTTATGAAAAAGCACCAGGGGAAAGTTTACGTAAGAGTGAAATACGATAAACAACATTTTTTCAGTTACCTGTCAAAGTTCATGGCAGTTGTTGTCTTAATAAAATGTACATGTTTTGTAATAAGTATACAAATGCCAGTTGGCAGAGAAATTTGTTTATAAATTAGTTAAATAATATGATAAATATTAATATTATTATCAAAAGAAATATCATTTAAATTCGGTAAAAAAGTAACAATTCAAAAAATAATTGATAACTAAAAGAAAAACACTTTGATGTGCTTTTTAATAAGTTTAAGACAATTAGATTTAATTGCAAGTTTATACTGAAAAGAGCTGGGAGGCTTAGTATTTCGACTTCCAGTAGATTTTACATAGAGTCTGTTGAAACTAAAGTTTCGAATCAGCTGTGCAATTATATGTTTAATTCATTGTTTTCTACAATTACGATAGTTTCCAAAATATCGTTAAGGCAAAGTGATTATCGTACTTTATCGGAACTGTGAATATTGTTATCAGACCACAAATAAAAGTGTTAACCAGTCTTTTGTCTTATTATTTGTTAACTAATCATTAAAGACTTCATTTATAATATTTGTCCCAGGTGTCGCAGTCGATGTCGTCCCATGCCAGTGTGAATTTGACAGGATATGAACGACAACCGTTAGCATTAACATTAGCATTGGCACTTAAGTGTGTATCCTGAATTAGCCACAGACGGCTTTAATGACATTCGGCGACAGAACGCTTACGCTTAGCATTTCAATGGCCAATAGGTTGAGAGGGGAAGGCTGAGGGCGAGAAAGGGCGAAGCTCCAACTTCGACATATTGCATAAATGGATTGGGCCACAGAAGGGTTATTAATAAATTAAATTTGATGAAAGACGGGCACGTGTTTATGCATTAAACCCAGCACCGAACCCCCGGAGCTGTAGATGGAGCATAAAATACACACAAGTGCCATGTAAATGTAATTCAATACCTTAAAATTGCTTATTAGATGTGGCTGTAACCCTCTCCTTCCCATTCCCCTCCCACTCCACAACTCTGTGTAAATAGAAAATTTGCTGTTGGAAAATAAATGGGGCGTATACGCAATATGCTTTATTTTAATGAGCAGTTTCAGCTAATTTTCTGCTTCTATTCTTGGCCTGATGTAATAAACTTGAGCTTGAGGGGTTATTGGGTCAGGGCAGGACTATTACCTTGGCATCGTTATATTGGGTATACACCGAGTATACCCAAGAGGCAATTTGAAGGTCCAATAAAAGGGGCATTTCCATTGAGCGTCGTAATTGCCAAACGAGCCCTCCTGCAATGACTATGAGTACGCTTAGTAGCTAAATTCATATACTTACCAAAGACATTGAACTTGTGGCCAAATGACTGTGAAAACAGTAGCTACACGTGCATTCTTCTTCTTCTTGACTTGAAAACTGAAAACTTGACTCGACTTTGCTGTGCTGTGACTGGGCTTCAACATAATTTAATTAAAATTCGACAATGATAAACGCAGAAGATACATTAAAAAAGGTAAACCTACAAAACCAACACAGCAAAGCTTTGATAATGAGCTGCCCCATTCGATAGAGATAGACAGTGAGTGACAGAACGAGAGAGAGATAGAGAGAGAGAGAGAGAAAACTGAGAGGGTCTTACAAGTTTTATGAAGTGTGTTGCAAAAGTGTTTGCTTTCAGTACTTGACTTGATTTCGGTGATGGGGCTATTGCTGTCTTTGCCTGGGGTTCGGGTCGGTATCTCTCTCTCCCTCTATCTCTCTCTGTGTCTGTGCTATGTGCCTCAAACCACGCACACGGGCCACTTGAACCACTGAGCGCCAGTTTCAGTTTCGGTCATTTGAAGTTTATTACCCGCGCACGTGTGAACCAAAAATACCAAAACGTACAAAATTTTACAACGAAACCAAACCGGAAATCGCTGAAACAGCAAGCAAACTTAGAAGAGAGAAAAGACAGACAGAAGTCCAAGCCATGAACTATGCAGGTAGCCAGTGAAGCAAACACCGAGAGTTAGCCAACCATTGAAAGACGTTAGAAGCCTCAAATGCGGCAATGAAGACGTCTAAATGCGAAATTAAATATGACATTTTAGAGAAATTAAGTGGCCCATGTTGGACATGTCTTTAAATGTACAAGATTGTAGACAACGCACATGCGCGCACACTTGGCCCGGCCAACACCAGGTCGCCAGCTAGGTGGTTAATGGCTAATGGTCTCAGTAATGCCAGCGTAATACAGTAGCCATAATCATAGTCAAAGTTGTACTTGGGAAAGTCACACACGCACTTACACAACTAGGGCAACAACAATCGTTTAACTTGACGACAGTAACTTACCAAAAATAACTGTAATTTAGAGAAAAATGTGACAGTTCATTTGTGGCTAACAAAAATGCAGTTAATAGCACTTAGTTGACACACAAATCAAATTGATTGAAGCTTGACCGAGGCAAGGAAATCTTAAGACTCTACAGCTATGGGTGTTTAAACAGTCAATCGAGAATAAAGATACCTAATTAATTAATATATTATTTGATCTCCTGATTGATAACGCATTCAATTAAAATTGTCTGTAATTTACATGGAAACTTATAGAAATGTAAACTATTTGTGCGTTCCTTTCTCTTCACATGAAAATATCAAAAAAAGAGAAATTGTATCGATAAATGAAATGTCAATAGCGAACATTTTTAAAGAAATAAAAACTATAGAAAACTGATTTAAATGTTAAAATCTCAAGCATGCAAATCGCTTTGGTTTTCCCAAAGTTATAACTGTGGATAAATCTGACGTTGATTTAATCTTGTAATGTTACAGTCAAGATACCCTTAAAGCTGTTAAGCAAATACTCACCATTCGATTAAGCAATTGTTTTACCTTGTTCCCACTCAAATTAGATAAACTGTTATTGATCTACGGATAAGATAGAAGATTTAAAAGATACAAAGATACAAATATACTTATAAGCCATAGTACTACAAACAACCTACACAAACTCTCAGGTATTCCAATCGCACTTCCAATCAAAAATTATTATATGTTTTCTTGTATTGACAATGTGCATTGAGTTTGGCTTTCGCTGACTGTGTGTGTGTGTGTGTGTGTGTGTGTGTGTGTGTGCTGTTTACTGAGTGTGTATGTATGTGTTTGGCCCTCTCGCATTTTGCCTCATTCATGAATTTTGTAGATTTTTAGCCTAAGATAATTTGCGAAAATAAAACACGAGCCGAGGAGTCCAAATTTTCATTCAAAACACGTACATACTTCAGAGTTGAACAACAAATGCAAAGCGACAACGACAACAACAACAATGGGCCAAAACAAACGTGGATACCCACACAGAGTCCAATGGACGGACGGACGGACAGACGGACGGACAATTCTTCCACTCCAAGTGCTGGTGTGAAGTGCAAACAGACAAACGTAGCGACAACAACAACGGCAACAACCACAACAACAAACAACATCGGAGACAACGATGACGATGGCCACGATGGAGTTCAATATTATCGAATGTTTACGGCGATTCGAATAACCAGCTACAGTAACAACAAATACAATCACAATCACAGCAACCACAACTACAACAAAAGCTCCATTCATGAAATTTTGGTGCGAAAACAACAATAAGTACATTAACAACAACAACAACGATAACAACAACAACACCAACAACTTTGCAGATTTGTAAGTTCCATTACGTGTTTAATAATTTGGCTAACGATTCAAACTGAGGGAACTTTCGAGTATTTGCACTGCATTCAATGCGAGTGTATAGAAAAGTATCTGAGTATCGAATTATCGAAGTATCTCAGTATCTCTCTAAGTATTTGAGTATCTGTGGGATCTGCCAACTCCAATGGGGTCTTTGACTTATGTGAACTGGGCTTGACATGACTTGCCGACATTGGCAACTCAATTTTGATTAGTCATCGTATTTGTAGTTCCTTTGACTTACTATAATTGTTGTTGCCATTCTTGCTGTTGTCGTTGCTGTTGTTGTTGTTGCTGGTTAATCGTATCTAAATATTTTTGTGTATTTATCTCACGTTGTTGGCCACTTATCGTCGGGTCCGCTTCGACAAAATCACGAACTTCGTGGCGCATACAAAAAGGGAAATTCATTTTGGACAGCCCAAAAAAAAAAACAACAACAGGAACAACAACAACTGCAAACCAGTTGCCTGATTAAAAGGTGAATGAATTCGCGAATCCGCGAATCGCATTCAAAAATTAACCGCATAACATTTCATTTTGCTGTTTTGTTTTCGCAAATACTCTAACAAATTTGTGGGTTCATTCAATAAATTAAAATATTTTTTAATAATTTATACATTAGCATAAAGCGAAAGAATAACGAACAATCTACAAGATACAAAGAATAAATAACAGTAAAAATATTAATAATAATAATGTATATATATGTAAATTAATAAATATAGCTTTAAAATTGAATTGATAGATATAATAAGAAAAATGTTTAAAATATAATTTTATTACATACTTGAATTTCTTCAGTTTTCTTTATTTTACTTACTTTTCTTATAGAGTATTTAGGCTGCAGCTATTTGGGTTATTTAGTCGTGTTGTTGCTCATTATGATTTATATGAAAGTTGCTTAGCAGCCGTAGCGAATGTCAATGCATGCATCCATCAGATACAAATACTGCTGGCGCATTTTTTAGGTACTTTACGAGTAAGTGTGCACATGACGTCAATTGTTATTGTTTAGTATGCCTTTAAATTTCATTTGATATGTATTTATTTGGAAGCCACATGAACCAGCTTACTAATGAGCTGTGCAAACACCAAAAACAACAACAATGAGAAAAAAAGATGAATTGTGACAGAAATGGTAACAAGAAAACTAATGGAAATTTATCCACTTGACACATTGGGTTTGATCGGTTGATCGGTTGGTTTTCTGTGTAGTTTTCATTTAACTGTATCAATATGCTTCTCAACATACTGTGAACTTGCAACTGCAAGTGTTAATGTATCTGTATCTTTGTTCTCGTATCTAGAGCTGTATAAGTATCTGTGTCATTTCGCTTGAATGAAACACTTTTCTGGAATATTTTCGTTGCATGGAAAGATTTACAAAAGTTTCCATTACAATTTGTAAACAAACTCCGAGGGACAGACTGGCACAGTAAAAAATAATAAAAAAAATAAAGAGAGGCAAACACAATTCAACAAGTGCCTTGTGCTTGACTCTGGGGGTCAATAAGCAGCCGCCGACTGTATATAAAGCGCAACAACAATCATTATAAACAACAACAATGATATGGGGGAAGCACGAGACTGACCAGTGATAATCCTCAAGCAGAAGAGTGAAACAGAGATAGTGAGAGACTGAGATAAAGTCGCATAGCTGATTATCGATTTAATTAGCTATGCGGACAGAATGCAATGCAACCGACATCAGCACATCAGATTAACCCACTTGAGTGTACGATATGTGAGTGAAAAATAACTGAGTTATGTATGTCTAGCATGAAGAGTGACTGAGTCGGTCTGGTATGTAGATCCCCCAGTTATTTAATTGTATCTTATCAGCAGCAAATCATTCAATACGACTGTTTGTCTAGCTGAAGGTTTGGCAACGTCATCACGAATGAATTGAATAAATTGTAGATGCAATGATTAGACAGGAATTTAGGTGGAATTTGAATTCCTTAACGTCTTGTTCAATCTTCAGTCAGAACTGTCAAATATATAAAGAATTCAAATATCTAATTCATTCAATGTATAACTATCTTAGAATATATAATATTCTATTCTATATTCTATTATTTAACATGTTAAAATTGAAACACATCAATGATAATGATTCTATGTAATTTACAATTTGTTTAGCTTATTTCCTTCTTCTAGAATCGAAACAGAAAGCGATCAATCTGTAAACATATGCTTAAGTAGCTTTCCGATTTTGTGACCACCCAAAGATCGCGAGTTCCCACGTTTAGCGAATACTTGGAATGCACAGCACTTGAGCTTAGCTATAAATACCAGAGGCAAGACCAGAGTCTAGAGCCAGTGTCATCACCTTGACGTGACCACATTTGGCTGCATTCGATACGCGTCAAGTCCAAGCCCATGTGGCCCAGACCAAGTCCAAGTTGAAGTCCATTGTCCAATGCCATATTCAGTTCACAAATTTGCGCACGCGCAATGCCAACCCAAATACCAGAAGCTTCGAGTGTACGAGTACTCAGTTTATATACTCGTATACTCGTAACGCATTATATGTATATACTTTGCAACTTGCGGTACTAAAACGCAGTTCCAGGAATCATCACAGACAGCAACAACAACAATGAGAACAGCAACAACAACAACAACATTAAACGCCCGCTCATGACATTCTTCAACGTTGCGAAATATGAAGGAATGCAGTCGCAGAAGTCGAAGTCGTCTCTTAGTTCCAATCCCAGTCTGGGTCCCAAGTCCCCCCGGTTCCAAACTTATTCTCTGAGAATGCCGCACTCTGTAATCGAACTGAGAGAAAAGCAACTCTGCCTGTCAGGTTGTTTTGGGTATCATTCGATCTTTGAGATCGTCAGAGAGTGGAATTTCATATTGTTTACTTCTCCAGCAAACTCCTCTTGCATCTCTCCTCGCCGTCTTCGAGTGCAAGTCTCGTTTTTGTGTGCCGAAATTGTTGTCATTCTGTATTGGCCATGAAAGGCCTTCGTGTTGGATTTTCCTGGTTCTTTATGGTTTGCTGCATCATTCAGTGATGGACTGGAACTAAAACTCTGTGCTCTGCCTCGTTTTAACACGCGCTAACAGCTCGAGCACCCCTCGCGTTTTCGTGCCTCCTAATGACTTCTTGCGTGCCACATGCAGCAAGTACGGCCAGTATGCAGAATCAAGCATGGCAATGTCTGACTTCAGCTGAAATCTTTGTTTTTGTAGTTCGGGTGAGCAGGCAGCGAGAAAGTGCCGGCAATTGTTTCCACGTATAGTAAATAAATTTATTTAAATAAATTTAGCTAAGTGGCTACAAAGAATGTTGCACCAAAATGTGGAGCCTCGACCAAATGGCTGTAAAAAAATAAATTAAGTTCTTTTTGATTGCATACTAAGCGATTCGGTTTGTTATTTTCTTAATGATGTTGTTGTACAAAATCCTTAAGCCGACATTCACGAAATCTTGACATGGCGTGACCAAACGCAAGAGACTGCAATATATACCTCATAAATGGCATAAAGGAGCATGCGATAAGGTCGCATACCTCTAGAAAACCCAAAAGAAATTGCAGTTACAATATACTTAAGTTAATTACAATAATTACTTACTACTTAACTTCATAATAAATTGCAATTTTTGATTTTACTATTAAGCTGTTGTAAGAACTTTACTACTGACTTTTAAATAAACTTCAGTTTGAAACTTCTTAATCAGTTCAGCTCTAGTTCTGACTTCTAAATAAATTGTAGTTTCTGATTCCAAGAGTTCGGAGTGCTAATCCAAAGGTTTCTGCAAAACAAATAGAACTTGATTCACAATGCCTTCCTCCATTCTTCCCCATCTACTTCTCCTGCACTTTGTCCAGTGTCAGCACTTCAAAAACATGATTGTTTCAAATACTCCTCGTACTCTAAGCTTCAACTGTTACTAGTCAACTTCAGATGTCAGTCCATTTTAGAGCTCCATCTCTCTCCACTTGGCTGGAATCTTTAGCATGCATTCTCTTTCTGTATTTGGCTGCTTTTCTCTGAGTGCCATTGAGGACAAAGTTGCCGCTGGCGGTGGCCAGATTCAACCTCTGGGGGAATGCCACATTTGCCATTTTCTATTTTGTACGAGCACGAGAATGTCTTCATTTTGTTTAGCCAAAATCAGTTGGGCGATGGCGCGTGGACAACGCCAGCAGTTGATGCTGTGACTGAGACGGCGATGGAGATGGAGATGGAGATGGAGACTGAAAAGCTTGAACAGAAACATGTGCACACGGAAATTTTGTTCTGGCATGTGGCATGCGGCATGTGGCACTGACAATGGCACTGGCAGCAGCGACAGTCGCAGTCCTGGCTGCATGCGCGTCAACTTGTGTCAAAAACCAGGCAAGTGCCATTTTGCGGTAGTTGTGGCAATGGCCATGGCCAACAGCGAAACCAACAACAACAACAACAACAACAACAGCAGCAGCAACAACAATAGCAAAAGCAGCAACAGTTATGCAGGCAACGCACATTGGTTCTGGTCTGAAATAGTAAATATTTTACTACATATTTCAAATACAAAGTGGAAATGTATAAGATCTGAGCTAATTCAGCAAATCTTGAGATAGTTTTGGGAGTAAGAGAAAGTAGAGGCAGAGATCTTCAATATATTTGAATACCTAAGACAATTAAGAGTCTGCAAAATAAATAAAGCGCTTACAAAGTATATTATTATTTACAAATATTAAGTTATTTAATATTTATACTTACATAGTATAGCAAATATATACATAACGAATATATTATATGTACTTATATTTGAATCATACAAACTTTAGTTCTAGTTAATTTGCTATCGTATTATTTATATTTTATGGTAAACTTTTATTTCTTATATTTGTTTTAATACTATTTGTTTACTTCAATACATTAATAACTTAATATATACTATAATATTTTATATATAAATTGATATTAATAAAGATTCTCCACTTTTATTGCCGTCCATCGCATTCAAATTCTAGGAGACTCCGTCGTATGTTTATCGTAACTTTCCGCTTTATAGTCTTCTATTTTTGTCACGGTTTTGCGTAGGGTCGTACCAGAGTGCAATGCCTTTAGCGAACCGCAGTGCAGTGCAAATAGGCAACCCTCCGTCATTGCCCCGGACTTGCAGTTCGGAGCTCGACAAGCGGCCAGCTCCCAGTTTCCAGTTCCCTGCTGCCAGCTGCCAGCTGCCGTTGCCCATTTCCCATTTCCCGTGCCCCAACTTTGAACTTTGTTGTGGCCGTGGCGCAAAACGTGGCCACCCACGTGGCAGGCGTTGTTGTTGCCATTGTTGTTCTTGTTGCTGCTGATGTTGCACTTGCTGCTATTGCCCGTCGAGCCGTCAAGCGTTTTGATTGAAATGTGTTTCTTTGGCTGCGGCTTTGGCTGATGTTTCCCTGTCCCCTTGCTCCCCTTGCTCCCTGTCGCAATCGGAAAAAACAATAAATGCGAGAGGAAACAAGAATTTTGTGCGAAACAAACGAGGGAATATCCGACATGACCGTCACCACCTTAAAGCCCAACTCCAATGCTTTTCACAGCTCACAGCTAAACGTGGTGGGCAATCAGAATATAGATGGACATGCATGGATACTCCATGAGTCCATGACTCCCTGAAATCACGATTGCATGTGGATGCTACGACGGGATTCTCCGATGAGATGTTGCCTTCTGGTTTACTCTTGTCAGCGACGTTGACGTTTCCAAGTAGTATTTAGTGGTGCAACCAGAAACGAAGATACACACACACAAACACACACACTCACATAGGATAGTGTGCAACAACAACAACAACCAACAGCAGTTGTTGCAATATTTGCGGTGATTTTTGTATCTTGTCTAACAAAAACTAATGGCAATGGAACTATGGAAAGCATACGCAAGCAAGAGGAAGCATTGCCGGAAGTATTACACCTATAACAGCATATTGATAATTCAACTAATCTGTAAAGAATTAACATCATATTAAAACATTAACAATTGTTTCTGAAAATATTCGTTATTTAATAAATAAAAGGGACGCTCAAATATAACAAAAATATGGAAAGGGATTTCGTTCTTTTAGACAATATTGTATTATATCGATAATGCTAAATCGATAAACCAAAATACATCTGAAATGACCGATACTAGTAATTTGACGTATATATTGGCTAGGTTAATAATTATTTCATTTAATGTTGAAATCGATAGTCAAAAGAGACAAAAGTTTATAAATAATCGGTAAATTAATCGTTTTAATATATATTATCGGGTTTGCCTAGTTATGCATAAATAGAACTTATCGATAAGTCTAAGCTCAAGGATTTTAAAGATTACTAAGACCAAAAATCAATCGATTACGTAATTATATCGAATGCAAATCGAATAACGAAACTGCTTGCTTGCACTTGCTTTCAACCAGAGACAGATTGTATGCAAATCCCCAAAGCAGCTTCTAAAATGTCGAGTATTCTATGCGGATTATCTGGCATTCGTTCCAACTGTACTCCAAGTGTTCACAATTGTTTGTGTAACAGTGTGTGTGTGTGTGTGTGTGTGTGTGTGTGTGTGTGTGTGTGTCGACAACTCTGTCCGCCAGGGGGCGTTCAGGTTCACATTCACAGCAAACAACAGAGCGTCACAAGCAGTTTCGGTTAGTCGTTTCACTTTGGCTTTGGCTCTTTGGCTTTAGCTACGGTAGGTAGGAAGGGGGGTTGTAGACGGTAGAGGGGTGCTGGGAGGCCAAAGAAGTCATCAGCGGACTATGCCCAGCCCACTTCGGCCCCCTTTGGCGTGGCATGTTTGCCAGTTCCCATCGCACGCCCCGTTGAGTTTTGGGCAACTTTCAGTGTAGAAAATTTGCTTTGCTTTCGTTTTAATTTATTTTATTGCGAAATGCATTTTCGGTTTTTGTGTTTTGTATATTGTGTTTTGCGCTGATTTCTTGGCCCCGAACCCGAAAGTGTCGCGTTGACTTTCTGCCCGGGCGAAATAAAAACAAATTTAATTTAAGTGTCAGTTACGCTTTTCACGAGGTTGCAACGCCAAGAGACTCTGACTGGAGACCGAGACGGAGACCGAGACGGAGACGAAGACAGAGAACTCTGTCAGGGAAAGAGTTTGGTTTTATTTTTGTATGCTCGTTTTCGACTTTTACACAGCTCGTTGCAAATGGGCAAAAGTCAGCTGTCGTTATTGTTGCTCTTGTTACAATTTAGTTGGTTATCATTGTGGTGGCCAATACGACACGCAACTGCATTATTTGCCACATACTGACAGCCGGCACTTCCTTCCTTTTTCGCCCCTCTCTGTCTGCTTTCATTCCTAGCCCAATTCTAGTGCATATGGTCGAGTCGTTTTGGTCGCCCTGTTGTCCTTCAAGTGTTACTTGAAACAACTTGAACTAAACTGCTGAAAGCCATGCACTTGCACTCCATATTGCGACCCTTACACTTCACCTGCCACCTGCCACATACCACATGCCACCTCCATCTCCGCCTCCATCTCGGCTCGCTCTTCATTTTAACCAGCTTTGGCTTTTGGCTGACAAACTTTTGCCAATGCGAATACGTGTCGAAAGACTTTTAAGCGCACAAGGACACTTCAAGCAACACACGGTTGCGACCTGCCACTGCCCTTATGCCCTTATACCCTTATACCCTTATGCCTCTGCCCCTGCCCCTGCACCATAACCCTGCCTTCGTTTTTGCTTGCCCTTGTCTGTTGTCCCTGGCCTTAAAGCTGTCTTATGTGTCCTCGAATCGGAATCGGTGACTTTAATGAGCTTACAACACGGCCAAAATGCAACACAGCCCAAACAGATACGAAACACGCACCTGCTGCAACTTCCACTGCAAGAACAACGAAGAACTCGACTGTCCAGCAAATTAGCTCAATAAAAACTCATTAAAAGGGGCTACAAACTATTAAAAGATAACCAGCAGAATTTGTAATTGTAAATGATCGCTGATCTTGCACCTGTTGCAGCTGTTCATTCCAATACTCTGCAGAACTTTCCTTTCAATTAATTCCCTATCAAGAAAGTTGATTTCCCTTAAATTAATTTCGAAATTATCAAATGAAAGATGCTCAAGAAAGCAAAAGTATTTTCAGCGTATGTCAGATCGATGATCTCCAGTTGATCATTAGCAGCAATTCTGTCTCTTTATTGAAGTTGCAATTAGCAGTTAAAATTCAAATGAATTGTCGCCCCATGATCTCACTATAAGGAGGGGATGAGCTTTTTAAACTGATCTCTATATGTGGATGCGGCGATCGTATTTGTTTTCTCGGCCACCATGGGGTTTCTAATGTGGAGCTGATGTCAGCCGAGGCTCGCCCAGAATACAATATGTTCTACATGACGTATACGCAGCGTGTTACCTGAAAAAATGACGTCAGTGGCTTGGAACTCGCATCTGGCAATTGGCGCGTGCGAATGTCGCCGTCATTGCATGTGTCATCGATTTTTGTGTGCATATGCCAATCGATTGCATCACGATCCACAGCTGCATCTGTAAATGTAATGTATCTATAAGATACATAGGTATCTGTGCGTCTCTGTGTGTGTGTGTGTGTGTGTTTGCATCTGTTTTTGGCGGCAGCTGTGTGACTAATAGAATCAAATGTGCGCCAAATGTGGGTCAGGCATGAATTTGCATTTGCCTAGCGACGCCGACGCCGACGACGACGATGACGGCGTCTATTTTGGGCAGTCGCCGGATAGAAATATACATTTTTTCGGTCATAAAATCAACGACAACATTGTGAATTAATCATAGAACTCGAGTGGCGTCGTGCCAGGCAAATAAACCACAAGCCGAAGTTGGCCCCAAAATCAATTGACATGATTTCGACAATACTAATAACACAGCAATAACAACAACACAAGCAATCATACAACAGATTTGGACTCACGGATAGTATGATATTTGGGGCGTGGTACGAATGTTGGCCACCCAAATACGCAAAACAATTGCATTGATCAAACAAGCTGCTGGTTGCAAGGGGCAACCCAAAAGAAAGGTGCCACATTCGAGGACAACAGCCGCCACTAACCTAAGCCAAGCTGAAAGACGAAGCGTTGGCCAGAAATCAGTTCAGCCAAAGACAGCAAGGCGCTAGGACGACAACAAGCAAAGTAAAGCACAGCAAAGCAAAGGAAACGAAAGGACAACAGAAAGATATAACTAGAATAACCTATTAACCCGTAGGACATTCAAAGAAGTGACAACCTGTCAAGATGTGCGACTGCGGCTGTTACTCGTACTGCTCCCACGACGTCTCCTGCTATTCGCACTCGCATTATCATTCGCACTCGCATCATTGCTGTGCTGGATACAAGTATCTGAAGTGCCTGTGTCGCTATTATCGCCATGTGCACTGCACCTGCTCCTGTTGGCGCCGAAAATGTTACCTGCTCTAAGCCCACTCACACACAGCCAGGGATTGAATCAGAGACAGAGCATTTGCCACTTGATGACACGAGATGAAGGCGGAGACGGAGACGGACACGGAGGAGAGAAGATGGAGGAGATGGCGACAGCACCATTAAAATCACAACTCAAACAATGCAAATCAGCAAAGCAAATGATAAAGTCCTTTAAGTAGTTGCATAACACTTGGCTGCATCGTTGCAAGTTTGTCGGTTGATGGTAATGGATGTTTTTGGGGTGCGATTGCGACGATAGCAACTAGCGTGCATACATGTCGTATGTGCAACGTTTTCAGTTGTCTGGGTGAGTGTGAGTGTGACTTTGAATGTGAGTGTGAGTGTGAGTGAGAATGTGAATCAACTAAAAGAAGTAAAAAGAAGAAGAAGAAGCTAAATGCGATGTGGCCAACTTGTTATGGACCGACTGCAATTGGTGCAGAGTCTCTCGTTAAACTAACAAACTCATTTTAACTAAAACTCACCATGTATAATCCAACATATTCGTACAGTTTATTATATATAGAACATTCCTTCAACACAGACAAGTTTAATAATAACAATCCCCCTCACACACACACACACACACACACACATCACAATATATTCACTCTATAAGTTAGTGCATAAGTTTTAAAGCACACGGTAATAAATATTCGTTGCCGATAAATGTTAGTTATAGTTATCGATTCGGATGTTTGATCTTCATATTGATGACAATTTGCCATATTTGTAACGGTTGAAACAATAATAAATAAAGTTTTATTCCAACACCAACACATACGAAAATGCATTTATGAATTTAGAGAGGAGCAAAACAATTAAGCTGGCATTTCCTTAATATATATAAATTACTCTTTTATATTCCAGTTACTACACAAATATCAATTAAGGAAGGAAATAAACTAAAACCACATTATTCTAAGCTAAGTTTTGTGTTGCAAAAATAATCGATAAGAAGCTCTTAAATGAATTGTGTATCGAAGGAAAAGGGTTGTCTGTAGATATTATGAATTAAAGTTCTATCTTTTTATGAGGAAAGAGTTTAAGTTAAGAAAAGCAAAAACTCTTCAGGAGACTTTAAAAATTGCAGTTAACTGCAGCCAACCTCCTTGAATTCTAATACATTAATTTTAAATACATTAGAGCCATACAAATTCCAAAGATAAGAAACATTTTTATGGAAATTGATCAAATTCAATATTACCGATATAAAGAAAATTCGATTCCATAAAAAACTCTTCATATAAAAAGAAAAGCGTATCGATTTTTACATTAAAACTATGTCAAATATTATACAATTTTATTTTGGCAATGCTTTCTTTAGTAACTTCAAAGAATATCAGTCGACTATATTTATACATTCAGAATATTTAAATTAAATAATTACTTATATTTAGAATTGTAGTCAATGTCCCATTTGGCTTTTGTAACTTAATAATCGCCAGAGTCTTTTATGTCTACAATATGCTGATATTCGTACTCTTGATCATATGGTATCAATTCTTATGACAGTGCAAGTTAATTCTGCTTAAATAGACACTTAATTTGGCCGAGAGTTACGTTTGTAATGAGCCTGGCCATAAACATAATTCGTAATCATTGGGTCCTTTGCTGACTTTAGCCTCTTTTCAGTGCTTACCACTTGCCCCTTGCCACTTGCTCCTTGCCCGAACAGCGACAACAGTAACAACAACAACTTCTTGTCAACATTGCCCAATTGGCCATATGCAAATGGCAGTCAAAAGTTGCTCTCAAAGCTGCCAAACCCCGGACAGCTGCCAAATTCCATTTGCCGCTAGGGTATGGAACGCCCGTGGAGGGGAAGGAGCGTAGAGTGGCAAGGAGGAGGCAGACTTGCTTCAAAATTCAAAACGAAAATGTTGTCATTTTGTGCATTGAATTACGTTTATTTGATGGCTGTTCTTGGGCCGTTGGCTGTTCGAGCTGCCGTCGAAAATGATTATCCGGCATAACGACTGCGATTGCGACAGCCACGCCCCCCTCCCCCCCCCAGCTCCCATATCTGCCACCCCCAATGGCCTACTTCTCTGCCATTATAGGTGTTCCGACCGACAAACAAGGTGATTATGACACGAGTTCCCCTGGACGCGTTAATGGACTCGGAATATGCTGTGGCATCCAGTGCAGGAGAGTGAGAAAGAAAAAAATAAGGAATACAGAAAAATATGTAAAATTGAGAGGATAACGTGCAGTATTTATTTAAATTTTTCTCTACGGTGTTGGGGGGGGGGGGGTGGTTAGCGGTGACAGGACGTGACCAGGACAAGAAGCCAGAACCACAGCGACCCCTCGCCAGCTTCAGACAGACTCATGAATATCCGATGAGGTCGAGATGTAGCAAGAAATCAGCTTTGATATTGGTTTTTGATTATCCTCCAGCAGGACGAAGAGTCGAAGGGGAGGCTTAATCAGAGGGGAGATGCAGAGAGGGTGTATTTAATTCGAGTGACATTTTAATTAACATTTTCTCTTCGTTTTTTTGCAGATTAAAATAAATAAATATTGTGCGTGCAGTCTGGCTGATTTCCGGTCTACGCTTTCCCCTTTCCCCTTTCTTCTTTCCACTTCCCGCCATTATTTTTTCTTTGCTTTGCCACGCAAACTCATAAAATGTTCACAGCTGACTAAATTTTCATTGCGCATGAAAATCGTCAATTGGCGACTTAGAAACCAATGCTGCAGTTGCAGTTGCAGCTTGCCACAGTGTTACACTGTTGCACTGTTGCACTGTTGTACTGTTGCACTCTTGCTGCATAATTGTCTTGTGGTATAATGCCCGATTACCGCCAGGCAGACCAAAACAACCAACCAACAACTGTCCACTCTGTGCTCCCATCTCCAGGCAGAGCAACAGACAGATACAAATACAAAGACAGCGACTTGCAGATACCCTGTAAAGTTATTAAATTTATAGATGAATATATATATATGTATATAAATCGCCAACTGCTGCAGTTACCTCCCACAAAAGTACACCCTTTCACTCAGTTCACTTTTTCCACTGGGTACAGCGTATAAATTATGAATTGTTTTTTCGGCTCCCTCCGCCAGTGTGCCCAAATCGTGTGCAGTGAATGGGAGGCGTGTCATCGGCTTGCGGTCGTATATCCAGTGAAGTGCAACTGCTTGTGTGGTCGTCCGACCAGTTTATCGATACATAAAAAACAAAAGCTACGGCATAATTCAAAACAAATTTTAAAAAAACGAAATTTGGTAAAAGTTTGAATGTTTTATGTGACAGCAGAAAGAGATAGCAATGTAAGAGAGTGTAAGAGAGTCGACTGCCTTTTTTTCCGCCAATCATTATTTATGATAATTACAATGTTGGTATTCACGAAAAACTAACTAAATTTCGACAGAGTTCAGAGTTGAGGACTCTTATTTAAGATCGCAGTTTGGCGAATGGAAAATAATAGTTGACAGATTTATTTCGCAAAATGTTATAGTGGAAGCTTTGAGATCATACATAGAGAAGTAGTTTTTTATTTAAATTGATATAAACTAACTCTACTTAAGTATGAAAATAGTAACTAAAAGTCAACAGAGTAAAAGACTCTCTTTTTAAGATCTTGGCTTGACAAATGATGGTCAAACTTTTAGCTAAAAATCATGGGGAACTTTCAGCAATAATTTGTGTAAAATAGAGTCTTATACTTGCAATTTTCTGCCTAAATATAAATTGAAATTGTATTCACTCTACAGATCATATTTTAAGCAACAATTTATGTTTCTCAACACAGGTAATTATCATACAGAACATAACCACGTAAGAGGGCAATAAAGTAATCAGCATAAATGGTAGAAAAATGTGCTTTAAGAGGGAAACCGAATCCGAACACAAATCAAATTAGCAAAACCTTCGAACCTGCGGTTATATTTAAGAACTTGCTCATCACTCTGACAAACCATTGTTGTCCATTTGTCTGACAGTCTGTCAGACTGTCCAACTCGATGTCAGTGGGTTCACACTGTTTGCCTGATCTATTAACAGGCGGTTTGGGCTGAGTTTCGACTGAGTTTCGGCTGGAGCTGGCAGAGAAAACAGATATTATGTGGCCCATGAAGTGACTTGGGCTCCGTTCATTATGTCTGCCACATGCAACAATGTTGCAGTTGAGATATGCTCAAGAGGCGGAGGAACAAACAACTTAAACGCTTAACTTGAAGTTGAAGTTTTTATTTATTTTAAGTCTGCGCCCCGCTTCCTGCCACTTGCCACTTGCCGCATGCGGCATGCCCCCTACGTCACGCCCCTCGGAGTGCATATTGTGATGACGAGACGAAGACTTAATGATGCTCTTAACGAGCCTCTCACTCGCACTCGCACTCACATACTCGCATTAGTTTGCTGCGGCAAATACATGTCCATATGTATGTCTCTTCTCTTGCAACAGTTGGCAGCTGCCCCACCCCTTCCCCTGCCCCCGTCCCCGTGCCACCGTTAACGGCAGCAAATTGCAAACAAAAAGTAGCTGAATAATCACTACGCCATTAACAAAGAAATTACAGTCGAGCAAGGACTATTGTAATGCTGTCTCTTTCATGTGCTTATCTATCTGTCTCTTTCTCTCTATCTCTCTACGAAATTATCGCTCCTTGTGCTGTGAATATCTATGATATTTTACAAATTATATTAAATTCAATATATTTCAAGTTATGTAAGTTTATATAGTAGATAAAACGTTGACGAATAGAGTGGAAAGAGGAATGGGGAATGAGGAATTACTACAGTTATTTTTGGTATTTAGAAATTAAAAACTATCGCATGAAAGCTGGAAAAACTTAACTTATTTTACTGCAATTGATTGATAATTATTGGCATATTAAAAGCTATAGTTTCCAATCAAATAAGCATGCCATCAAGTGTGAATAAGAGAGAGGTAGAGAGAGGGAGAGTGAGTGAGAGAGAGAGACAAATAAGGTGTTTAAATTTAGTGAAAGAGACAGAGAAAGAAAGACAAAGTGAGAGTGAGAGTTGATGGTGTGTGAAAGCTGTTTTTTTTTTGTGTGTGTTGTCTGAGTGCGTCTTTAAATATGCGTGTGTGCGTGTGTGTGTGTGTGTGTGTGTGTGTGTGTGTGTGTGTGTGTATGAGTGCGTATGTGTGTATGCGTCAACTTCAATTAAGCCGTGATTTTGGGGTGGGTCAGTTCTTTTATTTTTTCTCAATCTACTTTAGCAAAGTGCAAAGTGCTTAAATTTGCTTGAAGTGCGAATTTGACAAGTCACTGTCAAAGCAGACTGTGCAGCACTGGTAAACAGTGTTGTCATTGCATTTAACAGCGCTGAGCGAAGAAAAAGAGTTCACAAATCGAATGCAGTTCAATTGTCGAGTAACTGCATTTATTTGCATTTATGCAAATCTTCTGAGTGCTTGCAACTGTTTGCACTTCCCACTCCCCAAGAGTTAATCCCCCTCCCCCTCCACCCAGAGGCTGCAATGCTCTCCGCACCCCTTGAACTACTCTACGCCCCTTTGCGATGTATCTTTAAGCTTAAAGCGCAACTCTGTCTGAGTTCCTGCTTCTTTTTTGCACTTTTTATTCTTATTTATTATTTAGCATTGTGTGCACTTGAAAAGTGAAATATTTTTGCATAGTCTCCGCAGCAACAACACCACCAAACAACAACAATGACAACAACAACAACAACGACTACGATAACTGTCTGCAAATGTTGCCAACTCACGCTCTCATTGCAATATCTTCTATGCAAACCTTGCAGACTGTCTTCTGTTTCCGTCGCTCTCTTTGTGAATCTTTGCGGCATTCACGATCTTCTTTCACTTTCTTGCGGCATGCAACATTGCACTTGTTGTTGTTGTTACTGTTGCTGTTGTTGCTGTTGTTGCTGTTACTGCTGTTGCTGCTGTTGCATTTGTCATTGTTGTTGTTAATGTGTCTGAGACTCGGCCTCGACAAGTTTCGTCTGGGCGCATTATAAATGCAATTCATCCATTTCCATTGCTTCGACGCCGACGTCTGCAACAATGTTGCAAATGTTGTGTACACAGCGGCAACAACAACAACACACACACTTTGCCAGACACGATTGTAGTTGCCGTTGTTGTCGCTCTTGTTGTTGTTGTTCCTCCTTTTTTTTTGGTGCCATGGCCTGTCAACATTTTTTGCCACTTTGTTATTTTTAGCGCTTTTCAGTCGATTTGCCTGCAACAACCTCGCCCCCTGCCTCATTTTCCACGTGTTGCCGCTGTTGTTGTTGCAAGTTTTTTATGTCAACACGGTTTGGTTTCAAGTGTTTCTGACGTTTTGCCTCCTTTTTGGCTGTTATTGCGCCAAACCAATTTGGCAAAACGCAAATTTTTCAATAAACAACAAAAAATTACTCATACGCCACGTGAAACCAAAACAAAAACGTAAAACGAGAAACAGGCAATTTTCAATGATTTTTGTTGGCAAATGTCGCTTTGTTTTGTTTTGTTTTTTTAGTCTGTTGGGATGTTGGGCGAATGCTTCCAAATGACTCAAAGAAAAGCTGCGAATTTGACCTTCTGACCGCCCACGTTGCATGTTGACAATGCTGAGGTTGCCGCCAGCCACCAGCTAATCATGCTAATGATGTTCATAATGCTGATGATCATGATGATGATGATGATGTTGATGATTACATTTGGTGACTGTCACGATAAATGTTGACAATTGGCTTGCAATTTGGCAGCTGTTATTGTTGTCATTGCCCTTGTTATTGTTATTATTGTTTTTGCTGTTGCTGCTGCTGCTGTTGTTTGTTGTTGCTTCACGCAGTGTACGGGCGAAAGCGAACAGCAACAACAACAATAACAAATTTGCAGATAAAAACAGAGACTGCGAATAACATACATGCATACATACATATATGTACATACGTATGTACATTTGTGTGTATATATATTGCAAAAATAAACCGCTGAACATGAAACTCAAGTGAAAACAGCAATAATAACAACAACGGTGAGCGTCAACTAACTGTGAACTACATGCCACAAAAGCAGCAACAACTGACAGCTACAACAACAACAACTACAACGATAACAACAACAACAACACTCGACACTGAGACACTGAGAGTAGTTATGTGTGTCAAAGTAAAACGCAATTTATGGAATTTATTACGTGAGCCATTCGCAAAAATTTGCCAACAGATCGGCGGTGGCAGGAGGCGACGAGGCAGCAGGGGGGCGTGGCCACAAAATAGACAACAACAGCAGCAAAAACAAACGAAACTACAGAGCAAAGTAACAACAACAAAAGAAACCGAAAAAAAGCAACAACAACAATAACAACGGCAACACGAAACAAAACAAAACAAAAGATGGAAAAAAAATTAATGAAACGCTTTTGAAATTTCATTTTTTATGCAAACAAATAAAAAGAAATAGAAAAATAACAACAACTGAGTATTATGAAGACAGAGAAAGAGACATGGGTGAAAATTTTTGCAATCACGAAATGAGGAATTATGGGAAAAACCTCCCCGTTTCCCCTTGCAAACTCCAAGCAGGAACTGACAGAGACGCTCGCTCACAACAGACTGTGAAAGTGAACCATAGAAAAAAACATAGAAATAATATAGAAAAAAAAACATAGAAAACATAGCCGGCACTTTAAGATGTGGCAATTTCTTAAACGGTTTCTTTATGTGCATTCAAATGATGTGGTAGTAGACAACTAAGTTGAGGGAAAACGATTTAAAATTTGTGTTAGGAAATACTAAGGGAAATTTTAGAATATATATAAATATTTATTTATATAATCGTACATCAATAAAATATATAGTTAGACATTTCTTAATAATATCAATCAAAAGTATTAACAATAATATAGAATTAATATTGACTGGCTATAGTTAATTTTGGAATTTGAAATACATTCCATTTAATATGTAGTTCTTATTGATCGATATCTAATCTTAAAACTAAAATCATATATAGAAAATTGCAGTGATCCAAATCATTTTATAAATTGTATAAATAAATGCTTAATAAATTTAAACAAATCTGTTAATTTTTCATTTTCATATTGATTAACAAGCCGATCAGTCGAGCGCGCGCGACAGTAGGAAACCCTGTGCCGGTCTTCAAAGAAAAGTATTTTCATTATAATGGAATTTAAATATATCGCTTGAATCGATACTGGACTGCGTTGATTGTTGATTGTTTATGTTTAGCGCAACAGCGGCCAAAAGGCAAAGACGAACAGACAGACGGACGGACAGACAGACGGACAGACAGACGGACAGGTGTCAATCACTTCGGCTATTGATACTGATTCAGGATATATATACTTTATATGGTCGGAGATGCCTCCTTCTGCCTATTACATACATTCACACTAATTCCTTATACCGCTTTTGCCCATTTTTAATGGGCACAGGATATAAAAAGTTCACGAGTTGTCTACTTTACACTTTATTATTTTATTTAATAATGAAACACTTGCAATATTCATAAAATATATCAATTCCATTATTAGAATGCAATTGAAATCAATAACAAGCCGGAGAGTCGAGGCGGTAGGGACAGTAGGGTGCCCTGAGCCAATCTTCTTAGTTATTTTTGGCACTCCAAAGATTTCATACCTTGCAAAACCCTAATGCACTTTTCAATTGATCTTTCCTATACCATTTAGTGATCTAATATAAACCAAGTTTGGTCAGAATGTAGAAGACATTTCCAGATGTATAATCTGTCAGTTTGGTTGAAGTACATTGAATAATAAAATAGTTTGTCATACAATCGTATGATTTTCGAACGATAGTTCCTGTGACAGCTATATGATATAGTAATCCGATCCGGCCGGTTCCAACAAATGCGCTGCCTGCAGAAAAAAGACTGATCTGGACCAAGTTTCATCATATAGCTCTAAAACTGAGAGCCCAGACAGACACTGGCATGGTTATATCGACTCGTCTGTTGATGCTGATCCAAAATATATATACTTTATAGGGTCGCAGATGTCTGCTTTCATGCGTTACACATTTCGGAAACAAATTATAATACCCTCTGCAAGAGTATGTAAAAATAAGTCTGCATTTCTCATTTAATCGAGCTTTTGATTCAAATCTCACCAAACCCTTCGATAGTGAAGTCAACTTTCAACTTGCAAATTGAGACAATTTTAAGACCTTTCAATTTCAACTTTTTTCTGTACAAATTAAGCTCTTTATTTTGGCAGAAAGGCAAGCTGCTAAGGGGGCGGTAAGGAGGCCGTCGACAGGGCGTGCCAATCCATTAACAATCCTTGGGCCAATTCGAAAGGTGTCCTAAACTTGATGTTGCCTCTTGCGTCTTTGAATGGCGGCGCCTCTGGCAAAAACAACAATTTTGCAAAAAACAAAAAAAAACATTTTTGCACAACATTTTATAATGCATTGTTAATGTTAATGATCCATTGTTGTTAAATTGTTATTGCTTTGGTCTCTTGCTCTGCAGATTATTCATATTCATATTTATATTCATATTTATTCGCAATTGCAATCTTAACATTTCTATTCGCTTCGCTTTTTTTCTTATTTTCTATTTTTTGTATTTCTTTTTCTCTTTGTCGCTTATTTTGATTTTATGCTGTGCAATGATTATTTGTATCTTTTGTTGCTGTTGTTGTTGTTTCTTTCTTGTGGTAGTGGCAGCTGCTGGCGAATTGTTCATGCAACAAGGCAGCCCCCTTTTCCACACCCCACACAAGACCGCAACTATTTCATATTGGGCAAAATGACTTTGTTAGCGCAAATTGTTGCTGTTGCTTTTGTATTTGTTGCCGTTTGACGTTAAAGGCCAAAATGAAAACGCAATTCACACACACACACACATTGCCACAATTGAGCCGCCGCAGTCGCTGCTTCAGCTGACGTCGCAGTCGCAGTCGCTGTTGCGTTTTGTTTACAAAGCAGCAACAACAGCAACAACGACAACAACAACAACAGCAGCAAAACTGTTTTTCAGGTCAAATTTGTTTACATTCCGCTTGGAAACTGGGTCATTGTGAGCGTGTGCAACAGAGACACAGAGAGAGAGAAACACAGAGCGAGAGAGAGACAGAAATGGTTAAGCGATTGTTGCTGCTGAGACGCAGCTTGAAATCGCCAACAACACGACGGCAACATGCGGCATGCCACCAGCAGCGACGGCAGCAACAATCCCAAAGATAATAACAACCAAGCAGAAAATACGAGTACAACACGAAAACTGCAAAGTGCCAAAGCCTTCAAATACCCTTGGCCTATAATAACAGTTAACAATGTAATGGAACTAACTATTGGCAAAAAGACAACCATTATAAGTATATTAGATATGATTTATATTTATAATTATTTAGTATGTTTTATTCGAAATAAAACACAAATGTGTTAAATAAATAAAAATAATAATATAATGTAAATAAATGATACCAAAGATACTTTGATTGAATTGAAAAAAACAAGTAACAAAATAATAAAACTAACCATTAATGAAAATGCCATATAAGTTATTTATATGTAATTTATAATTATATTTATATTTATGTATTTATAGCCTTCACTTTTCAAGTATGCACAAATTGTTTCAACTAATCGATATACCCTTTATAGCTTTTTAGGGTATATCAAGCTGCGAGAGTCTCAGCTGGTCTCTGATCTCTGGCAATGTCTGAGCTCTGTTTGTGTATTTTGGCTGTATTTGGGAATTTCCGCTGAGAACGTCGTCAATTGCAGCAGTTGCAACATGAAACAACAGCAATAGCAACAGCAACAGCAACAACAACCGCTGCAACGACCACCCCCCCTTCCCCTCCACCACCACCTTGCCCGTCTCTGTCTGTGTGTGTTCATTTGTGTGTGCAATTTGAAAGCTATTTGTGTCAATGACAAATGATTCGAATTTATCGAAAAGTTGCAATTTGCCAAATGGCCGCTAAGTTGCCCAGGTGCAACAGAGAGGGCGATCGACTGGCAGACCGCCGTGCGAGCGAGACGGCGATATGTAGGCTGTGAGCGAGACCCACTGAGGCGGATCTAGCCAGGCAGCCTTGAATGGAATGCGAACAAATGACGGATTACACAGCAACGTGCCCCACTGGGCAGCAGTGCACCACACAGCACCACTCCATCTCCACCTCCATCTCTACCTCTGTCTCCACCTCTGTCTCCACCTCTGTCTCCACCTCTTTCTCCATCACAGTCAGAGTTTAGTTTCAGTTTTAGTTTCAGTTGCTGCAATCCAAACCACTTGAAGCTCCATTCAGCTCCACACGATTCGTGGATGTCGCCGTCTGACATTTTTGATTGTCAGCTGACAAGCGGAAGGTGAACGGGGTGGGGCGGGGCAAATACTCCTCTCTGTGGAGGGGCAGGGGATTGTCCGGTTTACTTTGCCTCCGCCTGTCAAATAGTCAGACAACAAAAATGCCTAAAACAATTTATAAAGCTTATTAAATGCAACTTTTGCAATTTGGCATCAAAAATGCATTTGGCATCAAGTTGAACTCATAATCGAGTATTCACCGTGAATACTTGTGAATAATTGTGAAGTATAGGAGTATGAATGACAAGACTCTATATAGGGGCTAGCGTAGTCCCAATATGCAACTTTTTAGCTCATTTATTTGTTATTTAATAATTAACATTAAAAACTGACAGCATTTCAAATTGATGCAATGCCATTTTTAAAATACAAAATAATTAATGAATTAATCATAGAAATATTAATTGCAATTTGGAGATACAAAACGAGTAGAATAATTAATATTCCTTATAAATATAAAAAGTCATGAGTAATTAATAATAGAGAGGATTATTTGAGATTTATAATTGTTTTAATTACAAATAAAATTGAACAGATTATTATCCCACAGCAGATATTTCACATTTTTACATTTCAAACTGTTTTTCTCTGATTTTTTCATGGTTCCTTTAAGCCGAACTTAATGAATAATAAATCTAGTTTATATTTATTACAATTAATAAATATTTCTATAAATATTTGATTACCTTTGGCCTGTAGTTGCTACCATTTGTGACTTCTTTTAGTTTTACTTTCATCCCCAAATGACGCGTAACCTTGGCTTCCATTTGCTGGCTATTACCTATTACCTTGGTTTATAAGTTATAAGTTGGTATGCCATTCACACAATTCCAACATTAATCATGTCAAGCCAGCAGAGTATCCCGCCCTCCTCTCCTCTCCCCTACTCTGTATTTTGTATATTTCTTCTACATTATTAATGATTGGAACATCAACAATCATCGGCCTCGGTTAATTTTATGCAATTGCCTGCAAAATTTTATTAATATCCCTGACTCGCCGCCGTCCTGTAAATCTGTAGCTATTCGCCAAAAGAAACCTCCCTGCCCCGGGATCACCGTCATTAGTTTTGCTCCATGGCGAGTCACACCGCGGTCGAGTTGTCACCTCAGTTGTGCATTCCCTGCAAGTCCAAGTCAAAGTCTGACCCAAATAGCTTCGTTCCGTCTCCGGCAGCTGTTGTTCTCCCTTCCTGCTGTCAGTTGGTGGCGTCTTCAGGTGGCATCGCATCAATCTTCAAGCTGCATGCTGCTTGCTGACTGCTGTTTGCTTGACTGATGCGACACGAGGCGCAAAAGTTCTCCGCTTCCCCGTCTAAGCAGGCGACGACATGCAACAGTTGACACCCCCTCTAATCCACACCCGCCGTGTGCGTCCCTCCCCAGCGTCTGTTGAGCTCACGTGATCTATTTTTGTATAATTAGCATGTGATGCAGCAACAAATCCGGGAGCATAACATCCAAATTAGTAATTCTCCCTGTCGAGGCGGTAAACGAAAATAGACGAGCGTAGAGGCAGCCAAGTAGAACTCACGATGTCTGCAGTGCTGACGTCGTTGTTAATGCTCTATTTATACCCTGTAATCAGGGACGACAAGTAGGGTATATACACTGGCTTCTTGCACTGAATTCAACCAATTGCTGACGTGATTCAAAGAATAATCACTTGATATCTATGAGCATTTCTGACCATTGCTTGGGTATCTGGGTGTTTCCTGCTCCTTTTATACCCTTTAATTAGGGATAGAAAGAAGGATATGTACACTCCCTTCTCAAGGGAAGTTTAGCTAGTTGTTAATCTGATCTAGTAACGAATCATTTGATTGCTATGAGCAGTTTATTCAACTGTTCAATGGGTATCTGCTGAACGACTCTTTATTCGAGTTACTATTTGTTGCCTGTTCTTAGTTAATGTTCGCTCTTTGGACCCGTGTCTAGAAATTTCATTTGGCAAATTGAATTTGGCCAACCTGCCTTTTGCTTTTAGGGCCGAATCGCAGCCAGCAGCAAACTTAACAACTTGGCCTAAATCCAAATGCGACACTGGCTGGCCGGAAGATGGGCGCGAGGAGTTGGGGCAAAAGTAAACTAGTCAACAAGGGCGATAGCAACAACAGCAACAACAACAACGTCAGGAAAACTAAGAGGAAAATCTGCTGCCGCATAATGTGATAATAAAAATCTTTTATTTGCCATTGTCCTCGTCTTCAACCTCGTCCTCGTCTTCGTCCTCGTTTTCGTCCTCGTCGGCAACCTCGTCCTGTACTCATTTGCTTGAGAATGTAGCATCAAAAAAAAAAGCCATGCAGCAGCTTAGTGGCAAGTTTCTGCTTCGTCCCCGCCTCCGTCTCCAGCGTCGCACATTTGTCAGCTGCTGTTGCTGCCTCTGCTGATGTCGCTGCCTCTGCTGATGTCGCTGCCTCTGCCTGCGTCTCTGCTGTTGCCACATAAATCTTGTCAACGTACAGTTTTTCACATTTGACGCACACACACATCGGCCACTCACTCAGGCGCCTAATTCTAAGCTTCAAGTTCCGCAACTCCATCCTATATCTTTCATCTTCCATTTCCATTTTCATTTCCATTTCCAACTCCATCTCCAATCTCCCATCTCTGCTGCATGCCTCATGCTCAGTTTTAGCTGTAATTCGTCGCGTGCCTCAATTTTCTTGTATTTTCACTTAACGCAACGCACGTACCCAGCTTAGTCCCATTCCTCAGGCTCATCCTGTGCGCTGTCATCGCTTAACTCTCACAGCAGCAACTTTCATTTCGAGGCATGCGGCATGTGGCAAGTGGCAAGTGGCAACTGGCAAATTGAAGGGTGACTTATGGCTGGCACAGACCACAGAGTTGTAAGAATGGAGTTGTCATCGACCAGAACTACAACTTCAATTGCAGCTTTTGCCCTTTTGCACATCGATTTGATGCTGACCAGAAAACTGCCCTGTCATTGGGTTATCCACTCACGTCCAGCACAAAGAACAGCAAGAGCAGCAGGACAAACCAATTCAGGACAAGAGATAAAGGACAAGTTCGAGTTCTAAACGAATTTTCTGTAATTTCAAGTGGAACTAAGTACAAACGAGATATCTATGTATAGTTAAAGCGACGAGAGAGAGAGAGAAGTAAAAGTCTTTTTAGTCTTTACTAAATGGAATGCCAATGTTTTATTAATTAATCCGATATGTACATTTCTATGCTTTCTAGCTACTCTTGTTTGTATTCTCGGGCACAAATCTCAATTTGCTACATTAAGATTGATTTATAGCTATTTAAATATTTTGTATTTGTTTCAAACATATTAAATAGCAAATCCCAGCTAAGCCCCAGCAGCTCTAATGAGCATTCGCATTCTAATAATAATCATTCAGTTAATCCATACACACACACACACCCACACCCACACATACGCACCCAGTCAGACTAAATTTTACGAGTGTTGTCCGGATTATGGACCTATTTGGGTACTACATAAGTATCGCTTGTTTACTTTGCCGCACATTAAATTTAAGAATATTTTTAAAAAAGTTTTCCCAAACGTAAAGTTTATTTTTACGAGCATACCCTGTAACTACTTAGCACTGTGGGCTGACTTGACAAGCAAACAAACTGTAGAATAATTCACCCAGGAAAACACAGAACAACTGACCCCAAAAGGATTTCTTAATGATGATGATAATTAAAGTGTTTTTAAACTGTTTAATTAATTACCCCCAGTATTTATCCAACTTAAAAGTCATATTTCTGTCATTTCTTTTATACTTAATCTTCAATTTCAACAGGGTATCTCTCAGTCATCGCTTGGCTTCTACAGTTTTCTTTAATGTTATTTATATGCCTTTAATATTTTGCCTCTTAAATACGCAACAAAGTTTGTGTTCGGCTTATCCGCGTGATTAGCTAAAAATATAAGGTACACGCTGTACTGACAAACCAATCACTTCCCTCCCAACCCGAGACCCTCCTTCTGTCTATGCAGATGATGATGTCCAACACGAAGGCCATGGGAACAACAAATATAGTGAAAAATACAATAAAAAACATTCAAAAGGCTTTCGCATTTCCGGCGCCAACTGAAAATATGTTGACGTCTTTTGAGCGATTGCAACAACAGCAAATAAAAGAAACAATCAAACAAAATTTAGACTTTAGTTTTTTGAACCATTAGGAAATCTAAATATCTATTACATTTCTGCTAATTGTTATACAATTATTTGTTAAAAAGTTAAACGAAACCTACATAACACCCAGCTATTTTCTACATAATATAATAAGATACAAGTATAAGAATATCTAAGTTTCCTTGAATTCTTGTAGAGTTATAAAATTTAATATAATACAAATAAATAGAAATGTTGCCAACAGTAAAGAAGGAAGTAAATTATATTTATATGCAGATGTAATTGAAATCGCAATAAACTCTGATAATCTTCTAAAATGAACATTAACTTCAATTCAAGTAAATAAGTTAAGTTCTTAGTATCTTTTTATAAGCTAAACAACTATAAGCTACATTTAATTATCATAAAACTTATTGAAATTGAAGTTGCTCTTCAATTACTTGCTTTAAATTAACTATAAACTTCTATTAGCCGAAAATTGTGATAAAAATTTGATTTTAAATTTCTTTCGAGTGCGGGGTGCGGGTATTTTGTAGTCGAGTCTGTCTATTGGCTCAGCCTATCCAGATCACTTAGACATAGTGCGTCTGACGTTTGTTCTTCGTTTCCTTTTATGCAACCACAAATATTGTATTCGCGACAGTGTCTAAGTGCGTGTGGGGCAGACGGTGGTTTTAGTGGCAACGTGCTGGCGACTCGGCGTTGGTGGTGGCAACATCATAAAAAATAGTCCAATGCTGTTTTCTGCTGTGCGTCATTGTTGGCCTAAATCTCTACAACAACGATTACGACAACAGAAACAGCAACAGCAACAGAAGCCTTCGTCGGGGCATCACAACTAATTGACTTTGTATACGAGGCTTTGTGGCAAAATCGGGGAGGCAACAAACGTGACTTCTTTGCATTGATGGATGGGGGAGTGGCCAAAGAGGCAGAGGAACAGTGGTAAGTGTGTGTGTGTGTGTGTAGGGGGAAGGAGAAAGGGAAATGGGGGTGTTGCCACTGTCGCTGTCGTCGTCATCGCTGTTGTCGCCTCAACAAAATGAGTGATTGTTGGCAGCGCGTGAGCAAAATATTCATAAGATTTCGCAAGGCCCCCAAAAATACAACACTCACATCACATCACATCCCATCACAAGAACTCATAATTTACACTCATTCCTGCACTCGTATTCACAATTGTAGGGCCTATGAAGAGGCTTTGTTAAATGCTCTTTGCTCTTTAAACTTTTACTTTTTCGTTCCCAGAACTGATCCACTTGACCTTCTATTAAATACTACAATCCCTAGTCGAATTCTCTCCCAGCCATTTTCAGGCTCATATTTGGCAAAACAATGAAGTAGCTGTAGGGACTTTGTTAAATTTTCATTAAACTTATTTAATTTCCCAGAACTACTCGACCTTTCAGGAAATATTATCCTCTTTATGACCGTTTTCTTGTCTATACTTTGTTTCGAATTGTTGTTTTAATTTAGCCCAAAAAGAGGAACAAAAAGAGCCACAATATTGGGGTTTATGGTGGGGATTATATTCTCTAAACTTTTACATTTCCAAAAACTATTCACTTGCCATTTAACCTTCTACTAAATTCTCTTTCGACTTGGCTATCAGATTGCGAAATAGTGGCGTCAATGTCTGCTTCCCACCTGCGGCTATGTCCAAATTTAGCCTTGTTGTTTTAGCTTTTGCAAATCTGCAGTCACATGGCCGGAACTTAATGACGAACAGCAAATTTCAACGGCAAAAACATCATCACAAACCAAAGAAAAACAAAAACAACAACAAAATAGTAGAAAAATTCCCCTCCCATTATTTTGCAAATTTAGTTCGACTTTTCGTGACGTTTGTCGCGAATATTTTTGCCATTGCTTGATTGATTGTTTTTGCGTTTTGAAGCAACAATAAATATCGTATACATTCATTGAAATTGTATTCACATTTTAGCTTTGAATCATTTGGGCTCTTGGCCAGGAAGCAAATCAGTCAATGCTCTATGTCATACTCTCGGTGGTATTTTTGGTTGAAATGGTAATCAACATCTTGGACTAACTTTGACTGGTCCCTGCTGAATGTGTGAATGAAATAATTTGGCATCAGATGTTTATGACATCATACACTCTATGATATAACAGTTTCTTCATAGATCATTGAGTATTTGTGTATTCAACTGATTCACACAAGAACTCAAGCTGCGAACGATATCCGACTGTAGAATAATTCTAAAAACTGTGAAAGATATCGAGTGGAACATGAAATTTATCTAGCTTCTCTAATTATATGGAATTGTATTCCATTGATTGTAGTCTGATTGAGAGATATCTTTAAACTGTTGAATAAAACTCCAATTAAAGATATCTGAAGTCAAAGAAATATATTTGGAAGTAATAAATTAAATCATAATAAATCTGAAACTAAGATTGCAATAATCAGATCTGAACTCAAATTGCTTAGCAAACATCTTTCGAAATCCCTTCAAATATTATAGTGCAATATTTTCTGAAAGAAAACTTTCTCCACAACTCAAGAAAAGCCAAAGTGTGTTGCAATTAAAGTTTTTCAGCTTGCCACTTGCAACATTCCTGAACTACAAACCACAGATCAAGTCAAAAATTTCACAGATCTCAAAACTCTCCTTTGCATGGCTTCAATTGTTATTGTTGTTGTTGTTTGCATTGACTTGACTGACTTATTAACGAGGAATGCGGAAGTCAATCATGTTGCTGTCGTTGTTTGGGCAACATTGTTGCTGGCGTGCGCTAAGTGCAACATTCCAACAATGAAAAGCCAAACTACAAATGGCAACAACAACTTTGTTGTTATTGTTGTTGCCGCAAACTTAACAAACACGCCAAAGTGCAATCAATTCTTTGCCATACACTCTGCCTTCCTCAGCCCATCATCAGTGTTTATTGTTGCCAGTTGTGAGTTGTGAGTTGTGAGTTGCTTGTTGCTCATTGCCTGTTGCTTGTTGCTTGTAGCAGCTTTCGACATTTATTGCTGCAAATGAGTTACAACGAAGCTGCCGCAACAACAACAAGCCGTGCTAATTGGCTGGCCCAGCAGCCCACCAGAAACGAACTGAGTTTTCCTTTCAACTGAAGTCACAATCACAACTAGCACCAACAATAACACGCGACAGCAGCAAACAACAACTGAAGGACAGGACAGAACAGGACAGGTGCAACACAAGCAGGCGCTACGAGTCTATGCCACAGCTTTGACTTTTATCCTTGTGCCGCAGTTGAGTCTCGATCTCGGCTTCATAATTGCCAAATGCGTCGGCAGCAGCTGCAACAACAACAACAACAACAACAATAACGACAGCAACTGGAGAAGAACAAAGAAGCAGCAACAACAACAGAGGGAATAGCAGCTGCAGACGTCAAGGTAGTGGCAGCCACACCTGCCACGTGTTGCATCAAAGACAACAGCTGGCAGCGCTGACTGTTGATTGCCAGTTCTCCAATCCTGCGCTCCCCGATTCCCAGTTGCCAGTTGCCAGTTCCCGGTTGCCGAGTTCAATGCATCCCTTTTGTGGCAACTGGCAATGTGCAACAGCCAAATTACAAGGCTGCGACCTGGCCAATGTTTACTTCCACTTACTTCCACTTTATTTGCGCTGACAAGCAGCAGCAACAACGACAGAAAAAGGAGCAGCAGAAGTAGTCGAATTACACTGGGCAAGCAAGACTACAAGCATACCCTGTAAATGTATTTTACTGAATATTTCCCAATTGCAGGCTACAATTGTCTAAAAATACCTATACTTCAAACTCTTTGCAAGTCTTTCTCTAGCCGATCACAGCCACTTTCACTCTTCAGCTAAAGGGTATAATAAGCATTTGCTTGTTGGGTTTATCTCGCTTCGATTTGTCTTCAAATAACAACAAAATTTCGCGCACCTGCCACAGGTTAAAGCAGTTGGTTGTTGTCTGTTTCTGCTTGTTGTTGTCTTTCTTTCTCATTGTTGTCCTTGTTGTTGTTGTTGCTGTTGCTGTTGCTGTTGCACTCGCGGTGGTCGCTTAAGGCGCACGCATCTGTCTACCTGAGGACATAATGCATAACGTCCAGAGTCGAGTTGCAGCTGTAATTTGTAATTATGTATGCAACGGCATGAGGCCGAAAATTGCGATTTGGCAATTCCTCCTATTGCCTGTTGCCTGCTGCTAATGAAAAGGATAAGAATCGAGATCCTGTCAAAGGTTAAGCCTAAGATACGCTCGACACAAATCTGAGGCTGTTTGCCAGCTTAAGAGCACTCAGTTGTGTGCGGGTTTGTCAAAGAAAAGTATCTCAGCATGTGATAGAAATTAAAGATACCTCTAGTAGTTTCTGAGATACTTTCCCCATGGAGCAGATGTGACAGGGAACTCTGCTACAGCTCTTACTTAAGTAATACGAATTAGATAGAATTAGAAGATACTTGTCTAAATAAAAGTTCGACTTTGGTAAAGAATATTAATATATTATCAAAAGATATACAAATTTTAATATGAATGAATGGCACAATTATGAATAAATATCTTATTTCCGCTGTCAATGTGATCAGAAATATAACATCTAAATTTATACAAAATATTGTCATGTGCTATACATTTCTTAAATATATTTTATCAGCTACTATTCATGAAGCAGTTGTAAAAGATACAACATTACGTAGATAAACTTAGGCACGATTTCTCATCTTACAGATACAGCCAACTTTACCATAAATATAGGATTTAACATTATTCGTTTTCTCATCTTTCCCTTTTCGAAATATTTAAAGTTTGTAATAATGTGACATCTCAACCAAAACAGAGTTGGCTAACGTTAAAAACTTACAAAGAGGATGATCTGTCCTGTAAGTCGACAGGCTGGCACTAAATTTATGACAAGAAAATCAAAATTCTTTTATCGGTAGGTTTATCTACACTTTAAGACAATAGGCAAGATGAGAAATCGGCCCTTAGTTTTGCAAATGCTCAAATAGTCTAATCTAAGCATATTTTATAATGTTATATTCATATTTCTAAGATATTGTCAGACAACAAAACCACAACAAACTTAAAGCAGATTTTACTTTTTAAGCCAACAGTGAGTTTATTTCTGTGCCTTATTGAACAAATTAATTATGAACATGGTCTAAATATAGTCGAGATAATAATAAATAATAAACATGAGATTAATTTACAGATTTCAAGATAATTCGATTTTTTTGGAGCAGAACGACAGAGAAGTCAGAGGGAGATGAGGGGGAGGCTGAACAGAGAGAAATCGCTTTTAGATCAGTTTGAATTTTGGCATGATTGAAGTCCCTCTTGAGGTGCTGTCAAAGATCAGTTATTCGTAAAAGATCTAATTATAGAACTGATGTGATTGATTGCCTCGATAATAACAATAACAATCGCCAAAACATCGAATAGAGACAGTTCACTGAACTTATCGAACAAATTGCCCATATTTATAGCCTACTCAGAGCGAATGAATAAACACTCAATCGTATATTCCGATCAATTAAAAACTGATCATTGCCAATTACTCACGAGAGAGAGAGAGAGAGAGAGAGAGTGAGAGTTAAGGGAAGAATACTCCCAATTTGTTGCTGGCATTCGGAAATTGATTACATCAATTTAACACGCTCTCACAGAACTGCGCCTAAATGTTATTTTGGTTGTGACTGCAACAAGGTGGCAGCTAAATGCAGAGAGAGGGGGAGAGGTGGAGAGGTGGAGAGGGGGAATCTGTGGTGTTTGTTGTGGCACTTTCTGTCTCTGTATTTCTTTTTTTTGGCGAGACTGTTTTGCGACTCATTTTGTGACTCATTGAGGTCGTGTGCGAATTTTTGGAATTGCTTTTATTTATTTATGCATTTGTTTTTGTATTTGCGCTGAATGTAAATTTACTTATTTATTGCGCGAGGCGACAATAACAAATAAACTCATCGTTTCGCAATTCCCAGAAGCAACCACAGCAACAACAAAACAACACAACAACAAAAACACTTGACGTAAAAAAATCCCCACAATGTGAAAACTGCAAAACGATTTCAATAATATTTTTGTTTGTTTTGATTTTTTCTATATTTTATCTGTGCGACGATTTTCGCAGTTCCAACTTTAACATTTTCGCGCCCCAAAAAAACATAACAGAATTGTAGAATTTCGTCGAGTCATGATCCCGCAACCTGCCCCCAAATGCTATGCTGAACCCTCCACAAAGATCATATTCGAAACTGTTGTTGTTGTTCTGGTTGTTTCGATCGCGTTAATTACGTCTGTAAGAAACTATCGAGCAAACAACTTGATTAGAGTCCGCTTGTGAATTGACAGAGTCCGAATTTGAGTCCGAATTCGATTCCGACTGCGAGTACGAGTCGGACTCGAATCGCGGCACGCGCATTGTTTTCCCCTTCCCGAAAAATTTGAGAAGTCGTCAGTCAACATAACCGATTTTCCATGAATTTCAGTCTACTAACAATTCCCTACCTTTCCCCAGATAATCACAAGTCGTAAACAACAATTGGCCATATCCGTTTGCCTTTAGTTTTTGTTGTCGTTTCTGTGGTGTTAACTGATTTCACGACTTGACATTTTTGCTCATGGGAACTCCATGAGTCGAGTCTGAAACTGCGTCATTGCCAGTACATGAAAACCTAATCAGTTTAAGCAACTGCGAAATATGAGTACCACGTTGATGCTTCATCTATTTTTATCAAACTGCGCCAATCGCGATACTCGTTGGCAAACACAACGGCCGCAAATAGAGTTAACCTTTTGGCAAAACATTCCGACTTTCATTCTATTGATAGATAAAGTGCGAAATCAGATGCCTTCAATCAAACAATTCACGGGGGTGTCATAGATCCGGTTTGAACTAGTCACAAGCTGTTCTATCATCCAACTATCATTTGACTTGTCTGGAAATAGAACTAAGAAATTATGTGGTCACAAGGGGAAAATAGAGTAAATTGATAATGGGAAGCAGACTCGAAGTGTGTAGGAAGGTTACAAAGCAATAGCTATTTAAAAACAAAGGATATCAAAAGCGTATTTTTGAAGTGCTAACATATTTTTGTGGCTATTCTATGTTTGAAAATAACTGACGAGTTCTATAGAAATGAATGCAAATTTCATATAAACATCTATGTTTATATTTGACTCAACTTTGAAATAAGAGGACAACATATGCTTAACTTACTCTATTTAATATATATATTTTTTATACGTTAAGATCGCTTTATAACTACCTACTGTTAAGTAATAATTCTAAAAAAAACGAACTATCATATAAACGATTTGATGTATCTTTGTTCCAAGTCTTAAAATCAGTTTATAGTTCAACAGTTTCTCAATCGATGCTGAAATTGTCTCCACTTTAGACTTCTATGCATTCTCCCACCTGATGAACTAACATTTTTTATGATGTCTGACTCATACATACATATGTGAGCTCACTTTACATGTGGACACATTTCTTGAAAGCAAAGTCCCAAGTCAAAGGCAAGTCAATAACCGCAATATGTGGTGTATTACGCATACGACCTGTATGCCAGCACACCTCCTACATCTCCATCGCTCTGTCTGCCTCTTTCTGGCAATCTTATTTAGTACTCGATACTTCTATGACACCTTTACAAGTGTAGTAGTTTACCTCATCCCACATTCCATACACTAACAAAATTTCAATTTACGGCACGTTTCCCCATTTGCCATAGATCGCAAGAATGCGGCAGCAAGAAGAGTGAAGAGGAAAGATTTGAGTCCAACTCGACTACAGTTGAAGATTATTGGCCCCAAAAAAGACAGCAAGAGGAACAGCAACAGAAGAAACTGCGCAGTGCAAAGTCTGGTAAATATTTCATCATTAGCTTGTTGGCGCTTTTCATTACAAAAACAAAGACAACAGCAATCGACCAAAAACCGAACACAATTTAAATAAATTTCGCAAAATCAGCAACAACAACAACAACAGCAACAACAATCTTCAGGGGGTTGTTTACGGGTGGGGAAGGGGTAGACAAAGCTTAAGCGGTTGCTAGAACTTGGCAAAGTTCAATAAAACTTGAAGCATTGTCGTACTAGTAGTTTGTATCCACGTTTTTCTCTTTTGACTCTATTTCGGCCTTTGTCTGTTTTGATATTCCATTTTTTCGGTTTAAGTCGCAATAGCCCAGTTAAAATGGGAACAGGCCAGATAGACGAGAACTTGCCAAAATAGATAATGTTTAACAACAACTACTTATAAAGAGTCGAGTGGTACCGCCCCTGCCTCGAACCAAGGCCGGCCTAGAAGCCATGGGCCAAACGATGCCCTCACTGGAAGGTGTTAACACATTTTACCACAAGGTTTGTAACGCTTCAAAGAGGGGGTATCTAATTGACGAAAAGATGGAAGAAAAGTATAGGGTAGGGTATATATTTTAGCTCTTTTCTTATGCTATTGACAGTGCATTATAAAACTGCCCAACACCATCATAATAATAGTTATAAATCTATTAAATTACTAATATAATAAATGAAGAAGGAACATTGAAGTGTTTATCCTTTAGAAGCAGCTTAAACACCTCACTTTTCAGTCTATGCCTGACCATTTTTAAATTAACAGGTATGCTTATATAATTCCTTAGTTCTAAATATAATAACTAAAGTAATAATTTGTATCTTTAGATTTTATTATTTATATTTCGACTACTATTTATTATTCTACTTACTAGTATATCATGGATTTATTAAATTTATCACATTGATTCTTCTGCTTAAACGAAACATATACGTATTCTATAAATTTGATCTTTATTCCTCGGATTCTTTACTTCATCTAAAATACATCAATACTGAAGTATAATACAAGTAATCAAAATAATTTGTTTATAAGAAGTAAATTATATAATTTAAATCTTAAATTTTCTTCTGATTTCTCTTATTAATAGGTAAATATTTACATTCTTACTCTTCTTCCTCCCTATCTATATATATCTTTCTCTCTATATATATATTTATATTTATTGGTGAGGGTGTTTAACTCTCGTCTAGTTTTTACTTCTGTGCCAAAATCCAAAGAACGCTGTGAGTTGTGAGCGATGTCTTTGGGTTGGGGAGCGGGTGGAAGACTGGGTAGCTTTTGGACTTGTCGAACAGGTTCTTCGTAAGGGGCTGCTGCTGCTGTGCGAGCGAGACAGCAAAACGCTGAGCCACAGAGCTGCCACAAGTGAGAGTGAGAAAGAAAGGGAGAGACAGGGCTGGAGGGGGTTAAAAAGGGGGCTGGAAGCTTTTGCTTTAGACGGAACTAAGACATCGACATTAAATACACTTTTTGTTTCACTTTGCTTTCAACTTGTTGTTGTTTTCGTTGTTGTAATTCGCTTTGTTGTGGATTCTCGTGTGCGGCATTTTTTCGGCAGTTGCTGCTTGTTTATAGTCGTGTTGTTGTTGTTGTTGTTTGTAATGCTTGTTGTTGTTGTTGTTGTCGGTGTCATTAACCCGCCACTTGGCGCTGGGAACGAACGCGCAGTTTTGTTGTGGTTCTCGAACCACTGACAACAAATTTTCGCTTTTTTTTCGCACGTATTTACCCATTTCTGTTTTTATTTGCGCCCGTTTTGTTTTGGCTTCACATTCGCGCGCAGGGGTTGTCCGAGCAGGCTGACAGAGGGGGTGGGTGGAGCGGGGGCAGGATTACACACAGCACATTCCCCAATTCACGGTGCTGCGGTTCATGTGCGGTCAAAAAGCGATGACGATCGACGCCAAAAATGAAAGAAATATACAAAAAAAAATAAAAAAGCCGAAGCTTCCCGCGAAGGTGGTAAATTCCATAAACGTTCGCTTACCACATTAAAAGGGGCCAGGTCTCTATTGGCCCGACCCGGCAGCAGTACGCCAACACCCCTCATTACCTCATTACCCCCCAACACACTGTCCCCCGCTGTAATAGTTGCTTTTTGGGCTTCAAAGTCAATAAACTCAGTCGGAGCAACCAAAACAATAACAAAACTAAGACGCAAACGAAAGGAAACAAAAAACTAGACACGAGCAGGCAATAACAACAATAACAATAACAACAGCAATAAAAATAATAACAACAACAACAATAACAGTCAGTAGCAAGTCAGAACCAAAACAACAACATTCTGAATGTTGAATGAGTCGCAAAATTCAATTTGGCGCCAAAAATTAAGCCAATGAACTTTGACGTTATTTTGTATACCCTTTAAACGGCTGGCACAAAGGGTATTTTATTTTATATCATTTAAAAAAACCAATTTCTATTATTTAAAATATCATATAAAACTTTTTAAACGTTTACGAATGGCACACACAGAATAATAGAAGAGAGAGAAAAGAGACAATTCCCAGCTTATAAGCATAGACAATCTCACAGTAGAATGTTTACGAATGTAACACACATAAAAGAAATAGAAAACTAAATCAGAGAGTGTAAGAATGTTGTAGTGAGAGATAAGTAATAAGAGACAGAAGACAACTTTATAAATATTATAATATAATACATAATAATAAAATATATACTTAGTCAATACTAAAACATGTACATTTTAATGCATGGGTAATTTCACACTAAAACATTTACGAATGCCACACAAAAGAGAAATAGAAAACTATGTAAACTAGAGAAAGTTGAAGGGGAGTACTGAAAGATATGTAATAAGAGACAGAAGATAATTTTGTAAATATTTATCAATATTAATTTAATCAATACTAAAACGTTTACGAATGTCACACAAGGAAGTGAAAAACCAAGTGCATCGGTGAGAGAGGCTGCAAGTTATATATTGTTATATTATAAGGTAACGTCAAGTCGATCACTTTATGTATTCTGTGAGTTATTGTGACTGCGCTTTGATCTCTGTGCAATTGCAAGGTGATTAGCATTTGATGTTTTCTCTGATGGATTCACATATTCAATGTGGGTTGATTTAACAATAGCTCGCTTGTCGCTTTCCTACCTTCCGGGTGGTGTTCGGCTTCTGAATGGCGCTTGCCAGTCGCCTCCACTTCAAGCAGCTCCTCGACTACGCTGCGTATACGTTACTTATTTATGTGTTTGCTTATCTTTTGACTTTTTTTTACGACCGTTGGCTTTTTGGCATTGCATAATAAGTTGTCGAATGGTGGAACAAAAGCCTATGCCGCCCACTCAACAATAAAAAAATACGCGACAATGCAAAAGCGGAAACCCAATGAAAATCGTTCGCCAAGTCACAAGATCTGGCCAATTCCGTGATCTCACGTGGCCACCTACAACACCTACAGCAATTCCATATACATTGATTGTCCCAGCCCCATTCCCAGTCCCAGTTCCCATTCCCTTCGCCCTGTACCTGCCCCTTAACCAATACCGTATTGCAAAGCGCGCCAATTGCTGGGATCATAAATATTTGCCAAGCGCTTAGCCAGCATAGCCAAGTGGCCAAGTGGCAAAGTACCACTCCACTCTACACCCCCTAAAGTACCACTATTATTCTCCCTCACCTACTCCTCCTCACCCCTCATCCTCATCTACTACTTTTTACCCGCGCTTGCAATCAACGTTCTCATTTTGTTTAGTTTTTTATCGAGTGCAATTAAACGTTGCCAGGAACTTGCGCCCCCCCCTCTGTGAAGCCAACACTACAGCTATTATACAATAGTTAATACCCTAAAATGGAGGGCATAATGAATGCTTTGCTAAATTTAAAATAAATATTTATTTACATTTTTTATTAACAAATTAATTGCTTTGAATAACTTATATCGATAAACTATGCTCGGAATACGATTAACAATTATTTTAGGCTACATATTTTATTTTTATTTCAGAATTTACATTTTTACTTTACTCTATAATTTAGATTTTATAGTTGTAAATATAGTATATTGAATTATACTGTTTATTTCAGACTTTAAGATTACTAATAATGTAGTTTCCTAGTTCAATCCCATAATCTGATCTAGAATTTAATTCTATATAGTTTTGAGATTCCGGATTTCCTTTATTTAAACTTGCACTAGCCTTATCGGATTTTCGTACTGATTGCATTGAGTATGGAATACATATTAGCTAAGCCATTATTTATTTATGTTTTTGCTTTAGTTTTAATTTAATTTCTTTGCTTTTTCCCATTTTTTTTCGGCTTGTTTGTTTTGTTTTTCATTGCTTTTCCTTTTGCGCAATCTGTTTGAATATTAACTGCGTGACACGCTTACATGGCGTTACATGTTTTCCTGGTCTACGAATATTACGAGAAGCTTTGCATTCGTAACCCTGACCGCACCCTTTACCAGCCCCTTCTTCCCCTCTTCCCCCTTCCGGCCCAGTCTATTGCTATCACGCCCCTGGCGTGTTGCCTGCGTGCAAAGCGACGATTTTTTTTTGTTTTGGTTATCAAAATGAGGTTAACAAACGTTCCCAAGGCCATTTACTACACAACAGAGCGTCGGGTGTAATGCTTATAACGCATACACTCAGTACACTACACTCACACACTCATACACTCACTTACACTCACACACTCAGTCATTCACTCGCTCACTGATTCGCACTTGACATTTACTTTGTAGTAAAAAAAAAGCTCGCGTAAAAACGTCAACAACAACAAAAAACACCGCAAAAACAACAACGAGAAGAGCAGCAACAGCAACAACAACAACAACAACAGCAGGAACAACAACAATTTAGTTGAAAATGGGTCCCAGCTCTGGACGACGGTGAGGCGCTTTTCCGTTGGGGTCTCCGTTGCTTCTATCTGCCATTTGCCATTATCGTAGTTTTGTTTTTATGCTTTGTGTACAGTCCATACCCTGTAGCCATAAACTTGCCACCAAAAAAGGGGTTTAACAAGCTAAAGGGCTGCATCGAATATAGGTCTCTTGATCGCTGATATCAGTTGGACTTTTCTGCTTATCTGCTAATCAGAATGAGATTTATTCTAAGTTTATTTTTCTTTCACTCACTATATTTTGTCTGCCCTCTAAATCTCATATGAATCAAGCACAAAACTCAGTAGTTCTTAGAGAATATCTAAGCAGCTTAGATTACAAAATATCTTCCCCTCACATATTTTTGTTTACAGAGTATCTGCCAGTCGTGCGCTTCAATTCAAATACTACCAGCTCAATTATATGTTTTTGCAATTTTGCTGTGTTTTTTGTTAGTTTTGCGCGCTGGTCGTAAAAAAAAAGAGGCGCGTGTTTGACTCGACCGGAAGGGGGTCGAGCGGGGAGAGGGCAGAGTCTGTCCAAGGGGGTGGATCATTCGAGGGGCGCCGAGGGACGGTGCATTGGCAACACTGCGCGTGTAGACAAGTGAAGTGGCCCGAGGTATCTCAAGTGCACAAACATCAGCACACACAGAGAGGGGCAAAAAGAAAGAGAAAGAGAGATAGACAGAGAGAGAGACAGGGGGAGAATGAGAAAACTTACGACCTGCACATGCCGCAAAGTTCTCATAGTTTATTTGCAATCTATTCTGCAGTTGCACAAACTACAGAAACTTATTATTCCTATATATTAAGTATCTGTATCTGTATCTGTAAATGTATTTGTATGTGCATTTATATATTTTTATGAGTATATACTACACCTGTAGGTGCATTAATGCACTAAGAATCGAGCAGGTGAGTTGGGCAAGGTCGACATTTTTTATTACCTACAATCAAAGTACAATGTATAGTTCTTATCAATAATTGAGATTGTTCAGATTCATCAGTGAACACTATCAATATGGCAAAGATCATTGATTAAAGAGATTGTTCCTACAGATTATTCGTAATTGGAATACCTTAACCAGGTGATACTATAACAACTCTTAAAGGAATCTTTAAAATATAAACTATTTCATATTTAATTCAAATCGATTTGGAACTTAATAATGTGCATTTATTTTTAATTATTTGTAATGAATTATATATTATTTTTATACTTGTCTTAAAAATGTTGCAATTGTGTTTCTATAATGGAATTATGAATATTAGAAATATATGTAATTGCATTTTTAACAGTAATCAATTGTTAAATTATTTACTTTAATTGTAGGTAATCCAATTTGTATTTAATTCAAGTTGTAATTTATATATTTTAATATTATATAATTAATTTCTTCATGATTTGCTTCTTTTCTACTTCGACCTTTTGATAGTAATTCTTACTGCAATCAGCATCAGCTATTTGCATGGTCACCTTAACCTTCACCCTTAACTCAAATCTTTGTACCTTCTGCCCCATTTCCCCCCCCCCGCACCACCCTACCCCTTTGAAAACCCCCCTTTTCCCCCTACTCTGTCGCCTGCTACTTGCGTTTATTTATTTCTTTTATTACTATTCGGTGAATTTTTATTTTTAAGCTCGTAAACATTTGCTCGTTATTGCCGACGGCGACGTTGACTGAGATGCTGGCGCCACAGTCGGCGTCATGGTGATATAATCCCCGAGGTAGTTGCGGCCGTTATCGTTACTCATACGCCGCGTTGCACTTTTCATGGTTTTTACAGCTTTACAGCTGGCGACAATGTTTGCCAGCAACAACAACAACAACAACAATCGAATGCCGCAAACTAGCGGCACAAATGTTGCACACTGGCAACAAAGTCAACGAAATGGATCTGACAGCATTTGCATTGTCCAATCATCATTTGCATGTTGCACCCTGTAATCGATACAGTTTGGGTATGCCAATTATGCTAGGAACAGACAAATACTTACCTCTGTTGCATGCAACAAACATAGGCGAAACAATCAACTAACAGAATTCTGTATGTCTTTGAAACTTAAGCAATCGCTAAGAAGGCAAAGTTGAGACTTCTAAGAGAGCAAAGAATAAATATATTGTATTTCCTATTAAGAAAATGAAGTTATATTTAAGCATTTGAAGAACTATATCCAAATTAATTAGAAATAATACAAATTAGCCAAAGTTACCATAAAAAGTATGTAGAAATGGGAGACATTGTTACTTTAAATGAAAGGAAATTAAGAAGAAGTTGCAGCATGATTTATATTAACACTAAAACTCAAATTAATGTCTAAAGTAGTAGAAAATAATTTAGTATTTGACAAACTTAAGAAAAGGCAACGAAAAAGGAGTTTTATCTATGGAATACTACTTGTAATATAAAAAGAAACAATTCTCGATTAAATTATAAATAATAATCACTGATTATTATAATTAACTAAATTGTATAAAAGGTTATCATTTAGTTGGACTGAGAAGAAGTTTTAAAAATAAATATACAACAAATAGGGTATTAGTTGGTCTGTCAAATGCGACAATGTAATTTTACAAGCCTGCAGGTGGAACAGCGGACAACGGAACGTATGCGCAATGTGAACGAGCTTTTTTCAGCGTGCAGGTCGAAGAAGTAGAAGACAGGGGATGGGTAGTGTGGCAGGGGGGTAGAGAGGAAGGGGTTGGGGGTGACTGACAAGTGTCCGTTAAGTGTCAGGCGAATGTCACGTGGCAAACGGTGTAAACCCGAAAAAGCGCAACAATTCACGCAGACAAACACTTTGTAAAAATCACTTATGACAGGCGAGGGAGGGAAACTAGGGGAAGGAGGCAGTATACAGAGGGGGAGGCACTGAGTGAAGCACATGAATCGCAGTCTGTGACAAGTGTCAACTGTTGCGAGGGCAGCTCTTGTTGTTGCACTTGCCCAAGCAATTGAATCATCAAGCAGAGAATGGCCACAAAAATGGGACAGCACGGGTGAGGGGGGGGGGAGGAGTGGTAAAGGGGGAAGGGGAGGCAACCCGCATGAATCTGCATCCTTTTGGTTGTCGCCTGCCATGTGACAGCAATTAACACCAAAGCCAAAATGGAGATGGAAGATGCACAGACCGTGTGCAAGCAAAGCAGCAAAGGGGTGAAGAAGAGGTGATGAGAGGGAAAAGGAGAAGTTTCAGTGGAAGGGGAAAAGTGACAGGCGGGGGCACATTGAGGTTTTAGTGGCTGTTCGTTGTTGCCACAGTTGTTGCCAGTCACAGTGTCACGGTTTGTTGTTCTTGTTGCGGAAATTGAATTTGCGACAATCTCCGCCACTCGCTGGTTTAACCCCACCCCACCCTACTCTCCCTCATCCCCACCCCCTGCCACTCCCTGCCCTGCTCCCCTTCCGGCTTGTCACTTAATGGCTGACATTTGTGCCCCTTTCGCAAGAGAGAACTCAACTTGGGCATTTTGGCTGCAACTTTGTTGCATTTTCCAAGTAATTGGTCAACGTTGTCGTTTGCCTCGAAAGTGACAGGCAGACGGGGGGATGGGGCAAGTGGGCGGATGGGCGGATGGGGGCTTGCATCCGTTGCCTTGGTATTTTCCTAGTATTTTTGGCAGAAAGTATTTATTGTTTTCTATGTATTTTGACTCTCACCCTTCAGCTGTCAATTTCATTTCGCAGACAGACACAGAAATTCCCATGTCATCTTTTGTCATCTGTCTTAATAAACCCGGAAGTCTCAATGCACGCCACAGCAGCGCCCCCTTTGATTGCTTTTCTGGGCGGTGGGCGGTGCAAGATTGTCGGAAATACACTTAAAGAAAGAAAAAACTATTCTAGCAAAATGCTTTGAGCCGTTTGCTTAATTGCAGCATCTGAAGAAGACATCGAAATGAATCACGTTCTGAAACTATTTCAAGCGTTTTTATATTTAGCCAGAGATTTTGAGAAAATTTCAGGAATTGCACTAAATTTGTAATATGATATCGCATTTTGAAATCTTTTCCAAAGAACCTGAATTGTGAATCAAGATTCTTTGTAATGAAATAAAATTACAAATTGTAAATTGCAATAATTTCTGGGGAATTCTGAATGAAATTCCAGTTTAAGAGATTCTCAATAATTTTAAAATGTTTATGAAGTTAAGGATTGTTTTAAGCTATATTTCCTGTTAATCAGAAATGTGGATTATTATTGAATTCTTAATTACAATGAATGATTCTTAGAATCATAAGATATTATATTAATATTTATATATGCTATATTTCCAATTAATCAGGAATGAAAGATATTATTAAATTGTTAAGTACAATGATTTGTAGGAAATTCTTAATGGAATTCAAATTCTTAGATTCTCTATAATTTGTATTTATTTATTATATGACATTATTTCAAATAATCGATCAGTGTTAATGAATTTTTCATCAGAATTTCATTTTTAGCTGTTTCTAATTTCTGTAATACTCTAACTACATACTTAATATTTATAAAAATCAAATAAAATTGATTAAATCGTCTCTTATAAATTTTAAATTACTTTATTTTTAGAATAGAATATGAAAGTGAGATCAAACATTCGCAGAGATCAAATTGAATCGTTTAATTAAATGACGACATTAAGTTAACAACTTTTAGATTCAAGTTAAGTCTATTTTGAGTCGAACTTTACACGTGCCGCACTTAAATACTATATTTAGTTTTTAACCTTTCACAGTTTACCCATTTAAGACTTATGTATGTATACAAATTGTAGACTGCAGATCGATGATAATAGATTCCGATCTACAGAGAGATAGTTGCCAGTTCAATGGAATACCAAACAAGTTCACGTTGGTATTATTAAAATACTGCAGTTACATAAATACTAAATGAGCTTATGTGCATTTAATCATTGTTCAAGCTAAAAATACATTTTAGTTACAGCTGCAAATCTCCATTCAATTCTTCTGACACACTCCCCGTTCCTCTCTCTCTCTCTCTCTAGCTCTGTCTCGCTCTTAAAACCAGTACCAGTTACTGATTGTGATTTGGCTTTTCCCAAATGACTTGTTGTTGTTGTTGCTGTTGTTGTTGTTTCAACCGAGTGAATTTCTGCGAATTTCGTTGATGATTTATTTTTATACATTTTTCGCTGTAATGGAGAATACAGAAAGTTGGCGTTTTTAATGGCTTTCTGTTTGCTGGAAACACAAAAAAAAATCACTAAAAACATATTAAATATAATACCAAATTTGCATGTTAAGTTGCATATATGTAAATTGTCAATAACTATCAAAAACGATAAAATTATGAAGAATTTTATATAATTGTGTATAATTAAGTTTTTGTCTTAAGGCCATTAAACAACAATTGCAGTGGAAAAACAGTTGCGTTCAAAATGTAAACAAAAACAAAGTTAATATCAAAAGAAAAACAAAAACAAAAACCAAATTTGGCATTGGAAATTTGTTGGAGACGTGCTTCGGCATCTGTTTGTTTATTGTTATTGTTGTAGTTGTAGTTGTATTAACAGCCTTCGCTAATAAACCGTTATGCAATGTGCCAAAGCAGATAACAAAGCAGAAAAGACAATAATACAAAACAACAACAACAACAGCTGCAAATTGTAACTGAAGCTGCAGCTGGAAATGAATGGAAGCAAAAACGCGCCAAGTCGAAATTGGACTTTGGAACAGCACACAAAGCAAAATCTGATATTGTGTGTGTGAGTGTGTGTGTGTGTGAGTGCGTGGCTGTGTGTTTGTGTGTGAATGGGAAGAAGGGAAGTGAGAGTGAGGAAGTTAGAGTGTATAAACGTTTAAGAAAGTTGAAGTAAAGACAAATAAAAAGATAGATTAATTAAAATATATAGAAAGACAGAAAATATATATGTATAGAAGAGTTTAGAAGTTGAATAGATAGATAGATAATAAGATAAAAAATAGATTTAATAAATATATAAAAAATAGATTAATGAAAAGGGAGAATATTCGAATTAAATATTTATATAGATTAATGGATAGACTGATAAAAATTTGAATAAGATAGATTAATAAGAAAGGAGCTTGGACGTTGAATAGATATATAATTAATATATATAAATAGATAGATTGATAAAATATAGAGAAATTAAATAAATATTCGAGGAGTTAAATAAGAAGTTAAACAGATACATAAATACATACATACATATATGTAGATAAATTGATAGATGCATTAAAATACATATAGAAAGATAGATGAAAAGGGAGAGGCGTTTAGAAATTAAACAGCTAGATAATTAAATACATATGTATGTATATATTTAAATATAGTTAGTTTGATAAATCTATAAAAATATAGATTGAAATAAAAGTGGCTTAGAATTTAAATATATAGATAATTAAATAGAAATGTATATGTTAATAAGTAGATAAATTGTTTAATATATAGAAAGATAGATTAAGAAGGAGAGGAGTTTAGAAGTCGAATAGATAGTTAACTAAATATAAATACATACATAAATAGATAAATATGTAGGTAGATAAATATAGATTGAAAAGGAATATAGAAGTTGATTGGATAGTTAACTAAATATATAAACATATATAGATAAATATGTAGGTTGATAAATATAGATTGAAGAGGAGTTTAGAAGTCGTTGATAAATATAGATTAAACAGGAGTTTCGAAGTCGATTGGATACATAATTAAATAAATATTATATTAATAGATAGATTGATTCAAATACAGAGAGATAGAATTAAAAAAAGGAGGAGGAGTTTAATAGTTAAATAGTTAGATTCATAAATACATATGTATGTATAGATAAATTCATCGATTGATTAATATATAGAATTGTAGATAAATAAGAGTAGGGGAGTTAATAAGTCGCATGGACAGATACATGAGACTATAAATATATTAAGATGGTTCGGTTCGGTCGTACGACCTATAGAACAGAATTTCGCAGAATTTCTAAGCGGATACCAGTTTCAAGAGCCAATCCATTTATTGGTTGAATTTAATACACACAAATTAAATCTTATATTCTCAATTGCTTTAAATTTTTCCTTGATTTTTTTTAGCATATTAATAAAAATTAAGAAAAAATAAAAATTGTTAAAACTCAAACTTAAGTTTTTACTTTCATTAACAGTTTTTCACTTTTTTTAAAATAAAGATAAATATATTAAATTGACATAATCTTCTACTACTATAATCCAAACCAAAACAGTTTTTATGTAGAATTTAGATAGAGATACATCAATGAACGAGATAGATAAACTATCTTCATCATCCAGTAAATCAAGTATTTAAATTACATTTATCACATGAACTTCAAGATACATTTAATTGAAAATTTGCCAGTTTTTTCTTAAATAAATTTCTAAATCAATAATTATTTGAAATATGTAATATATCGAAAAGTGTTCGAATTAAATGAATAAATTAGAAAAAGATACAACAGAAGTTTGAAAGTATTATGTAAATTTGGAGAACTATAAAAACGACCATCGAGAATTCAGCCCTCCCTCCAGAGTCACTCCACTTCCCCATCTTATCCCATTCCCCATCCGCTTCCCCTTCCCATTTCCACACCACTTTCCCTTCCCATTCCAGTGAACTTTAGTGAACTCCCCAATTTACAGTTACATTCAGGCATTCATCACGCACATTTCATTGCGTTCATTTCTTTTATATTGTATTTATATTTGCCATTGTCTTTGTTGTTGTTGTTCTTGTTGTTGCTGTTGTTATTCTCTCTCAATATTATTATTATTGTTCTTCTTTATTTCTTTTGTTCAGGGTTGTTTTTGATTGATTTCTTTTAGTGTGTCTTCTTCTTATTTGGTGCCTTTTAGTGCTAATAAATATTCAAACGATTTTGTTTATAATAAACTAGAAGTCACTTTTCCGCAGTTATGTTCTAATTTACGACCCCTCGGCCACCCCTCCCCTCTTCCACCCCACCGCCTTCCCTCTCCATCCCCCTGAAACGCCTGTAACGGGATCTCTCCTTGCAGAAGATTGTTATGCGTTCATTTCACGTTCATTTATTCCAAGCGTATCACATTTATTATTGTTTACAAAAATAGATAATGTTACCTGAACACATGCCACGCCTCATTGCCAATGCGCCCAACTTTTATTGCGTCGTTTGGCAATTAAATTGAGCATATTTGGAGTCTAAAAACGTTTGTAAGCGAACAGTTTGACATAATCATCATCATCATCATTAGCAGCAACAACAACAACAACAGGAACATCATTATCATCTTCAGAAGATTTCCCCCCCTGGAAGCGGGACGAGGTTCATTCAACTTTGAGAAGAAAATAGGAACACAAAAACTGTTTATTTTGATTTGTAGTGCATTTTAAGAGCAGGCAGCGAAGAAGAAGAGCAAAGGGAAGGGAGACAAGGGGCTCTCCTCTCCCCACCGCTATCCACTCGGTTGTCAGTGTGTACACACCTTGTTGTGTATTGTGGGGACAAAAAGCGCGCCAATAAACTTTACATTTCTAATTTTATGAACTCGTGATGGAATCGAGGGGAATGTGAAATGATGGTGTTGGTGGAGGGGGAGACAGGGGGTAAATTTGATCAATTTACAAACGGTACGTAAAACGTACAAACGGACGTAAAATAACAAAAACAAATACCATTCGCGTACAGTTTACAACAGAAAAAACAACAACACAGCGACGGCGACGGCGCAAGCACAAGAAGAAGAGGAAGCAGTTTGTAACGAACTAGGTGGGGAGAGGCAGAATGCCAGCAAAAACAGAGCAGGCAAGCGCAAAAGAGCGCGCGCTCTCTGGCATTGTTACGAAAGTGTATGCATGGTAAAGAGAGCACTAACTGAACGCATTCGTTTGCCACTTTGTTTCACGCATAGGAACGTCACGGCATTTGGGACAGAAGAGTAGCTGGCAAATGAACACTTACGATCCACAATTCATTGCACGACGCTCTCTTGCGTGCCATTGCCAACTGTACCCGCATTGTGCTTCAATTCCAATACGTTTCACACAAACGCTGCTTCCCCGACTTGCCGCTGACATAAAAACCCCGCTCCCAAAGGCTGTGGATCAAAATAAATCGTAAATAATTTTGTTTTCCTTCTTCTTCGTTGCGGTGGCGTCGGCAGCGGCAGTTGCAGCGGTAGCGGCAGCGGCAGCGGCGTCAACGTCGGCGTCTGTACTCGCACTCGAACTCGCCTCTCTGTTTGGTCTGCTGTCTCGCTCTATTACGCGATGCCCCAACGATGAATGGAATGGTTGGGGCCTCGTTTCTGTCCCTGTTTGTGTATGTGACTGAGGGAGAGGAAGTGAGAGAGGGAGAGCGAGTGCTAAAGAGAACGAACTGTTGGTGGTTGTTGTTGTTGCTGTCGTTGTCGTAGTAGTATTGCAGTATAGTATTTGGTATTTGTGTATTTCTCAGTTGCTGCTGCTGCTTCTTCTTCTGGGCCTTTCTGAAATCCGATAACCAGCGTGCGAGCGAGACAAAAGAATAACAAACAATTATAATTTGTGTGCGTCTGAGCGAGTCTCTCTGTGTGACTGTGTGTGTGTATATGAGTGTGCATGTGTGTTTGTGTGTGTGCATGCGTGGAATGGGAATTTCACAACAGCAGCCGACGAAGCGCCTCGTGCCAATTTCACTTGTGCTTCGTCGCTGTTGTAATTTTACAACGTTTTAATGGTTGTCCATGTGTGTGCACGTGTGTGTGTGTGTGTGTGTGTGCGGCGGGGTGGGTAAGCAGCAGACGCTACGTCTGTGTGGATGTTTGTGTGTGTGCGCGTGTAAAAGGTCTCGTAACGAAAAGCGAAATAAAAACAAAAACTGAAGACAAGAAGAAGAAGAAACAGACGCTTTGTTGTTGTATTGTGCAGATTGCCACTGCACTCGTTGTGTGTGTGTGTGAGTGTGCAGCTGTGTTGCCAATTTAGCCTTTTTCCAGATAGATCTATCCTTTTTATAAACACTTTATCGCCAATAACTATTAAACATTCACCATACGAAAATCTATACTGGCAAATAAATGTCATTTTTAATATCTTTTAACAATTTAAGCAAGACAAATATATAATAATTATAATATAATTAATTAATATAACAAACTATACTTGACAAAATCAAATATACATAAATGATTTACGAATAATAATTTAAATATATAAAAAATCAACACTTCTAAGATTAAACTTATTATCCTCTATTCTGACCCTTTGTTTAATTAGTTCTTCCATTTAGTTCCTTAGCTTAGTTCCTTCCTTAGGCATCACTGCTGGCCAGCAGTCAGATAACATTCTAAATAAACACACCGCCGATACACACGAGCGATACATCGCGATAGTTCATTCGCGATAGGCATTTACTGGGAACAACATCTTGATTCTCTCTCAAAGAACAACAACAACAACAACATCAACATCTGGGTATTGTTTTCTTATTCTTCTTCTTCTTCTTTTTTGGGTAATACTCGTCGTAGTACACAAATATGCTTCTTGGAAACTCAGTTCCTTTTATAGCCCAAAATGGTCAGACAGATTTGACGATCTGACATTAAATTGGTGACTTCTGTATACACACTACTGGACAGCTAAATAAGTACAGTTTGCAATCAATTTGGCAGTTAGTTGAAATTGTTAATTAATTTTAATTACAGTACAAATTGTTGGAAATAGTTGAATACTCCAACTCTATTGTATCAATAGAGATAATTTAAAAATATGTTTTCTTTTTATTGGTCATACTTATAAATTAGATACATATTAAATAATATATGTGTTATATTTACTTATTTAAAATATTAATATATATTATATAAATATTAAATAATTGTTATGTATTTTTTATGTATGTATGATCAATAAAAACAATTGTTTTCTTAATTTTATGTATTTAAACTTAACTTAACATTATGTATTTTCAATTATAAAAATAGAATTTGATATGATATAATTTAATTGCTAATTTTAAAATCGTATTTTGTTAGTTTACTTTGTATGAGACTGATTGGACATTGATTTCAAAAAATTCAAGAAAACAACCTAAATTTCCCGCCCATTATCTGTATTTTCCATAAACGCTGAAATACGTGTCTATTTATTTTTGGCATGGATCTTATAAAATAGATTTCAAGTCGATTGACTGAAGAAGTAAATAATTTCATAAGGCGGTTCGTCACACAAGTTTTCCCCTCGTGTGTGCTGGAATTTTCCCGACTTCAGACATAAATAGAAACTATTGTTTCTCAGTCAATCACTTAATCATTTATAAAGTATTTGGGAATTACAAAATCCCTTTGCCTTTTCCACAAAAATAAGCAAATACTGATAACACAATCACAAGAAAGTGAAATGTAAAATGGGACTACATGGGAACCCGCACTTTAACCCGTAACTTTAGCCGTTCCTGTCATGTTTCCAGTTCCAGTTTCTGTTCCAGTTCCGTTCTGGTCACCCTAATTTCGTGTCAAATCGCCGCATTAATCCATGTGATGGATGCGCTCCAGGTGGACGTGTTAATTCCAAATCTAGCAGGTGGGGTGCAGTCGGAAGGAGGGGACGTCTCCGCCCACAAGGTGGCATCGAGTGTCGCAACGGTTCTCCCAACCCCAACCCCTTCCACATCCCCATTCCCTTTGCGCGTCTTTGTCGCCGTCTTCGTCAACGTTTGAAGTGCGTACGTGACTTTTGTTGCGTGCCTCACTCCGATTTGGGTTTCACACTCCGCGTTGCATTTTCATTATCATGTAAACAAAGCGATAACTCAGCTGTCGACAGGCTGCTTGCCACACACACACACACACACACACACACACACACACACACACACACACACAGAGAAACACATGTGGGACACACACGCACCATCAAAAACCACCAACAACTTCACTTTGGCTATTATTGACTTCGCAAGGTGACCAACTGCTTTTCTAGTTCCTCCTTCACTTCCAACCTCCTCCTCACCCTTCTCCACCACCTCAACCTCTTCCCTGTCCTTCGTTGAATTATTATCTGTGCGTGTGTCCTCCAATTCCTGTCTCTCCCCACACTTCTTGCTCCCCTCGCTAAGCGATCGTTTAGCAATGGAATTCCAAATGCGTTCGATTCCTCCGACTTCTTCAATTCCTTCTCCCACTTTTTCCGACTCTGCCTCGTGGCCTTACGGCGTCTAAATTATGAGACATCAGCTGATTTATGACTCTGGATGCCTGTTTAGATTTCTGATATCTCACTTGGAACTGGGTTAGTCTCGGGGAGTATACGAACAGAAGGCAGAGGGGGGATTTTGGATTTAGTGCTTCTCTGGAGGGAATTCGAATAGGAATTGAATTGAGCTTTGAGCTGTTTATGATGACAGCTTACCCAGTGGATATTGTCGGCGAACTGTAAGTAAACGCCGTTTATTAAAAGGAAGATTGCAAGAGACTTCTGAGAAGTGTAAAAGGGAGGATAGTTAGGTATACTAATAAAATCAAGGCATATGTTGAAATTAATGGTAGATGTATCTCTCCATATTACATAAACGTCGTTATCTCTTATTATTAATTATCTCTCTGTACATTAAGGAAATATATCAGGAAACGAAATATTAATTATTTATAAAAGAGTCTAGGACTTAAATTAATAAATGCGTTAAGTCATAAAAAAGTGTTTTCCCCTATTGCATAATCAAACACTTTTCCCAACACACTTTCAACAGACGAAATTTCACTTTTCCTCAGTCTATCAAACCAATATTGTACTATCCTATCCTATCATCTTCTTCGGCTTTGTGGGTCTTACAATAAACCCACACCTGGATTGCCCACCTGGCCTCGCATTGTAATGCAATCTATATACATATATATATATATATATTTGCCGCAAAAGATATCAAGGCGAAAGTGGAAGTCCAAGTCGAATTGGTCACCAATTGCAACCAGCTACGTTGCTCCCCCCTTCGCCTCTTCATTCCCCCCTTTTACCCCCTTCTACATCTAGTGCGTCCTCAAGTTTTATAGAGCAAATTTATGTGCTCAGCATTTGCATAAAACTAATTTTGCCGAATGCGAATGAGAAAGACGGCAAATGGTCGGCTTACATAACCGGTCGCCACCCAGACCGACGACCAGACTCCAGACCAGATCCCAGACCACAATCCCTACCCTTCTGCCCCCCTCCCCTACTCCACTGTGGATGATAACGCCAGATCTGTTTGCATTAGACCTCCGGTTTTTCTGTATTCCCCCTCTATCCTAACTCTTTACTGACTCTGTCGCGCCTCTGTCTCTGTCTCAGTCCACTCGTTGGATCCCCCTCTCTACACCCTCCTCTATCATCACTCCTTTCCCTCCATCCTTTGTTTGCGAAAATGGATTAGCGTGGGTTCACATGAACCGACCAAATGTTTGGGTTTCATAAAATCTGACATGTTTTCCGCCCCTCCTCCCTGCGTTCCTCCCTCTCTCTGCTCTGAAGTCTGCTTCATTTGTCCACGTTGGCGTGAATAAATATGAAGCCCCCAGATGGAGGGAAACAAGGGAGGACTTTAACTGCGGCCTGTTTACAAAAGTTTCCCGCCAAAAGCGCGAAATTTGCAACGTCGCCTGGCGACACTTTGACAAAAGCCGTTGCACGTGCGCTGCCGCAGATGCCACAGCTGCCCCCGTCCGTTCCCCCTCCATCTACACTCTGCAGTTGCCACTGTCGCCTACTTCGATGTCAAGTTACGAGCTCCGACGACAACGACGACGCCTCGCACGGGCATTTTCAATTAAAAGCGAGAATTGCGAAGCTTGGGGACAATTTAAAGGAGTATACGGAGGGGGGGAATCTGGCGCTGTAACCTGATATCCAGCAGCGAGGCCAATGCTGTTGCTTTCTCCCTCTCCCACTCCATATCCCACTCCCTATCCCTGTCTCTGTCCCTGTCTCTGTCTCTGCCTTATCTGCATTTGGCGCGCAAATTGAACGCCCCAAAAAAGGCGCGCAGACAAATGCAGAGTTGCATTTTTTTGGGCAACTCGATTTGTGTATAGAACTGGGGAGGTAGAGATTCAGGAGAGAAGGGGCAACATGGTTAGCTTTGGAGATTTGTTTGCTTTTGTTTTGTCCCAACGTTTTGTTTGTAAACAAAACCGAATGAAACCAACTTTGCTGATGGCCCATTTTGTTGTTCTTCTCCTCTTTTTTTTAGAAGATACACAAATTGGGAACTTTAGTTGAGGTACAGAGTTGATGGGAAGGGAGAGGACAAGGAAAAGGGTGAAGTGCGTTTAGCTGATGCTCTTTGATATGATAGTAAGAGTATAATACTAAGTAGTTTAAGGACAAGACGAGATCAGATAAGGAAAGAGTAAGTTTAAATTGACCATGGAATAATGAAATTTTGATCACAAAAGGTGTAGACTCTATAATGATGTTATATAAATATATTGAATATATACTCGTAGGTTTTAAGGCAATCTTTAAAGTGGCCATCGAGGACGGAAATTATGTATCATTGATGTCAAACAGAAGCCAGCAAGTAACAAAATGGAATACATTTTAAATACATCTTAAAAATGTTATCTTAACTGGTAACATAAAACAGTATTAAGATTGAATGTAAAGTGAGAGAGTGTATATCAGATTAATAACCTCGACAATCCTTGAGATCTGTAGAGATATTAAGTATACGCTCTAAAAATTTAAAGATAAGTAAATTGTAATCGAATGTACAGTGAACATTCTTTAGGATACTTAAAAATTAATCATTGCTACTCCTAGAATGTATTAGATTCAAGATAAGTTAATGTTCTCCAAATAGAAAGATAGATGAAACATCTACGATATTCATAATTCAATCACAGCTTTTCTTAGATCTCTTTCATTATTTTATACGTTAACTTGTCTTCTTATATCTTCTTAACATACACAAACTTACATTTCAGCAGTCACTCTTTGCCAGGGTATTAAAAAGTCGATCAGACACGCTTCTACACACATCTTCGTTGTCGTTTCTGCATTTCTCGTGCGAGACGTGCGTGGAAATTCAATGCAAATTCGCTTTTTATTAGCCCAGCTGCTTCTAGTTACCCAAGCTTTCCCCTCATCCCCTGACCACCCTCATTCAACCCTCACCCCTCTGACAACATTTCTAGCTGCCTGTCACTGGTTTTATATTTATTTATTTTTGATTTGAGCTCCAGCAGCAACAACGACAATGGAATTGGCCATCAGATCAGCCTGGCAGCATCTATAGCAATGCCCCTCCCTCATCCCCTGACATAGCCAACCCCCCGCTTACCCTCCTTCACCCCTCACGTGTGCAGGGGGCAAGAACTATAAATTTAATGTCGTGGCAGAAGCATCGACTTTGAAACGATTTGTTACGCATTTCGTGTCAACTATGCATAAAATATTGGAGCCACTGAAAAGCCACAGAAAAGCACACACATACTTTCACACACACACACACACACACTCAGATAGCTAGAGAACACGGAAAGAGCCAAAAACAAAGGCAACACATTGAACTAAAAAACTTTTTCAATGGACATTTATCAAACGAGGACGCATAATTTACATTTTATTAAAAAATTTCTTGAAATGAGAGCAGAACGAGGAGGGGAAAGAAGATGATAAGGGAATCGGCATGCTGGAGACTGGGAATGAGCTGTAATCAGGTTTGACAGTTGGAAAAGCTGTAGGAAAATGTGAAGTTGAACTATTGATTTTGAATCAATGATTGTCAAATAATGAGTTAAAGCAGGTAAATAAAACGCTTAAGAAAGCTGATTGAAGAGGAAATTAAGGAAAATAGAATTTGTGAATATTTGATTTGCTTAATAAAATCAAATACTAAGTAAAGCTTAAATAGTAAGTATATTATACATTTATTTTGTTGGAAACAATAGATTTGCAAATTAGATAAAATTTGAATTGGAGTAATATTATATTATTTTAGAATTAAAACTAGTAACAACTTTAAGGGTATTTGAGTGGGGCATATATAAAGAAATCAATATAAATAATTACAGAAAACTCAAAATAAATTTCATATTTCGAACAATATACAAACTTCTCATTTCCTGCTGCCTCTTTCCCATGGACAAACCTTTCCTGTCAACTCACATGCACCACTTTCAAATAGTAGGGTGTCTCAAACAAGATTCGGTTTCATCCTAAGCCCCCCTTCTTTGTTGTTTGTCCTGCGAAAAGATAGGCCCACAAATCAAACGAAATAGATCGAAACAAAAGTTTACAAAAATTTCAGAATAAGAAAAAAGAAAAGACCTTGCCGTGTTAGGAATTTCTAAAAGCGACTTTCAATCCTCCGCCCACTCAAAAACAGGAAGAAGAAAGGGAAACTCACCCACAAGTTATTCTTGAAGCACTTGCGGTTGCTTTTCAATGGCTTGTTAGGACTTGTTTATGCTGGGAGAGTAGGGAGCGGGGAAGGGAGTGAAGGCAACTTAAGGGCGGGGAGGATGGTCAATCTATACCACAAGTAACCACCACACATGTGATTCTCCCCCTCGGGGGTGTCTCCGGCAGTCGTCAACACGAAAAATGAAAACGCATGGGCACGAAATTTCCGCTTCCGTTTCCCGGTTGCTGTCAAAGTGCCCAGAGGAGGGGGGGTGAAGAAGGGGCAGGAGCAGGAGCAGGCACGCCTATGCCCATAGATGCGTAAAATGTTACGGATGCCGCTGGAGTTGGGCGAGGAGAAGGGGGAGGAGCGTGCGACAAAACTGGACAAAGGCAGCGGCGCATGCCAAACAACAGCAGCAACAAATGCGGAAAGAGGGGGAGGGGGGAGGGAGGACAGAGATTGGTAGAGGGGCAGGGAAGCGTGCTGGGTTGCTGGCCATTGTGGCGCACGCCATTCAACTGCGGAAACGGAAGCAGCTCCAAAGCGGGCGCCACAATCCAAACACAATAAGCGCTTCATAAACGCCATTTTTCACCAGCGTCAAGGATAAACACACGCACAACGCCCAGGAATTGGGTCAAGTTTGTGTGAGTGTGTGTGTGTGTGTGTGGCTGTGTGTGTGGGTGTGTGTGTGTGCTTTATAAACGGTTCACAGTTTTTCCCACTTGAGACAGACAACGAGTCAGCAGCACAATGAGGCAAACACACTCAAACACACACACACACACACACACACATATACACAACAAGGACCAAGGACCCAGGACTAAGGACGAAGGACTCTGGCGACTTTCTTGTTAGTCATGTCGAGGCCAAGCAGTTGCCACTTGTCTGACGTTATTTGCGCCAGTTCCGCAGTCACAACTACGAAAGTCCCCATGCTCCCCCCATTTCAACCCTCTCCTTCTGCCCCTTCCACCCCTTCCTCTTCCCCTTTCCCGCCTTCCCCTTCCCTGGGCCATTCATCATTTAGTGACGCGTTCTATGCTTTGTCCTCGCCTGTCAATTCGCCTGTCGCAGCATCGCATCCTGTGAATCATGCGTTGTTTTCGCAGTTGACAATTTTCAATAATTGCCACGAGCAAGCACCAAAGAATGACAGAACAGCAGGACGACAGGACGAAGGGACGACAGGACGATGGGACGACAGGACGAAGGGACGACAGGACGAGGGGAAGAATAGAGGAATGGAAGATCTGCCACTTAATCAAATACCCTACAATCTGTTGAGCAAGTGGCATACGCAATTGAAAGCTATGCAAGGGGAGAAGACATTTGTGCGAGTTGAGGTGAAATATTGTGGACATGGAGGACATAAAAGCAGAGAAGGTGCATAAAATAAAAAATATTTATTAATATATAAATTAATTCACATTTAATAGGTTAAATATTTAATTATCCATTATCAAATTATTGACTTGGCATCCTTTAAGCTAAAGTCATTGGTTCTGGGGTTTTCCCAATCCTAGCAACAAATGTTGGAACAATTTTATTAAATTTGAAATACCCTCAGACACATTTACATTTATTTTTACTTAAAGTATAGAATACTGAAATATTTAATAATTTATAAATTAATTCACATTTAATGAGTTAAATATTTAATTATCCATTATCAATTTATCGACTTTAAGCTAAAGTCATTGGTTCTGGGTATTCCCCAATCCTAGCAACAACTGTTGGAATTTGAATTGGAATTGAATTTTATTAAATTTTAAATACCCCTTAGATTATTTACATTTATTTATTTTTATTAACAATTAGAATATTACAATTAAGAATTTAAAATAAAGCTCGAGTATTTAGGAGTCTATAAAATATTTAAAATTAAATGCTGAACAGATAGAAAGTAAAGTTAAGTCTGAGAATGTGGATAGATATATGTAATATAAAGTGTTAAAGGTATGTGAATGAATAGATTATATCGTATAATTAATTAAAGTGACAATATGAAGATGGTAGGCAGAAACAAGAATAATGTCTTATCTTATCTAATCTATCTTATCATTTGGAAAGGAGTGCAGATAAAGTAAAGGGATAAATTTAGTAAACTAACAATGAAGTTGCTTAGTAGGAAGTAATAAATTGAAATTTTTCGAAATTACTTTCTTTACCTGATTGTTTCTCTACCTTTGAATAACATCCATATAATAAATTGTAATATTTTTTTTATAAATAGATATAAGTTCATAGTGATCCTGGAGGTGATAAAAAGCAACAAGCTAAGTACTAAAGCTATGCTTTCTCTAGATATGTCATATAAACTTCAACGATTTCTCGACTTCCTTGATATACTAAATCCGAGATTTGGCCAACAAAAAATGTTGACTTATTGCTATTTCACAATTCCCCAAAAACTGCCTACTGGACTTTCCGAATCTGTTATAATGTAGAAATGGAAAATAATATGAAAATGATTGACTCACTTGCGCCTAATTATCTCTGTTAAACTATTCCAAAAACTGACAGTTCAATTGTGGTGCAGTAAATGAGATGTAGGTGGTGCTGTGGTGCGGGAACTAAGTTCGCGATGGGACCTTTCAAAAGTCGCGCTTTTGTTTGCTTTTGATCTGTGTATGTGTGTGTGTGTGTGTGTGTAAGTCGGCATGTCTGCCTAAAATTGTTTATTGAAGTGAATTTGAGAGGAAAATTGCTTTATATTAAATGAAAAGGGCGACGCATTTGGCATTATGGTTAAGAGTAGAAGGAGGATTGCGAGACGGGGCGAGACGGGGCGGGGCGAATGCCAACTGGTTGCCTTTGAGAGTCTTTTGCATCGCTTTTTGATGTCTCTAAGTGCTGTCATTGTCTTGGCAGACCTCGAGGGGTTCCATATCGAAGAGTTTTCCCAGTTTACAATTCCCAAACGTCTCAGACAACTGAGCGATTTTAATGATTGAAAAAGGGGGCGGGAGAAAAGTAAAAGGATAGGGAACAAGGGGAAGGGAATATATTTTAATTGGTTGGGAAAAGTAAATGGAACTAACGTAGATATCACACAGTTTTATTTGCAAATAAACAGTTAATCTAATTATACCGCAAAATGTTCTACTTAGCTTGGGGACATATTTGATTGAAAGGAAAATTGAAAGAAAACATGAAGTCAAGGCGGAAAGTTGCTCACGGTTGTGTTTTAAGCTGCTGTTTAGAATTGCCAATGATTAACTTATATCATTAACAGTTTGACATTGTCAAAGGAACTGTTATTCATGTGAAGAAAACAAGAAAGAAAGGATTGTTCTTACACAAATATCGGAAATGGTAATCTAGTATCTATTTAAATGGGGTATGAGATATATTTTCAAATGGCAAAGGGAATAAATATAAAGTTTTCCACTTGTGTAAATAACTGCAGAATAAATTAAAAAGTTAAAAGAACACAGATCATTAAAATTGAATATGTCCCGACAAATTGAAGATATATGTTGATACATATTTATTTAATATTTGATTAAGTTAAAGGGAGTTTGAACTTATGGAAAAAATAGGTATATGAGTATATTAACATTATCTGTTATTAAAGCAGATGTTAAGTATTGCTTAAGCCTTTCAAAACCACTTGAGATTCTCATCCCAGACAGTCTCCCATTCAATATTTATGATAAGTAACTCTACATCAGTTGTTTAAAATAGAATATGCCTAAATGATTTGTATTTTATTGAGGTGTCTGTTGTGGGAGTGGGATTAACATTGTTTTTCTTTCACTTGGAAAATGCAATATTGTATGAAATAGCTTCGTTTTTTTTTTCAGTTAACTTTCTTTTCATTTGAGTAACCCTCCAACTGGGCACTTCTTAACTTTTTCGTTTGTTTATCCTCGAGTTACTAGCATATTTTGTTACTAAACCTTTGCTTTATTTTCTGCTACCTGACGCTGCTACATTTTTCGATGGTTTGGTTTTCCCTGCTCCTCTTTTTATCGCCCCCTTTTTTTACTCCCTCTATTACAGAGTTTATTTCATTCACAGTGCTGTGTAAATATTTTTTAATGCAAATAAAAGATAAGCCAGAAATTGTCTGTAACGACCTCAAAACTCTCAAAAACTCCCACTGCTCACTTCATTTGCTCTCTGTCTAGTGGCATGACGTTGCACTTTCACTTCCAGGGAAAAGAGGGAAGATGGCGGCGACGAGGGAGGCGGAAAATGCCACTAAAAAAAAAAATGTAAACGTAAATCAAGATAATATAATCACAGCTCTAAAACGAATCGAACGAAAGACATGCAACAAAACAGCTGCCTTCGACTTGAGGCACCTGCAGGCGCTCCCTCTTTCCCCTCTTCCCCCCCGCTCCCGTTTTCCACCTCATCCAGCTCCTCCCTCCTTCCATTGTCGTCGGCATCATAAAACCTTTTTATGACGTGCAGTCAAAAGCCAAAGCCAAAGCCAAACAAGAAGTCAACTTGTAATCTTTATTGCAGATAATGTCAAATCCATCCACTTGCCAGTCTCAGTCTCTGTCTCTGTCTCAGTCCAAGTCCACGTCCCATGCCCATTCCCTTTTCCCCATTTCAAGCTCCATTCCCGGAATTCAATCCCCACTGTGGGTGGTTATGGATGAACTGTGTCCAACTCACTGCAGTTACAGCTACAGCTACAGCTACAGTTACACAGCTGTAGATACAGTTACAATTACGAGTTACTTCGATAACTTATCATCGTTAAATTGATTATTGACATTTTTCGTAATTTCCAAAAAAAAAAGTTTTTTCCTCAATGAATTTCTTCATATCTTCCGCCCGCCTTTGGGGAATTTCACTTATCAGTGATAAGCAGACGCGGCAGAGCTGATAAGCGACCAATGGAAATTGCACTTGTGGGCGGGGAAAAACAACTTTTCATTGAAATACTTTTCATTCAGTAAATCAAAAGACATTGATCAAATTGTTAGGCAATAGGTACATTTTTGTAAATGCAGGGGAATGTTGAAATTACTGAGAACCAGTCGGAAAGACTACAGTCGAAGTCGACTATGAGAGACCCTTTACTTATTCTTCAAAATGGAAACAAGAGTAACACTAATAGTTCCCATAACGCGTTGTAACGTCAATTTGCTCTTCTTCTTCCTTTGGCCCGACACTGAGTAATATTGAGTATTGAATAACTCACGAGTTTATTATCCGATAGCGATGAAATTTTCAGGATACATTAGGACCCCAATGCTTGTCCTGTGTGCCAAAATTCAAGACTCCAGTTTTAAAATTGACTAATCTATGGGACTTTAAGTTTTTTTTGAATAACTTCCGAGTTTATTATCCGATCGTGATGAAATTTTCAGGATACATTGGGACCCTGATGTCCGTCCTGTGTGCCAAAATTCAGGACTAGCTTTAATATTTTGCGTTTTATGGGATTTCAAAAATTTTATTATCGATTTACGGAGGCGGAAGGGGCCGTGTCAAAATGTTATTGCAAACTTGATCTGCTTAGCCCATAGACGAACAACCATACCAAATTTGGTGACTCTAGCTCTTATAGTCTCTGAGATCTAGGCGCTCATACAGACAGACGGACACACGGACATGGCTATATCGACTTGGCTGGTAATGCTGATCAAGAATATATATACTTTATGGGGTCTGCCGGACTTCCTTCGACCTGTTACGCACATTTTGACAAACTTAATAGACCCCATTTACTTTTTTATAGTAAAGGATCTAAAAAGTGCATGATAAGGATTTTATAGAGTTAAGCGTGACAATTAGTTGGGAATTTGGGAATCTTCTATAGAATTACGGATTGGGCAAACCCTTAAAACTGTTGGACTTGCTCAGGGTTTCTTTAAGTTATGTCCTGCTTAAATGAAAGATCGATTTTTCCCAAGGTATTATACCCTAATTTGCTGGGAAATAAACATGATAATGATTGTAAATTGTTGTGGGTAGACTAAAGTATAGAATTTTTTTAATGTACAACGTTATTATTAAGGTGGAAAACCTTTTAACTTGTTGGTCTACGTTAAAAATTGGCTTATAAATTGATTACTAAAATGAAAACTCGACCCTTTTCTTAAACATCATTCTAAGTATTTTATTTAACTAGCTAAAGTATAAAATATTGTAATATTTAATAGAACTATCAATTATCAAAATGTCGACTTAAGATCATTTGAGCTCTGGGTTATTGAGTCTGGGTTTTCCCCAATTTATATTATTATATTAATTATGTTTCCAAATAACATCTTAGTTCAAATTGTTTTTTTTCTTAACTTATATACATTTATATATTATTATCATATATTATATTTCATTAATTATGTATTTGCACTTACTGCTTCTGTTTTTTCAGCAGTTTTTTCATCCGTTTTGCCTTAAATGTTCGGCATTTTTTTCGGTTTTTAAAGCCTTTACTCAGCATTCAACATGTGCACCCCGAGAACCGCAATGAGGCAAGCCCAAAGCTCGTCTTCAACAAGGAACTCATCATGTATGAATATATGCAAAAATGTGTGTGTGCTGTGTGTGCATGTGTGTGTGTGTGTGAGTGTGTGTAAATGAGTGTGTGTATGCAGGTGTATTTGTGCCTGGTGTACAATTTGAACTAAGCGACCATTTAATGAATTTTTAAAGCGCAATTTTAATCAATAGTCGCCTGCTTTATTTATAAACAAACAATTTAAGCGAAGCTCGCAGCAGCCCCTACATGTCCATCCCCCCACCCGCCTCAGCATTTCCCTTTTGGCCGTTTCTAGACATGTCATAATCAGCTACCATGAAAAGTCCTCAGTTCTGTTTAACTCAAGTGGCAGGAGGCAAGTGTCAAAGTGGAAGAAGGGTCCAACGTTGGTAACGAGGATTGTTCCCATGTGTAAAAAGGGGGAGTGGAATTGCTAGGGAGGGAAGGGGGAAGATCACATAAACTGTGAGTATTAAAATCGTTTTAACCATGCAAAAACTTTTACATAATCGTTTGCCATGGCATATCAATAAAATTTGCATAACGAGACGCAGGCCCAAAAACCAACCGCAAGACATTAAAGTAGCCTCGGTTGATGCCACATCCGTATCCACAGCCATGTACACATTCAGATTCACATCCACATCCACATCGACATCCATATCCACATCCACATCCCTATCCACATTCATATCCCTATCCATATCCAATCGTCCTTCCCTTGCCACTTTGTCCTTTTGACAGCTGTCGCTGGGAAAATGTCAGCATTTCTGACTGCCAGATTTTGTTGTCGTTGTTCGCGTTGTTCTTTCCCCTGTTGTTGTTGTTGCAGTTGTTGTTGTTGTTGTTGTTGTTGTCCAATTCGCGAGTTCTTTATCCCCACAACGTTTTGGAGTCTGTGTGATTTCTCTGCACGCCGGGCGCCCATCGTTGGCAGTTGAAAGCGCAGTTGGAATGTGTCCAACTCCCCAACTACTTCTCCTTCGGCTTCTTGCCCCACATGCCACATGGCCCGTGGCAGCAGCAGCAGCATCAGCATTTGACAGACGTGTAGCTGCCGTGCTACAGAGCTTTTTGTTATTGCTGTTATTGCAGCTGCCCCATGGCTTTCTCTTGTTCCGTTGTTGCAACGTTGATGGAAACTCTGCGCGCGCGTTTTCATTAATCGAAAATTCGCGCCAAAGTCAACGAATACGCACGCAGCAACTCCTCCATCGCCCTCTCCCTCCCCCAGGCCCTACCCCACCTACCTTCTGCTTGCCACAAAGCAAACACAACACAGAAATTCCAACAGGCCTCTTTCCAGTCCCCATCACCTCCAACCCCTCCCCAAAAAATAGAAAAAACAAAACAAAACACAAAAAAGAAAAAACCAATCGATATTTTCCCACTGCCTTTTCCCATTTTCTCTTGCACAACAATTTTCAGCTGCTGCTGCGCGGGAAATCGCTCGGCTTTTGCTCTACCCTCTACCCTCCGCCCGTTCTTTCGTTTCAGTTTCCACAACATTCCTGCCATCCCCCACGTTCCACTTCCCGCTTCATTCCTACTCCAGTTCGCTTTGTAATGGCGCCAGCAGCTTTTGTTGTCCATTTTCCTGAGCGCCTTTTCCTCCGAATCCTTCACGAGGCCATGTAACTGTAAATGTACTCATAACTGTAACTGTAACTGCAACTGTAAATGTGGCTGTAAATGAAATGAGATAGATCTGAATGAATCTAAGTATGAGTATCGCCGAACAAGGTGGAAATACGAGTTGGAGTATGTGAAGGAGTCTGTTCTTTTGTGGCCCACTGTTGCGTGAGTTGACAGGGTTGTCAACGTTTTCATAAGCCAATGCATATAGGGATTGCAGATCCCTAGTAAGTGCTTTAATTGTACTTTTAATTTCGATAATCCTATTCAAATTAATGCGACTTTAAAGATATGATTTTAATCATTATTTGATGATTATTTGGAATCGGAATCGGCTTAGAAGAAGTAAAGTAACTTAGTGAAAATATATATGCATGTCTGCATATTATTTAACATAAAACTATTGAGAACCAAATTATTGTAATACTATATTGAAATAAAATCATTAGATTTCTATAAACTTTATGAATGTATTCACAGTGAAAGAAAATTTGGAGAAAATAGAACAAATACTATACAGAAGAGTTCAAGTACTTATTCTATTTAGGTATATGTATATTAACATTCATCATAGAATATCATGATTAGAAAGAGAACTCCATATGGTAATCTGGAATATAGGAAGAATATTTACTTTAGTTCCGGAAATTTTACAAGTTAAAGTTTGATAAATTACCTAATTTTAACCCCTTACAATATATGTATCTCAAAATTTAGTTGCATTATCTAAAGTCCGACAAGTTTAATGTTAATAAACTCTGTTAAATAATTAAGGTAATTGGTGTAAGTCAAGTCTAAGACTTACTCTAACCTCTTACACTCCCCTCGATCTCACACCAAGGAAATATTTTCTACTACTACTACTACTACTATTAATCTTTTGCAACACCTAGATTCATTCACAAGGAAAATAGCAGGAGCATATTTTCATCGAAGGAAACGACACCTGCGACAACTCTGTGCGCCGTTGACTTGCCAAGCTTATCTTGTAATTATATCAAGGCATAAATTCGTAGCACACGAAAAGCACTAAGCGCTGCTAAAGAAAATCCCGAAAAAGCCCAAAACGCGACAAAACCAACGGTAAAATGACTGAAAGAGCAACAACAACAACAACAACACAAGAGTAACAAACGAGCTTTTGCAACTCTTTGCGAGCAGCGAGGAATTCGAAACGGATGCGAAAGCGTCGAGTGTGGATTGAGCGAGAGGAGTGTGGAGTGTGGAAGTTGGAGTGTGGAGTGTGGAAGGTGGAAGGTGTGTGGAGTGTGGAGCTACGAGTGCAATGCCCTGCTTACAGCTCTCGCACACAGACAGACAGACTGAGAGACACACTCGCCTTGTCGTCTGTGCGCCTGTCTTGGTGCTTATCACAAAACCCAAAAATTCAACCCCCAAAAATGCACACACACACACACACACACACACGCACGATGAGCAAAAAAAAGGGCGCCGAAAATTTTGCAGACAACTAAAAGCTTTCATGAAACTAACGCGCGGAGTGGAGTGGGGGGAAGTTTGCTGGGGGGGCGGACTGATGATTAGGGCAGATGTCGAGTCACAAGGATGTCGTCTGCGTGGGAAGAGCATGGAAGAGGCAGCGGGGTGGACGGGCGGTGGCTGTTTACATCAGCAGCAGCTCAGCTTCTGCCGCACCACTTCGTGCCCCCGCTTCCCTCGGCAGCTGCAGCAGACGTCTTTATGGCCGCCGTTGTTTTCCACGCTCGCTGACTGTACTTTGGCATTCTTCTCCTCCACCTTTCGCTTGTTCGTCTTCATCTTCGTCTTCAGCTTCGTCCTGCTGCTGCTGGTGCTGCTTCCCTTTGGCTTTTACTGTGTTTGCTCTGCTCCCGATGCGATTCAGGCATCAGGATTCATTTTCAAAGCGCATTGTCCCATTTTCTGAGCTCACTGCCACGCCCACAAATACCTTAACTAACTCCATTCGTAGTCCTGGCTTAAGTGCTGGCCCAAGATTAATGCCAATTGCTGTTGCCGTTGGCCGGCATAACAATTGAATACTTATTTACACAGTCCTAGATCTTCTTTTCTCTTCTTTTCACTCCGCTTTACGCACTTCATTTTGCGGTAATGAAAGGGTAGAAGAAGAAGCAGAATGGTGCGTTGACAGGTTGTTGCCGTGACAGTTAATCCCCCTGCCAGACGAGGGGGCGACGTTATTTAGGCCTCTCGCACTCGACAGCAACTGCATTGATGGAGCATCAGCAATTACTTAGCTCGGCAAAGGAATTATGGGTGATAAGGGGTTGAACGAGGCGACAATTTCCGGCTGAAATTGACAGGGTTGCCATGACACACACAAGACCACACAGAGACACACCTGACAGGCTCGTCACAATCCTAGGCAACAACAAGGTGCAAGGATATACCAGATTTCGTAAAAAATAATAATTGACAGCTTATAATTAAAAAGAGATTAAGGATCGTTACCCAAGCAACATTCAAGTGTTTTATTCCATTTCCTTTGTTTTATTTAAAGCGTTCCCTAAACATGTGAACATCTCATAGATTAATAATAGACACAGTTAATTATTGACAGAACTTTGCAGATCGTAAAACTTTCTTTTGCCATTGTTTCGTTTAATGTTTAACACTTCACATTCTGTCAGAAGTTATTGTCAACATGGCTGATTGATTAGTTGGTTATAATTGACAGGAACTTACAGATAGTTTAACAAACGATGCTTAATTGTTTCACTTCCGTTTCGTTTCGTTATGTTTCTGTATTGTTTCACCCCAAAACGAACTCACTCTTAAATATTTGAAAAAGGTACTAACACAGAAAAAAACCAAAATCAAGCTAACTAAGAACGAACGAATGAAAATGAGAGGAAACATTAAAAAAAAGAAAAAAGGAAAAAGCGCTGGCGGAAAATCATATTAACAGCAACCGCAAAAAATGCCGTGGCGCCTTTGATGAAAGGGTTTAGAAAGCAAACAGCAAAAACAGGACCTGAATTTGAGGGGTAGCAAATTGGCTACCATGAAGCAAGAACTCGATCCCGGTCGCGTTTCCATCAAAACCAAAAAAGAACCGAGAAAAAAGAAAATGTAAGAAAAATGTCAAATGAAGCGCGCGTTTTGCATGTCAAAGCGGGCAAATAGCTTAGTGGAGGGAAGTCGGGGAAAACGAGAAGGGGGAGAAGGTGAAGATTGCTAGCCAAAGAGGTCCTGAAGAGTCGATAGCTGTTGAGCCCCTTTGAGGAGTTTGCGTTGACACTTGACTTTAAATTGAGCAAAGTTCTGCTTCCCCCGACCCAATCACGTAGCCAACCTGTTCCCGCTTACCATGTTCCCGCTTACCGTTTCACTGGCATCCCAGCCGTCTCACGTTTACGTTAAAAAACCGCTGCATACTTTGAGGCGCGCGTAAGTTGCGTCCTGGGAACTTCAAGAAGCATCATAAATATGAATTACGTGTAGAAAAATGCTCCGCATGCACAACAACAATAAGAAGAAGTTGAAGAAGAGGAAGAGAAAGAGAAAGGAGGAAGAAATTTGCGCAAAAGTTTAATGCAATTTCTGGCGCAAACAAAAGCAAAGGATTTGCCATGCGAGTCCTTGGCCAGGACAAAGTTTACCAGCCGCTTAGCTTTTAGCAAAGCATCGGACCAGCATATTTAGGGGCGTGCCACGTGGCACATGCCACATGCCCAGCTCAGACCAGCTCAGCCCAGGTGGCCAATACAAAAGTGCAGTTTTGGGAGCTTATGAACTGGCGCATTAACTTTGATGAGACTTTTATTGCAACGAAACGAAATGGGTGACATGGGAGAGGTTAGAACCGTGTACTGTGCAATGCTTAGGCCAAAAAAAAACAGCACAATAGTCGCTTTGACGTTGTGCAACACTGGCTGTGGGCCGTGCCAAAACACAAACACAATCGTATTAAATATAATGGCACTGACTGTTCAGCGTGGGATCTGCCATAAAGTGACCTTCATAAAGTACATGGAGTTGATGTTATGACTTCAGCTTAGGTGTACTTAAAAGGAGTAGAACAAATCTTCAAACTAGCACAGCAAGTTTAAGAATTAGTGCAAAGAATTGTGACTATTTAATTCGTATTCCAAGGCTGACATAGAACGAGAATTGATTTGAGATGATGTTAACAAATTGTATACTACATATAGAAAAGACTTTATAGATGGCAAAGAAATAATTAAATTCAGTTTAAATATTTTGTTAATGAATTGAATACTAATTACATTATAAATATTACAAAAATTAAATGAAAGCAGTATGTTAGTCTAAGATAATTATTTGGAATTTTGTTAACGAAATTAAGTATTATTATTATTGAATATTTGACAATTCTTAGACTTCTCGAAAACATGCTTAATAGATTCAGAAAGTTTCTAATTCTAATTTATAGTTAAATTAACTTGAATAGAATTCATATGTAATTTGCTAATGAAATATTATTTAGCTGGGCTTAATTAGTAGAAATGTATGTATATTTTAATTAATTAATCTCTAGAAAAGTTCAATTGTTTTTAAACTTTGTAATATTATTTTTATCTTAGAAGCACACAGAAAACTCTTCAGAAAAATTATCGTATAAAGATAAGACTTAAAAGTGAGATTATTGTACATTTTAATATTAAAGAGCAAACAAATTTTTATATTTGTTCAATTCTGGGCGAAAGATCAAAGAAAGTAAATTATAGACATGTTTATATTGCACTTGTTTAAATTGTAATACTTTATGTAAATTGACACAAATGCATAAATAAATAATTATATATTTTATATACCATCCTGTAAATTATAAAACTGTATTTCGATGTGTAGAAGTATTGAATTAAATATTATTTTTCTTTCTTTCACTTAGATTTGATTAATTCCGTTTAAAATGAATTTCACTCAAATATATATTTATTTTCAGGTAACATCGACACAGTTGCATAAGAAACTGTTGCTACAACATGATGATACATATCTCAATTTAGACTGTTTCCCACAATTCTGATCTGTTGCCTCAGTTGCCGCTTCTTAAAAGGCTGATGACCGTTGCATTTGAAAGTTTGAATTGGCCTCTGACAGCGTCAGAAATCAACGGTCAACGACTTGATTGAACGATTGCAGGCAGCACAACAACACCCCTGTCACACACACACATATGTGTGTGTGTGTGTGTTTGAGTCTACAAAACAATTTCAAAAAATCAAGAAAACAAAAATAAAAAGAACATGCAACACAACGAAATTTTTGTTAATGCGACGCGCGGCAAAACTTTTGTCATGTTGTATATCATATTTTTTTCGCTTCTTGTTGTTTTTTCCTTTCGTTGTTGTGTTTGTTGTTTGAGAATTGTTGTTGTTGCTGCTGTTGTTGCCTTAACTGACTAATTTAGTGGCCGGAGTTCAATGTATTTCATAAATTTCGACTAAACGCTCAAGGACAATGTGTCGTATCGAATATACCACGGGAAGTCGCCGCATCTTTTCTCTCTTTCTATTGGTATATCTCTATCTCTCTCTCTGTCTGTGCGGTTTGTTTGTGCACACACACACACACACATGCATTTTTTTATTATTGAAAAATGCACAAAACGAAGCAAAGTCCAAATTTTGTGTGGAGATCGTTGACTTTGAAGCTGAGCTCATCTCAACTCGAGCGGAAGTCATAACGGTCAGAGAGCCAGCGATTAGAGAGTGAGAGATCGTTGAAGAAGGAGTGAGAGAGAGTGAGAGAGAGAGAGAGAGGGTGAGCGAGAGAGATGGCGACAACAACAGCGAGAACGAGAACTGTGATTTATGTATGCGAATGCTTATTTGCAACGAGGCAACGTTGCGGTTCTTTCTGCTTCGCTTAGCGCCACAAAGTTGGGTGTCTGCTGCCACTTCCACTTTATGAACATGCCCCTTGACTCACACTCTCCCCCCTCCCCCCGTTCTTCCCCATCACCCACTCCCTCACTCTCCCCATCTCCGGCTCTGTCTGTCCCTCCCCTTTGACAATGTCTGCAAATTTCATTGAGCGCCAAGCGTCGAGTATCGGCAATCAGTAATTAATGGCTTTGTCAGTCTGCACAACATGTGTATATCGGTATATATATATGTATAAATATCGGTATATTTACAGTCGAACTTCCCTAAAGCGAAAAGCACAAATTATGAAGCTTTTTTTATATTTAAAGTTTTAATTTAAAGCACCCTGTTAAATTCTTTTATCTCTACAAAATCTGCATATATCATTCGAGCATTTTTGTTACTTCTTCTTTAACTTTATTGATTATATTATAATTATAATTACTTAATATTTGTAATTATATTTTATAAATTTAAATTTTTTTTAATGAATAAATAGTAAATTCACCAGAATTTTCTACTTCATTTAAAGCCAATTTTCTGATTTTCTTACTATTAATAGTCTTCTAAGTTATGGAAATCAAATAATTATATTTTACCAACATAAAACTATAAGGTAATTGTTTAACTTTTGTGTTGTTTTAAATATTTCCTAATTATAATTTTATTTTATGTCCAATATATTGTGTTATAATATGTTATAGGGAAGATAGTTTGAAGAACTTAAATGTTTAGGAGGAAAAAATTGCAATATCAAAAATTATTTTATATTTGAGATTAAAGAGATCAAAAATAGCTTTATAGACAGAACTTCAGAGTAAAAGCGTTATAGGAAACTTTAACTGTATTTATATACATATACACATATATATTTACAAGCATATGTATATAATTTTTGATTCTTTGCATTTTGTCTGCGATCCTCTCGATCCGCGCTGTTCTTTTGCCCCGATCAAATGCTGGAATTTCGTTGATAGCGCCGCCAAACATCCTGTTGTTGTTGTTGCTATGTCTGTGTTTGTTGTTGTTGTTGTTGTTGCCTCGATTGTGTCTTTGGTCTTTGGTTTGGCATTTTGCAAACGTCTGCACGTCTACATATCTGACTGTCATGGGGCACAGACTGCGACGGCGACGGCGACGGCAACTGGGGCTGCAACTGGTGACAGGGGAACGGGGAGAGGGGTAAGGGAACAGGGGGCTGGGGTCTGAGAATGGGGATTGGGACCGGGACTGGGTACACTTTGGGTACATGTGGACAGACACATTGGAGCATTTGCTTGCTATTTTTAATGTTGACACGTTTGAAGATCATTGACTCGCCTTGCAGACGGTCAATGTCCACTTTGCCCAGAAGACAGATCAGCAGACATGGCAGGAATAGGGGCATCTCGGGGAGGGGCCGGAGGGGGGCATAGGAAACGGGAATGGAAATGAAAATGTGAATTATGCGCACAATGTGGTTTCGGTCTGCTGCTGGTGATGACAGGACAAGAAACGAGTCCGCCAAGGAATCGAGGCTCTCGTGAGATCGTGTGCCAGAAGCTAAAACAATGCATTATGTGAGATCAATAGATCACGATCGCTTTAGCAGATCAAACAGATAAATGTACAACTGTAGCATACTATATACGAATACCGACTAGAAAATTATAATGCTTAGCTACTTGTATATTAAGCGATCATTCAACTGATCTTTCATATATCAATTGAAGATCAGCATTTCTGTACTTTAAATTTTATTTATTTTTAGAGATTTTCCTATTACAGCATATTAATGTGAATTTCCGCATCAAGATCAGCGACAAAAGTAAATAAGATCAATTAAATAGATCGTTAAGGTTTTCTTTATTATTAAATGATCATTCGTCTGATCTTTCCTATTTTGAATTGAACATAAGAAAATGTTGGACTGTTAATTTGATTTATTTTAAAAGCTTTCAAAATTATTCATTTTGTTGTAAGTGTCAACGAAAGATCAGTGATCATATTAAAGAGATAAATGCAACTGTGGGAGATTTACAGAAGAGACAATTGGAGTAGTTGCATAGATCAGTTAGAATTTCCTTTAAGTTAAATGATCATTCCACCAATCTTTTATATTTCAATTAAAGATCAGCATTTCTGAACTTTACAGAATTACAACAATTTAATGTAAATGTCCGCAACAATCTCAGTGAATAAAGTAAATAAGATCAATTACCTAGATCGTTAAGGTTTTCTTTATTATTAAATAATTATTGAACTGATCTTTCCTATATTGAATTAACGATAAGAATTTGTTGCACTTTTACTTTGATTTATTTTTAAAAGCTTTTAAAGATCAGTGATCATGTCAAACATATAAATGCAACTGTTGAAGATATGTAAACTATACTATTAGAATAGTTGCATAGATCAGTTTACCTTTAAGTTAATTGATCATTCCACTGATCTTCAATATTTCAATTGAAGATCCGAATTCGTTGGACATTTAATACTATTTATTTTAATTTTCGCTTCAAGATCACTGACAAAATCAAATGAGGTCAATATATCAAGATCAATTAGTTAAATTCCACTATAGCATATAGACAGTCTGAATTGTATAGTTGCATAGATCAGTTAGGTTTACTTTTATATTAAACGATCAATTCTCTGATCATTCACTTGCTCTCCAATTATTATTCTTTCTTTTCTTTAATATAAAAAGCCTGTAAATTAATACATTAGCCCTTATAAGCAAAAGATTCAAAAACAACAATGATCAATAGATCATGATCGTTTGGCAGATCGGTTAATTATAATTATTAGTTGCTTAGATAATTTAGGCATATTATTTTTCAACAAATGATCATTTAAATGATCTTTCCCTTTGGGTCTACTGATATTTCAATTAAGGGTCCATTCAGTGTGAAGTATTTGCTCTCATTATTAAGAACCTGCAAGTTAATCATTTTTTATGTACATATATTCCCTTATGAGGATCAGTTGCAAAAACAACAATATGATCAATAGATCGTGGTCGTTTGACAGATCAATTAAACAGTTAATTATAATTATTAGTTGCTTAGATCAGTTAGGCATTCGTCTACAGCAAATGATCATTTAACTGATCTTCCCCTGTTTCCGCTCTGAAATTTCAATTAAGGATCCATGCAATTTGATGCCGAATATTTTCTCATATTATTAAAAACCCGCAAATTAATACATTTTACCGTAAATTCCCTCATCAAGATCAGTTGCAAATGCAACGCGATCACTGCAATTAGCCAGGGTACTCTCATGCTCAGACTCAATCCCAGGCTGAGTTTCAATCTCTGGACACTTAATCTGGTCGGAGCACTTGAGAATCGTTCGTGGGGAGTTGAACTGACAGTGACATGATCCACAACGGCTGTCATAAATCTCACCTACCTCCGGCTTGGCACTTGATGGGATTGTTCCCGGAATCGTTCAGTTCTTCGGTTGATTCGGTTGTTTCGGTTGCTCAGAGGCAACTCTTGGTGGTCAAAAGGAGCTCGAGTAAAAAGTGCAAATCACTTCATTATTGCATTGCATATTGCGACTGTGACGACGACCCCCATCCATGTTTGCCTGCCCCATGTTGCGAGTTCGTCTCCGAAGTTGCAACTTTGTTGCGCAAGGCTTCGTTTGGCGTGGTACGAGTACGAGTACGAGTCTGCACATCATTTGGCTTAATGGATCCGCAGCAGCAACAATAGCAACAACAATGACAACAAAAACTTTGCCTCTTTTGCGTTGACCCGCAAAAAGTTGAAACACAAAAAAAGCAGCAAAAATGTCGTCGTTGTCGTTGTTGTTGTCGTCGGCGTCGTCTTCATTCTCAGATGTGTTCAGATATGCGATGCAACAATGTTGCATGGGAATGTGGCAAGCTGAACCGCAGAGCAACAAAGCAGTCGAGTTACTTTTGCCATATCTGGCATTTGAGTATTTTAATTGAGTGCTAGTTATTCACTCTCCAATCTGGTCGTTAGATGCCAATCGGAATCGGAATCAGAATCGAAATCGGATTTGGAATCTCTCAATCGATTGGGCCATTTTATGGGGCAGTTTGTTGGCCCAGTTAGTGCCATTTGTTGGCAAGTTTAATTGCTCTCGCATACGTATAATTTCTACAGTTAAAACGATTATCGCGCATTGTCATAGAAAGCAAAACGAAAGCAACAAAATCACAACAAAGAGACCCCAAAAAAGCAACAAACAAACCAAGAAAACAACAACGAAAACAACAACAGCAAAATCAAAAGTCAAAAACCAAAAGCAACGGCCACGAAAATTGTGTTAAGTATTTACACGCGCGTTGGCCATAAATGACAGCTAAGAGTTGAAGGCTAAAACAGTTGCCCTACAATTAAACAGATATAGACGATCCATAAACAGATCTGTCAATCAGCATTGAAAGAACTAAATCGAACTGCAAGTTCAGCACTCTTCATTAATTCTCTCTCTCAGATCTGAGCTCAGATAGTATAGTAGATCAAAGTAGATCCATAAACAGAACTGTCAATTATCATATGAAGTCGAAAATCGAAGTGATCTATAATACATAATTGAATGAAATGGACTAGGAACTACTTCTTAGAGTATCTTTAATTATGTGATCTTAACTGATCTTAGCTGATTTATATATCACAACTAATAAACAGAACTGACATTTATCTTTCGAAGAAGAACAATCGAAGAACTTCTGTATTTTTATGGATATTTTGTATTAACAATTCTATCTGAAAACTGAGATAATCTTGAAGAAGAACTGTCAATTATTCAAGGTACTGGAAAAACGAATTAAAGAGAAGTAAACTTTATAATAAGTAGCTAAAACCACATGTATCAATTATCAATCACAGAAATGATCTATAATATAATTAATATTAATATTAAATATAATGTTAGGTTCAGAATTATGACAAAACATCCTTAATGAAATGATGTTCTTGACAGATTTTCATTTACTCAATATTTTTTATTAACTGATAAAGAGTTAAACTTCAAATTATCTTGAATTATTGATAGTATTCAAATACCATAAATTGTAAATGTAATAATTAAATAATAAATATCTTGCTTAATTTTCAGATTCATATTTTAGGGCATTCCATAAACCATATTCCCGATGAATTCTCTAGCGATACGCAACTGGTGGGAGAGCTTGATTTGGAGCTTCAATTTTTGTAGCATAAATTGGACAAACGAAACATTTAAGCAAGGCACGAAATAAATCTCAAGAGTCACACACACACACAAAAAGTAGCAACAAGAGCAATGAGAAAACAAACAACAACAACAAATAATAATAATAAGCAACGAAATGAGAAATACAAAAAAATATATATATATATGTGAAAATATGTGAAAAAGAAAAGAAAAGCAAAGTCATATATAAATTTCATGATTATTACAGTAAGGTGTCATTGAAGGTGAGAAATGGGAGCACACGCGTGTGTCCCAAACTGAAACCCCAACCTTAAACCCAAACTCCAACTCCAACCCAAAAAATCCAAAGACAAACACAAAAACCGAAACCCAAACACAAATAAAAAACGAACCCGAACCACAAATGCCGAAGCCAAAGACGAAATCACTTGGGTTGTCAGTTGGCATTTTAGGAAAAATAATAATACGAGTACAATCCGAAAAAGAGACATGTGTAAAAGTGAAAAGTGTTTGTATACCCTGTATAATCTACTTGTTATGTACTGGGTGTGATAGCCACAAATCTGCGATCAATTATAGAAGTTAACTAACTTATTGATAGCTTAAGGACATTTGTATTTAGGCACTTAATTGAAAGTAGAACATATTCAATCTTTTCGTAAACTCAAATCAGATTAATTACTTGGAATATTTAAGCTTATTATAAGTAGAGTTTTAAACACATGCAATTAACTTATTACCTAAGTTTTCAACAGATCATAGAGTATCCAAAGATATTCCAATTTAAGAAAACGTATATTTAATAAAGTATCTCAGGTGTTTCTTTATCTAATCGATAGTCCAACATTCAACACACATATTCTATCTTTACAAAAACATAAAGCAGATTAATTACTTTGAATATTTCAGCCAATTATAAGTAGAGTTTTAAACACATTCAATTAACTTATTACCGAAGTTTTCAACAGATCATAGAGTATCCAAAGATATTCCAATTTAACGAAATGTCTATTTAATAAAGTATCTCAAGCTATTCTTTATTTATTTATGAAAAGTCTATGGTGAGATAGAATCAACTGATTACGTGCTGAGGATCGGACAGTTGATATCGTTTAATAATATTTTTTGTTGGTCTCTATATCAAGTATCTCTCCGTCGAGTTCAATCAGTTCCCAGTTCCATAGGCAAACCAACGTTTTGTTTGCCAACGAAGCGTTGTTGGGGCGGCGTTTTCATGAATGAATTTATGGGGGCCCCTCGGGTCGTCCCCGCCTCCTCCTCCCCTTGGGGCTGTTTCTTGACTCTCCATTGAGGCTCTTTGTGTTTTTGACTTATTATCAAACACGTAGACACACACACACTTACACACTCTTACACCTCTTGGCTTATTTGTTGTTTAATTTTCTCGTTCCACGTCTTACACATTGAGTAAGCTGCTGTTGTTGTTGTTGTCGTTGTTGTCTTTATTCATAAATTATAGAAAAAAAGTTATATAGAATTCTGGTCAATTGCTCGTTGAACATTTTATGAACATAAATTATTCGAGTTGTAAATTTTTCGAAATGTTTAATTATAAATTATTTATTGCATTTGATTTGAGGTGCGTGCATCGAATTTTTGATCAGCAGTTGGAAACTCCAATTGCCCCGGTGCTAAACAAGTCATTAGCCATAGATGTGACCGGAAATGGGCCAAGTTAAAAACAGAAAAACAGTAAAAAACAATACAAAACTTAGCCTGACAATCGTCCGCTTCTCACGATGTGAAATCGACCGGAACATTATCTATGTTAACTGCATAAACATTATCAGCGATTCGATTTAACCAAAAATGAAAACGTCCCACAGCTCGTTGAAATGTTTAATTAAGCTAGAAATAAGTGTGTGGTCTAGTTTAGGGGTTACTCTACTCTATACAGACTCGTATTTTCTTCCCTATCATAGATAATAGTTTCATTAATCAGTTCTGTGTTTCTTGACGCGATTGCAGGTAAAGTAAGTGAAATATCTGGATGAAAATGGAGTTCATGTGTGTAAGGAAATAAAAAAGATAAAATAATAAATATAATATTAAATTAAAATAGACGAACTTGGCTACATATTTTTGAATTTATATAAAGATAATATACAACTGTCAATTCGTTTTTTTTAGCTATTATAATCCTGTATATACATTTATAATAAAACAAGTCGAAGAGTCGGGGCGAGAGCGATAGTAGGGAAGGATATGCTATGGTCGAAACCGATTATGAGAAACCCTCTACTTATTCTGTAAAACTCTAGACTATTCCTTATTTATTCCAAATATCTTGTTTAATTCTTGAGGGTTTAATTAATTCTTTAAAATGGGCAAATACCCTTTATAACGTCAATGTTATCTTCTTCTTACTTTTGCCCAACACTGTGTAATACTGTGTTTTGAATAACTTCCGAGTTTATTTTCTATTCGCGATGAAGTATACATTGGGATTCTAATTCTAATTTTAACCAGTCGGAGAGGCTACAGTCGAAGTCGACTATGAGAGATCCTTTACTTATTCTTCAAAATGAAAATAAGAGTAACACTTATAGTTCCCCATAACGCGTTGTAACGTCAATATGCTCTTCTTCTTCTTTTGGCGCAACACAGAGTAATATTGAGTTTTCAATAACTTCCGAGTTTATTATCCGATCGTGATGAAATTTTCAGGATACGTCAATACCCTGATACTCGTCCTGTGTGCCGAAATTCAGAACTCTAGTTTTAATATTATTTAATTTTCGTTTTATGGGATTTCAAAAATTTTGTTTTCGATTCTTGGGGGCGGAAGGGGGCGTGGTGAAATTCTGAAACAAACTTGATATTTTCGGGGGCCGCAGGAGTGTTGTCACCAAATTTGGTGACCCTAGCTCTTATAGTCTCTGAGATCTAGGTGTTCATACAGCACGACAGACGGACATGGCTATATCGTCTCGGCTGTTAATGCTGATCAAAAATATATATACTTTATGGGGTCTGCCGGACTTCGTTCGACCTGTTACGCACATTATTTTTTTTTGACAAACTTAATAGAGTCTATTTACTTTTTTAAAGTAAAGGGTCTAATAATTATGGTTCTACTTAGCCCATAGACAGACGAACTCCAAATTTGATGTCTCTAGCTCTTATAGTCTCTGAGATCTAGGCGCTCATAGACACGGATGGTCAGACGGACAGCCGGACAGACAGACAAACGGATATAAATATATATACTCGACTATTGATCAGATCAAGAATTTATATACTTTATGGAGTCTGTCAGTCCTCCTTAGACCTGCTACAAACTTAATATACCCCCACAGGGTATAAAAAGAGAAAAAAAAAAATAAAATAATAAATTAAAATAGACTAACTTAGCTAAATAGTTTCAAAATTGTGTCAACGTTATATAAACATGTGAATTCACTTTCTAAATCTTTCGAAACTAGCAATAAAATAATATATTTAAATATTGGACTCTTTTATTCAATAATGTATTTAAATATAATAATATAATATGGCTAATATTTAAGTAAAAATTAAATTATTAAACATCTAAGAAACTAATTTGCAACAGTTTAAACGACAGTCAGAAATTCGTTTACGAATGCAGTGTAAAGAAGAATATACAAAAGTATAAATAAAGTACAAGTATTGTTCTTCATGATCTTAAAGAAAAGATAATCACGAATTAATGTTAAATTTATAATATTTAAATATTTAATTAAATTAAATTAAATTAATCAAATACTTTCAAGTCACGTTTTACTCCCATTAGAAGTGCAAACAAAATGCTAAAAGCAAGTGAAAATGCAAATGTAACTCTCTCGAAATACTAGCTATAACAGTAACTATAACTATAAATGTAACTGTAGCTGTGACTGTAACTGTAACTACAATTGTAAAAACTTTAATTACACGTTTTTCTGTTGAAGTTTTCAGTTTTTCACTCCCCCAACTAAAATTCCCCTTAGAAAACATTCGATTCAATGCAATTTTTATTCCCAAGTTGACAAAAATAGACAAATGGAAAAAAGTAGAGAAAAGCCAGAATGGGGAATTCCCAATCAAAGCTGGGATGGGCGTGGCGTTGGCTTTGGCTTTGGCTAAGAAGATAGCTAGCCATTAAATGGCTTGTCTAATATCCTTTAACTGCCAGGCAAGCCATTAAAAAGCATAAAGTCATTTAGTAATTAATTTTCATGTTCTGGCAAACGGAGGAGCACGATGAGCGGGAGGGGGGGAAAGGGGGAGGAACAAGAGCAGGTGCTGCTCCCTAAGCTAAAATGGGGCGCGGTCTATGTGTGTGTGTGTGTGTGTGTGAGTAACCGATAGCGATATTAAAGCAACACACACACACATGCACGCATTTCTGATATGCATCTATGTGTAGCTGCTGCTCTTGTGCCTGCCTTTCAAACTGTAGAACAACATTTTGCAGCAGTGTCCACAACTCCGCAGTGAACACACACATACTTACACACTTTGAAAAACGCGCCAAACATGTCCTACCTCGCTTGAATATCCAGTGCGCACGTCAGGATACAAAATGCCAATGCCGCTGTCGCTGTCGCTGTCGCTGCCGCAGTCAGCGTAACCATCGCCATCGCCGTCGCCGTCGCCATTTGCCGCCTTTGGTCAGAATGCAGCGGCAAAAATGATGCCGCCTTTTCCAGCTTCCAATACTACGAATTTTTACTACGTTTTATCGATCCAATTGTGCATGCCGTGTGTGTGTGTGTGTGTGTGTGTGAGTGTGTGTGTGAACTGTGGATACACAACGCAGCTGGCAAAGGAGCACGAGAAGCTGCTGTATGCCCAGCCAAAAGAGCAGAGCATACGAAACGAAGCACGACGAAGTTGTGTGACGAAGTCGTGTTAGAACCCGACGAGATGAAACGCAAAACTGAGCTGAGTTGAGGAATGGTGTGGTGTTTAGAGAGAGGGGAAGCAGTTTAAAGTAGAGACTTAGTTGTGGGAGGGGGGAGTCTGGTTAGTTAGCGAGGCCGAGGGCGAGGCCACATCAAAAGAGCACCACCGCAGCAGTGAGCGAGCCAGTGCGATGGAGTGAGGGATGAGGCAGGAGAGGTTGGTTAGCTGGCGCTCTCGTTTCACTTTCCACTTGATTCCTTGCGCTTGACAGACAAACATAGCGACAGTGGGCGGCGGAATTGAATGGGTGGGTGGGAGGATCTGCTGCTGTTGCTGTCGCTGCTGCTGTTGCTGTTGCTGCCGCTGCCTCTGCCTGCTGTTGCTGTCGCTACTGCACTCAATGCAGAATGCATATGGCAGGGCTGCTGTGCCAATCTCTGTGCTTGGCATTCCCTTGCGGCAGGCTGGCAGCTCTATTGCTCTCTCTTTCTCGCTCGGCCATTGACCTCTGATGTCAAACAAAATCGGCGTGCACTTATTATATGCTGCAGTGATAGTGGCCAAGGGAAAGGGAAAGGTGGGTGTTGGATTTCAAACTCTCGGCCACGGTCCACGGTCCACGGGCAACGCAAAGTCTCCTTCCCTTTTCACATGCAACTTCAGTGGCAACTTCAACTCGTAGCTGAAAAACGATGCCAGCCCTGAGTTTGTGAGGACAGGGCAATAGGGTGGGAAGGGTAGGAGGGTGGGAGGGTAGCCAGCACTCCAGCTAGTTGCTCTGGCCAGCGGCAGTTTGCTTTTGTTGTGTAAATTACGTTATGTATTGTGTATACTTTTTGGGCACTGCTCGGGATGCTAAACTCGATACGAATGAGTCCTGGCTACAAATTTGTTGTATTTGTTTTGGGGGTTGCGCCACAAATGCCGTTCGACCGCCCCACCGTCCGACCGTCCCGAAATACTTTAAACATGCTTAATTTATCCAGCACTGATTCTGTTATCCTGTTGAAATCTGTTGAATGTTTGTCGCGACTTCCAACGGTTCAAATTCCATTTCAGCAGATCTAATTTATTATATTCAGATTTGTAGCTTATACGAATAAAATTACGTATACGTAGTTTATTTTATATTAATATTCCACCTTAAGATTGCAATTACTGTAATCTGACTAGTCGAAAAGCTTACCTATCATATTTTAACTTACTCATTACAATTACGTATACGTAATTTATTTATTATTATATTTTAATATTCCGCTATTAATTGGCAGTTACAGGCTTTTAAAAAAGTTACTTACTTAAGAACAATTACGTATACGTAAATAAATTTTAATATTCCATCTTTTGTTTTCCTACAATTACGTATACGTAATTCATTTTAATATGTGAACTTCCAGCTTTGCAGCTTTTGCATAGTTTATTTTAATATGCAACCGTTAGTTTGCAATTACTTAAGCTTGGTTTCATAATATCCACAACGAAATGTTCTTTATTTTATCCCACGTTTCTATTCTATAAATTATAAAATTCTCTACAAATTTAAACTTAATTTTTATATTATTAATTAATTAAATGTTATTTTGTAGCTTTGCTAAATATGCGTCATAAATTTCCAAAAAACAAAAAAATGCATTTTATTAATTTTTAATACAATAAGAAATATTTACTTATTTTTTTAATTTTTCATAAATATTTTTTTATAATTATAAATTCTCTATCAACAATTTTCAACATTTAAAATTATAAAAACTAGAATATTTATATATTTTCCGTTAGTATTCTGAGAAAAAAGCTTTATGCGCTGCACAAACCAAAGAAAAAGCTGCTTGCCGGTTCGTGTCTCGGCTGATTTTGATGTTTAAAGGTGCGTGACACGACTTATTGCTCACAGTGGTATTAAAACTGTGCAGCGACAACAAAATTAACATATATTAATATATATACATTGGCACAGAGTTCTCAGTGGTGTCCTCATCGCTTTTGGGATAAAAGAGTTTATAGTTTATAGAGTAGAGAACTCTCTGGGGAAGTTTTGAACTTACTTCTCCATGCGGCGCAGAAAGTTTTGTATCTGTTGATTCTTCCCGACAAGTGCGTAGAGCGCGGCAAATCCGTGGAAAGCCTTGCCGAGACACACGGCATAGTTCAAATGGGATTTCTCGCCTCGGTAATAGTTGATGACAAAGGAGCAGACGAAGACGAGCCAGATGAGTGCCGTGTAGATGAAGAACTTCCAGAAGGACTTCAGACGATTCCTTTCCAGGTAGTCGAAGCTCTTTTCCGACTCGTTATATGGTTCTTCGCTGATTCGTATCAGGGTGAGTATGTAGAAGAAAACGCTGATTGCACAGGCTATGAAAATCGGGGCAAAGAAATAGGCCATCACAGACCAGTCACGAGCTAAAAGCAAAAGAAGAAACACATATATTTATGTTATAATATACTAAGATACATTGTTCACTTACGATCAAACCAACAGGTGTCTCCTCCAAAAACCAACTTGGCGCCATGATAGCTGAAAGCCACAAAGACGGACCAACCGATGGCGATCAGGACGATCGGCCCAAGGATCAACCAAAACATCGGCTTGGTAAGGACAACTCCATTGAAGCTCAGATACAATTTAAACGAAATGAAGCTCAGTATGTAGAAGGACAGCACCAGAAAAAGCAATGTAAAGCTGGCTAAAGATCAAAGACCAATCAATTATCGACAAAATTGGGGTAATTCACTTACGTAGAATGCGGCAGGCGGCTGTTGACAGATTTGCGGGATCGTGCAACGTGAGATGTGCCAACATCACGTAGCCAACGATAACACAGAACGTATACGCTTTGACCGCAACGCCATAGAAACTATTGCGCATATCCGAGCACATCAAGTGCACCAATAGAACAATAACCATGGATATAATGCAGATCAGCAGACCTGAAAAGATAATGTGATTTATTGGTTGAATTCTGGGAAAGTCTATTACCAAAACTGAGACTTGTTGTCGGTCTAGGTGCATTACTAATATTGCTATATCTTTAGGTCGAGAATAGAGTTTCTCTTCACTTTTTCTAACTTTAAGTTATCAATTTTAAAATAGTTTTTAATTTTTAATTTAAATTGGAATTCCTTCATTTCAATTTAATCTTCAAACAGTGTTTTATCGGCTGCTTATAAATAAATAAACTAATATGCATATCGATGCTGCATTATCGAAAGATCGTTTAGATCTTTTCAAGGATTTAATAACGATTACAGTTCATCTGCTGGAATCTTATGGAGTCTGCAATGACTCCTCTGTAAAGGAGACTTTTATTACAGCTTTAATTCCACACCATCCAATTATCAGCTATCTATGTATATTACTTACTTATCTTTTCGTTAACATCCTATTCCTATCCTCTTCATAGTTCTTAACGATAAGATTGAGCTGTCATGTCATATTCTAATGCCTGATCTACCCCTATATATATGATAAAATACATATATATAATTCCCCAATCCATAAGGCTGTGATAATTTTCAAAATACTAGCTGCTTTTGTTTGTTTTCTTGAAGATTTCAATAGCGATCCATAAATCATTGACGCTAATCGATTGATCGCCACGCATGAGAATCTACGCAAGTATTTTTATTGGCAATCTGTGTCTATTTTTGGTCTTTCATATTTTCGCACATTTCCCGATATTCCAATTAAGTGCTAGATCTATGAGATCGACGTACTTACATACAGCATAAGTCCATTCGCGCACGCCGAGCACAAAGTGAAGTTTCTCGGGGGCACAGGCGAGAGGTTGCCAGTCCCAGGTGGTATTACCTATTAGTAGGGGGGTAAAGCAATAGTGTCTGGTGAACAGATGCTCCCGATAGATGATGGAACCGTTCTAGGCAGAAGAAAGAGTATACACTTAGCTAGGTATATCAGTAAGTTACCCTCAATAGGCTAACCTCGTGCAGTGTCCAGTGTACATACGCCGAGTCCTTGATAAGAGGTCGCATATGTTCACAGGGTGTCTCCACGTGGACACTGAACCAAGACACCAACTCCTGGTGCAATTGTGTGCCATTCTTCAACTCCATGGCCATGTGACTGTGTCCAGGTGCATCAGGTTGTTCCTCGCAGCGACGTCTATCCAGACGGTAGATCTGTCCCGAGGGGCAACAGAATCGTACACAAGGTCGCAGTCGACAGAGGCAGGCACGTAGATGTCGATCCGCTGGAATCCTTATGCCATTCTCAATCACAAACTCATAGGGTGTCACCAGTTCCTTTGGGATGAGCGTCCAGTTGTGGACATACGAACCATTCATGGAGCTTCCCATGCTGTAGCTGCCCGTTATGTTAACCGTGTCGATGAAGGCACACGGATATCGACCTTCCCCATGGTAGTTGCCGCACGTGCCACGCTGACTCACTAGCCACAATAAGCCAAATACTAAAGACCACAACTGCGCCGTGGCTGGAAACATATTTGCCGCCATTCACAAACACCTCGAATGTTTATGTTTTGGTTTATAATGCCAATTTCTGTGTGTTTATCTTAAAAAATCGATTATAAAATACAAGCGAAAATGATCCTAATGCACTGTCGATGACGTTGGATTTTGAACTGGTTGGCAACTCTCTATGGACTCAGAATCAGATCATCCGCACCTGGCACAGGTTCAAATTGAACTGGGCGAAATCCAAATCAAATCGAATCGAGTGAAATGGAATGAAATGGAACGTCTTGTCGGAATAAACACACAAACAACACTATGTTATTGTTGGCGTTGTTGTTGCACCGATTTGTTTACAACAACATTAACCAAAAAGCAAACTGAAACTGAGCATACAACATCAACAGATGGCACAGCTTTGTAGACTTGGGATTTCTCTACAGGGGTGTTGATAAAACTTGGGCATAATCCTATGATCTTCAAGGGATAAGTCTTAATAATCATACCATCTTCAAGCTTAGTCAAGTAATTATTATAGTTCTTTTCCTGGAACTATCTCAACAATCTAGAAGTAGAGAAAGGTTTTGAGTAATATAACTACTACTATATAAATGAAACATCTTTCTGTCATAGTCTGTATTTTAGTCATAGTTTGATTAGTTTGATAGATAACTTTAAACAGAATTCTCTTTTGATTGAATCGTTAAATATATTATATTGATTAGGCAGCCTATTTCTTAGCTAAAAGTTCATTTTTGAATATTTTAAAAGAGCAACAGTAATTTTCTCAATTTAAACCTCTTTTCTACATATTAAAATAGATAGAATATTCGTATGTATTCAATTAGAATGTATTCTTAGGAATAACACACACATAATGATAAGAACCTTAGAGAGAAGAACTCATTCCAGCTCTTCTATTCCATATCTTCACAAACTTAAGATCTCTATAAACTTTACCTATATTTTCTACACAAATCTCTTCTTAACTTTCCTAATTTTAATTTTTCCCCCTGTAAAGCGTCTTCACAATTCACATAGAACCTGATTTTCAGAGAGAGCATACAAAGAGAACCATAAAAAAGATACAAACCGCTTAGACGGGCAGTTGGCAATTGCGTCATTAACAGAACATTTGTTGCGTGCCACTTGACTGGTGACTTGACGCTTCCGTTGACCAAGTTAACAAATAAACCGACCTCGACCTCCGAACTCCCACTTGTCTGGGCCCCAGACACTTTCGCAGTGTCCCCTTAGATTATTGTTTAGCAATCATTTATGTCCTTTACTGTTTTCGGGGACTGGTCACCTGTTTGCGAGTCGAGAATTCACTCAAGAAAATAATTCATGGCATAATTGAATCGGTTTGGGGTTTGTTATTGCTTTATAAAGGGTTGGCACGTGTTGAAAGGAAAACATAAGTGTTTAGTCAGTTTAGAGTATTCTCCCAGAGTATAACCTGTTGTATTAACTTATATGTTTATTGTTGAATTGTTGAGAAATATTCCGAAAACAAAGATGATATATAATACTTTATGAGAGCAAAAATGAAGTTATTAGTTCATTTTAATTTTATGTCAAGGAAAGCAACAGAATAATGAAAATGTGAAGGAAGAACATAAATTGGTTTTTAGTATGCGGAAAAGTGAAATAACTTGCAGATATCGCTTTCAGCATATTTAACAGCTAATAGGTTGTCAGTGAGGTCAAATGGTTTAGTACTTCAGTATTTATTAAACATGTGAACTAAACTTTTCATTTGGCACTTACAAATGCATTGAGCTCAATATAAACTGTTTATTTTGTATTGATTAACTATTATTTTCGTCGACATTTATTGAATATTTTATGCATTCATTTGTGTTTGTTCTTAGTTTACTTGGAATTCTAGATATAGACGGAACTTAAGGAATAATTTCGAGCAAGAAACTGAGGTTTAATTATTAGTTAAGTACGTAATGTAACAAGTCTTAATATTGCTTATATTGAATAATAATTGCAAGCTTTCAGTATGAATCAGAGGTGAATCATCTTAAGTGAATACCAGAGTTCAGATTGAGGCAGTTTGAGTGTTTGTCATTTAAAGTGATGTCACCGTTGGTCTATAAGGTGAATCTGTAATTGAATAATTTTGAATGTAAATAAACAAAGTTTATAGAGATCGGCTTATGTTTCTTTACCCGGGGATTTGAGATCTCCCTTTTCATCGAATTTATAAACACGTGCATTTATAATGCTCAGATCGGTCTGACTTGATTCGCTAAAAAAAGAGACATTGAAAATAATAAGTTAATTTCATTTAATACATAAATTAAACAGCATACTTACACATTGATGGCCCACCAGGTTTTCACGTGCATATTCCTGCCCAGGAGGAGTATAAAACCAGCTATGGCCAGAACCAGAATGCAAATGCCGCTCCAGAAATCTATGATAAAGAAATGCTCCCGAACGTGTGCCAAAATATAGACAATCATCTCACGCATCCAAACGGAGAACACACCCACAAGATATCCAGTAAAGGCGTAGAAACTAAAGAGGGAGAAATAGGGAAATAGAGAATGAGTTGACTTGGAGAGATCACTTGAAATGAATCCCTTGGAATATCTTACTGAATCTTCATGATGCGTAGTTGGGTGCCTAGAACGTATTGTGTATCTGGAGGCAGCTCGAAGATTGCGAAGTACGCCTTGAGACAGCAGCAAATGCTGAAGATCAGCAGAAGGAGTATGGGAACATAATAATAGATCAATATGCCCCAGAGACGTACTGAAAGTAGCAAGGAAATTGGTTAAAATAAAACGTAAATGAAAGTAAAGGAAATTGTGTCATAAATCACTTGATAATGTGATTAGCAATTGACACATAGATCAATGAATTATCAGAGTGATGCAAAAATAATTGGAATCGTTCATCATGTCTAGATAGTTTGCAAAAAAAAATAATATCATAGGATTATATCATAAGGTCATCATCAAAAAGCAACAAAGAAACAACAGGAAATTATAAATAAAATTAAGAGACATTGACGGATATCATTATTCAAGGAGTACAATAATTGTTATAGAATTGAAACATAAGATATTTTTAATTAAAGATATAATCAATTAAATAAGCATACGATAGAAGTTAATGAGAAGCTTATAAGTGGAGAAATGAGATAATAGATTAAAGAAACATTGGAGAGAAATGACAGCATAATGGGATAAGAAATGATATCACAATTTACATAATGATACATATAGAAATATGTACATAGATTAAAGAATCAATGTGACATGAGATTGTAGGATAAAAAGTTAACTATACTATAAATATATAATTTAGTCTTGACAACAATTACCATCGAACCAGCAGTATTCCTCGCCAATGCCGGGCTTAAAGTGTTTAGGTAGATTGGAGTCCTGGGCAAAGGAAACCAGAAATCGCAACGCGATCACAAAAACTAAGGCTACAAAGTAGCTCAAAGTACGAACCCAATTCCGTATGGATTTCTTGCGGAACTTGAGCAGAAAGTCAAAGCTGCAGATGGCCAGATAGACAAAGGAGAGCATAATGAAAAAGTAGGCCAGGAAACCTGCAAAAAAGAAGAAGGAACTTAGAAGAATGGATGGCAGGAATGTTAAATCTTACTCACCAATATTGCGACATGCCTCGTGGGATAGATTCATGGGATTCTTGAGGGTCAGATAGACCAGTAGGGAATATCCCGCGATTACAGAGAGCAGATAATAGATGATCAGTTGGCCGTAATGTGTTTTGCGTGCCTGATTAATTGAACTCAACAGCGATAGTATAAAGATGTTTATCAATATGGCAATTATGCTGCCTGCAAAGTAGTAAGTGATTAGCTGGGGAAGTAAGTCTAGTAAGAATGAGCCTTACATATGGCATAGATCCAGACACGATAACCACGCTGAAAGCGTTCACAACTCAGGGGAGTCAATGCCCAGACCTGTTTATGCTCCAGGGCTGTAAAACAATACTCATCGGTGCTCCAGACTCGACCTTCCCGCAACAACGAACCATTCTCAAAGAGATCCCATTGCCAGAACGAATCGTGTTTCTTGTCCACAAACTTATTGCGACAACCGAATTCCGTGCGCACCACAAAGTGATCGGCAATTTTCACCAGATCCACACTGCGATTGCCGTTAGTCAACTCGATGTGTGTCGTCTGTCGTGTCGGCTCCGTCTTCGTGCAGTTCCGACCTTCCGCACTGTAGACTTGACCCGCTGGACAGCACAAGCTAATGCAGGGCTTCAGCAGACAGACGCATCCTCGCAGATGCTTCGCTGCCCCATACTCCACCCCGTCGATCACCTTGAAACTGTACTCGGCCATCAGGTGGGGAGGCACAAGCACGCCCCCGAAGGAATACGAACCATCCTTCAGACGCAGTCCGTCCGTGATGTTCACCGTGTCCGCATAGGCGCAGGGAAACTTGCCATCCCTGGTTGTGGTTGTGGTATTTGTTAAATTTGATAAATTTGCTGTGGTTGCTGTCTCCGCTATGCTAATTACGATGAGCATCATAATAATCCCCACGAGCATCGACCACATTTTGTTCTATTTTCTTTTTTATCTTTTGCTAATTGCACAATTAAACACGCTGTGGTTGTAAATTGCAGAAGGGGCGGAGGAGGGGACAGCGGGAAGTGGCAAGGTGTGGTTATTGTTATGGCTTAAATATTAAATTCTGCACGCGTGTGACGTCACAGACTGAGGCGTCGCCGTTGGCGTCGTTATTAAATAAATAAATAAACACTCGCGATCGTTTTTGATGCTCACAGCTTTTGGGCTTACGCACACACACGCACGCACACATGCACACACGCACAGTCAGCGCAAACAAAAAGACAAAAAATAACAACAATAAACGCAAGTGACAGCAACAAAGCGACGCTGGTGTTGACGCTGACGTTGACGCTGACGCTGACGCAGACGCATGCGGCGACGTCTAAAAACGGCTACGATTGCGACAACAACAGAATGTGTGTTTGTTGTGTAAGGGGGTGGGGAGGGGACAGCGGGGAAACGAACTTTGATGCGTTGTTGGCTTTCTCGCGTTGAACGACCGGCAAACCGTCAACGCTCCATGCCGGCCAAGAATAAAAAACAGACTAACTGATTAGCCAGTCTGTCAGCAAAAGCAAAGCCAGAAACAGAAACAGAACCAGCCCTAGACTCACACATACACACACAGATAATACACACAGGCACACACACGTGTGCATATTTATCCAATAGCCCAGACGATTTCGATTGTGTTTCGAATTGGAATCTCAGTCAACAGCATTGCGCGAACCTCATTCAAAACTCATTTCTGTTGCTGTTGTTGGCAGTTAAAACAACAACTGTGGGAATCAACAACAACAATGAGCTCAGCTGGTTTTTGAATAACTTTAAGTTGCATGCGCAGCTCGGAGCTTTTATGTTCGCTTGCTTACAGCGAGTGAAAGCACCAGGAATGGTTGTGGTCTTGGCTAACATGCTTTCGTTGGGGAACAGTGTTCTTGCACGCGCCATTTTAGTTGAGCGGGAACAGTGCAGTGCATTGAGTTGAGTGGGAACAGTTTCAAAAGGGCGCTATAGCTGACGGAAACAGTGTATTGATTTAATTGCAACAGTTTAAAGATGCAATGTTGTTTTTGCTACATGGGAACATCGTATTGAGCTGAAAGTGAACACCGTTAATTTGCATTATTGCTGTCTGTTTCCGTTGCTTGGGAATAGTGCATTGTGTTGAGTAGGGAACATGGGAACAGCGCTGAGTGTTGTGTGGGAACAGTTTAAATGTGCGTTGTTGTTTCTGTTGCATGGAAAAATTGCATTGAGCAGAGAAAGAGAACAGCTTTAATTTGAGCTGTTGATGACGGGAATAGTTTAAATGCGCGCCGTTGTTTCTGTTACATGGGAACAGCGCTAAGTGCTGACTGTGAACAGATCACTTTTTTTTGGGAAACTCTCATCATTTTATCAAAAGCTAACCGATTTCGATGAGCAATGTCTTTCTAATCACTGTTCGCCCTCCCAATTTATTCTGCACTTACATTTTACTAACTTAGGCAATATTCATTTATTTACAAAATCTAAAAAACTTCGTTAAATGATCTCATATGAATACCGAAGCAGAAAATGATACTCGCAATTGGTTTCTTTGGCTTTTAATTTAAAATTGACATAAAATAGTATTTTATTTAAGATAAATACATAATTCATACATAAATATATATGTGCGTGAGTATGTGACTAACAAACTTCTGTATACTACATATGATTTGATAATACGTTTCAGATCTGCGAAGAGAGTGTAGACTGATCTCATCAGATGCTTACGCTGTTGTAAAATAATTTCAGATAATCACTGCCATATAGAACGGCAATAATACAATAATAAACACACACGCACACACACATACAGATAAATAGATATGCATGTTGTTGTATTAGTAGTAAAAGTAGAAGTAGTGTCTTTTTTTAAGTCTACGATATAATATGGCTGCTGGGAAGGGGTACTGGATCCCAGCTATTCGATGATAAGCACGAGTTCATCGTGGTCTCTTAGACTCTATTCCCACTCAATGGAAGTTGGTGGTACGCTGTTGTTGTTGTTGCTGCTGTTGCTGTTGTTGTTGATCTAGAGATGAGACTAGCGGCTTCTCCGCGGAGTTCTTCTCCTGCATCGATAGATTCGCCACACTGCTGGACGTGGTCTTTGTGGAATATTGACTCTGACGTTGATGGCTTCCCTCGCGCACACTCGAGCATCTGATGGGGAGAGAACTAGATTAGAGATAGCCCTTACCAAATAGTTAATGGAGTGGCAATTTGATAACACATAGAGCACCGATACACCGATATATATAGATATGTATTTATATAATTAGCGATACGTGATAATTATGTGATATTTTTGAGTGTTAGCCGGAAATGCAAATGGATGGTTGGGGGTTGGTTATTCATGGAAATCAGCAATCAGATATCAGAAATCAGAGAAATGAAGCTATTAGTTTTAGTAATACAATTGGAATTGATTTACATGCGATTAGAAGGCACACCATATACAGTTATAGTTATGGATATTATTACATAGATAGCGAGTGACAGAGAGAGAGAGAGATACTTAGTAGCATTTTGTTGAGCTGGGAATATAATTCTGGTTAATCACGGTATTGTCGAACACTACTTGTGGCACTACGTGGGAGGCTTTACCTTTTGATTGCTCTATGTTTTTGATATAGTCTTGGGGTTGTTGATTGCCGCTGTACCTGGCGGCCTCATGCCATTGCCTTGGGAGGATGACTTCATTTTTAACTTATCCGGTTGCGAATTTATGTCGGTGGATGTTGAGTTCGTTGAGTTCGTGGAGTTCGATTGACTCGAACTGGGAGACTTTTGCTTCAAGAGTCTGACGACGATAACATATTGATGTACATTTATGGGTATATGTAGATGTAGAGATGGTACTTAAGTAGGTTACTTTTCTGTTTAGTTTTTGGTTACATGGTATTAGCTATTTGTACAATAAATGGACGGAGTTTATTCGTTATTGATTTGGCTCTGGTTTTTTTGTTTTTTTTTTTGGATGTTAGCCTCTTGCAGGTTCATTCTTGTTTTTATACCCTGTTTTCTTTTCATTAATAATATTATTTTCGAGTTTTTTGTTTTTGTATTAGATTTCTAGATTTCAAAACTCAGGTGTTACTGGCTGCGACTTGGGTTTTGTTGGGTTTGTGTTTTGTGATTTGGTATTGTTGTTGGTATTGGTATTGGTATTTGTATTGGTATTGATATTGTTGTTGCGGTTCTTTAGCATTAGCGATACCGAAAGCAGTCTGACAACGAGATACAAGAGAATAATTTAGGAAATACTTAAAACTGGTTGAGTGGTTTCTACTATTCTAAATAGTGCATGCGCTCGTCTAATTAGTATTGACACGTTGTACAACACTCAAAAGCGAAGAGGAAGCAGACAGCGAGCGAGAGAAATAGAGCAGAAAGAGAGATCACTGCTTACTGGCAGGTGGACACAAAGCCCAGTCCTCTCGGCTTAACCGTTATGGGAGTGAACTACGCTCGGCGGGTTGGCGAACGCATTGCGAATGACGACCAGCTTTCGTATGTGATTGGAGGCATCCATGAAGCGCTGCCGCATCGAGTAGCTGCTTCCGGCGACCGTGACACTCTCCGTCTGGTGGAGACTACGCACCCGTACCGTTCTAGGGGTTGGATTAGGTCGCGTGACAACGCGACAGGTGACAAATGATCAGTTAAGAATTCGGTCAGATACAATTCGGATGCACAGGCAAACAAGGAGGAGCGAATCAAGGACTTACACAGTTATGAACTTATACATACGTACACAATACATTCGAGGTCGGACAAATGGGAATAGTCGACGATGTCGACGATGTCGAAGACTTACCTGTTCGATATCAGATGCTTAACCTTCTTCTTCAACACGAAGAGCATGAAGATGAGGAATCCCTGCATCGCATTGCACAGATCGGAGATGTAGAAGATCTTCGACCACTTCGTGTCAACGCCCACAAAGTAGGAGATGATCTCGGAGGACCAGGTAACGCCCATGATCAAGAACAGTCGCAGGAACAGTCCGAACCTTAGGGGATTGCTGTTTAAGTGAGACTTGACCCCCAGATACTACACATTCGCTTACTTGTCCTTCTCGGTGCGCAGATTCTTTGTGCTATCCTCCCTCGCAATAATCCTGGCCATTTCCCGCTGCACGCCGTGGATCTTAAAGGCCGTCATCACGAACATTACGGTATTGGCCAAAATGATAATGAGTATGGGGCCGTAGAAGTAGAGCATTGCCGACCAATTGGTCATGTCCAGAAAACAGAACTCTCCCCCGCCGATGCCTGGCTTCAGTTCCACTGGCCAATTCGAATATTCCTGCACCAGAACCGTAAAGATGAGGAAGATCAACGCCGATCCCCACGAGTAGAGTGAGTAGAAGAGGAAGCGCTTCTTCTCCTGGAATCGATTTACACCACGTGTGCCTCGGAAATTGTGCCACAGATCGAAACTAATCACATTCAGCCACAAGAAGGCGGACATGAAGAAGAAGTACGCCGTATAGCCGAACATCTTGCAGGACAATCCACTGGGATCCATGTCGGGAATCAGCAACAAACCACACAACAGACTATAGCCAACGGTCAGACCCAACAGGTAACAGACCAACGACTTTCCGTGCTGATTTCGTAGCTCCGGAACCAGCAGGTAAACGGCAATTGTGAGCAGCATGAAGGGTATCGAAAAAAGCATAGCTGAAAGGGAAGATAGTATTACGAGGTGAATCGAGGTGAATAACTCAAGTTAAGATCTTACCGAATCCATTGATAATCTTGACCGTCGTATTCTCGTTTACCATGTCACAGTTGGCGGGATTAATTACGTAATACATATCCGTATCGTTGACATATGTGGGCACCATACAGAACTCGTTCTTGTATATATACTGCACATCATCCTCGCGCAACAACGTTCCATTCTCAAATATTGTGTAATTATCAAAGCCGTACAGTTCCGGGACCAGGGAGAACATCTCTGTGCAGGGTCTAAAACTCTGCACCACAAACTGTTCGTACATATTAACATTCTGAATGGTTCCGTTTCGGAGTGTTATATTTATCATTGGTTCCGGCCAGAGTTGATTGGAGTTCGAATCCTTCTGGCACTCAGTTAAGTTGAACACATATCCCCAGGGACAACAGATATTGATACACGGCTTCAGTTTGCAGATACAACCACGAGTGTGAGGCGCCACATCAATTCGATCCACCAGATCCTTGTAGATATAGTCGAAGGTGCCCACATAATGACTAGGTATCAGGACTCCCTGATAACTGTAGCTACCATTCGGAAACGAGGGATGTCCCGTCACATTAACCGTGTCGAAGAAACTGCACTTTGTGTGGATGCCATTGCGTTCATGATAATTGCCATCCTCCCCCAGGGCATAGACCCCAAGAGTACTTCCCGGTAATAGGCGGAATAGTACCAGGAAGACGACGCCAATCAATGTGACGCCACAGTAGAGGGAGCCACTTCTGTGATGGACTTGTTTCTGCATTCTGTGGACTCTGCAATAGATTAAAGCAATCAAATAGTTTAGGAAATGTCTCCAAATAGAGATATACAGCCTGTCCAACACAGAATCAACTTTTCTAATCACTTTTGGCTTCTTCTTCATTTAAATTGGATATAAGAACGGGAATTATGGAATACACGTATTATATTCATATAATAGTGAAAGCTGTATAATTTAGGATCTACAGCAACTTGAACTCATCTTATTAAATCTGAATTTGTTTGTAATCCGGTCCAAGTGAATTGAAGATCTACGACTTCATCTTCATTTTTATATTTGTTCTGCTTTATTGTTCTATAGATTTATTTGTTCAATTTAATTAGAAAAGCTTAAACATGCTTAAAAAAAAGAAAGCATATTGTCGTTATTAGCCTGATTAAAAACTGTTTAACTTCAGTCTGAACTCAATCTCCTTTTTGGCCCCTTCACGCAAACCTTTTCAACAGGTTATCGAACAGCAAACAAAACACATGGAAATTTATGGCGTCAGTTTGAGTTGAAGCCAATTAGGGTAACAAGTCCTTTGGGTCATGTTTTAACAGCAGCAAGGACAACAAGCCAATTGATAGACAGGACACACGCAATGGGCGTCCTGATGTCCTGTGGGGCATTAATCATCCTAAAACATACACGCACCAAGCATTTATGAATTTCTGTTAAATTCATATTAAACGCCAAGAACTGTCAATATCCTGTCAAACCACTTTCCACCTCACTGTTCACCCAGTTCCCCCTCGCCTCCGTCCACTGTCTATCGTTAGTTGGCTTAACAACTCCCACTGCCAATTGCCCACTCTGCCGATTTGTGGCTAATGCGCCTCACAATAAATTCATTACAAATGCGAAGAGTCAACCCCCTCCCTTTTGTGGGCCACTATCTTATCGGGCTAACATCATTAGGGGACAATAGAGTATAAAGGAAAGTCAAATTTGGCTTAATACATTGATCGTAATATATTTGCATTTATTGTGGACGATTGGCGACATTGACATTGCAAGAGAGTGTGTTGTGTTAGGGGGAAGTAGAGGGACGTGCACACCCAAGAATTATCGTTAAATTTATGGCCCCAATGGGTAAACAGACATTTAAGCATGAATACGAGTAAAATTGGTAAAATTAGCATAATTAATCGCTTCGCATTCAATTGAAATTTCAACACCGACCCTTCGACTCCAATCAAAATAATTCCCCCCCCCCCTTCCTCTGTCTATGTCTCTGGCAATCTGAAACATTTTCGAAAAATTGCCAGCATTATGGCCATTAAATTGAATTATGGCCGGCATTTGCAGCTATTGATTTTACGATTTTCCGTATTTCCATTTGAAAGTTGTTTTTGTTGTTGAATAATTCTGTTGTTTGTTTAATAAATGCAACAACTGTTATGGTTAGCTCTGATTTCGCTCAGTTTATTCTGGAAACAGATGTGCCATCGATCGATTTATAATGCTGATCATAGCTTACGATTCTTTCTCAACTCATGATTCACGGGTGTGTCTCTCTCTCTCTCCCTCTCTGAATGCTAATTGTAGGATACTTAATATTATCAGATAATGTCAGCAAACTGTCAATACTACGAGTATCAATTTATTAATATAAAATTTACACTTTAAGTTTACACAATGCGAAAGTGAGTCAAGATAGATAGAGGGTGAGAGGGAGAGAGGCAACGAATATTGAAATTGTTATCGATAAGATAATGCCAAGAGGGTCTAATGACAGACAAAGACTATTTACCAGATAGCTAATGATTTCCCAGAACTCGACGATTACTGAATATATTTTGTAGTTGAATGAAACAGTGAAACAATGCAATACAAGTTGATTTATCGGATGATTAATCAATTATGCTGCTTAATTGCTTCCGTTGAGATTAATCCAAATTTTAAATGTCGCTCGATAACAAAACCAACAAACAATTCACGACTTTGTGATTCATTTGGCGCCATCGCAAAACACTTAAATGTTGGCAATACTATTCGTTATTCTATCAACGGTTTCGATCAAAACATATACAAATTATTGTATAATAATCACAGCCGTGAAAAGGGGAGGGGGGAGGGGACTTGGTGAAGAAGGGGGAATGATACTCTCTAATGGCGACGACGCATTTAATAATTATGTATGCTGAAATGCATAAAGCCCTCGGGGTACAGATTTATCGGCGCGGCTGCTGATAAAACGTCGACGGACGATACGAGAACTGAACGGAACGTGTCACGCGGCGTATGCGCAATGTATATTAGAATTCAAAAAACGACAACGATTGCGTCGTCTTATGCTTTCATTTCCCTATGCTAATGAGCATATAACTTATGAATTTCACGGCAAATACAATCCATTAAATATAATATCATCCAGCGAGAATCACAGCGAGAATTACCACGAGCGAAGGGCATGCGAAATGTGAATGGTTTTTAAGTACGAATACGAATACGAGTACTCGTATATAAGTAAATACCTAGTATATATACGTTAATGTCAGATAGCGTAACTGAGTTTTGTTTTATTTTTTTCTTTATGGTTTAATTATTTGTCGCTTGCCATGTCGATTGTGCACTTTTATCAGTTGGACGCTTTTGGTCAGGGCGAGAACCGCAGAAAACTAATCGCAACCGCAAAAAACGGGCTGAAAGACAGAGAACTTCAAAATTGAAACCCACCACAAGGTATGTTTTGGGGTGAGAAAGATAAACAACACCTTTAGAATATCTCTTTCTGTAAGTGTATGTGTGCGATTATTTTCAAATTCAACAAGAACGTTTTTGGCAACAACATGGCCCACAGCTTTCATTGTTATGGTCTGGCCCATTGACGGTTTTCCATCTCATGGGCGAGAGTGTGTTTTTCATTCGTGTGAAAATTCCTCAAATACAAATATGTTTTCAAGTATTTTTTTTGGTATTTTTAGCTTTACTCACATACGCACACACGCGTGCCCACTTTAAACAATTTGGGCCAAGCCCTGTCCAGCAAATTGATTAACCTAGGATAGCCCAAATTTCTTTGGTAATTTGCAACTTGCCAAATATTATTAAAAGCAACAGAGCAGGACGGATTAAACACATATTACGCAGCTCAACATTTCCATGTGTTTCCATTCTGTCCCATAAATCAATCAAGGGGAAACACAAAATAAAAAAGATATAAAAATTAAACGTTTCAATAGAATTTCATTTCCTCTTTTCGCTTTCATATGAATTGTCTGTTTTCTCTATTTAAATTCTAGTTCTTTTAATCTATTCGTTTAAAATATTTGTATTTAAAGAAAATGTTATCATTTGTCACTTTCACATTTAGTTGACTGGCCTATTTTTCTTAACATATTAATTATCATTATTAATATAAAAGTATTTAGTAATTCTACATTTCTTTAGCTGTGGAATAAACACAGTCACTTAAATTTACATTTACTATTCTCCATGGTCTCTTTCTTAGTTCAGCTTGAGCAATAAATAAAACTCTGATACATATTAGATAAAGGAATTGTCATTTAATGACACTTAAAAAGCAATAACTTTAAAATGTTTGATACTAAATGGAAATGATAGAGAGGGAGAGGAGAGAGTGACCGAGTTAAATGTATGCATTTAGCTAATTAAAGTGTAATTTAATTACGCTTATCAAGGACTGCAGCTCAGAGAAATTGCCACCTGCGTGATAAACCCAATTAAATGCAGTTGAAATTTCATTAGAGATAATCGCACAAAATGCGAAATACGGTGAATATTATACTATAAATATAAATGAGTATTATCATATCATATGTATGTGCTCCTGATGGACTGTGTTTACAAAACAATGCGACGTGTCGTATAGAGCTGGTTTGAACTTCTTCTAAAGAAAACTCGTGCATTCAATGCGAATACTCATTGCCGGTAGAATGAGGGGAATTGAAATAAACAAAACTGAAAGCTGAAAGGTGAAGGCAAACAATAAACAATATGAGAAAACATATGAACAATCGCCAGGCAATCGCCAAATGTGCAAATTGTAAACAAATTCAGTTTGCGAAGAGTTGAAAGTGCTGCGGAAAGTGGAAGGGGTATGGGAATGGGAACGGAATGGATGGGAGTGATGAGTTAACAATTTCAAGGTAAATCCCCCCCACATGTCAAAATTGTGGGCTGGGCCAAAAAGGGAAGCATTTCAAGTGGATTACTCCCACAGAATTGGCCATTGGCCACTTGTGATGACTCAAAGTGCAACAAGTGTTTGGTTTTAGTCCAGTTAAGAAAACAGCTTTGAAGACACTTACAACTATTTGTCATGCAGTTAACGCCATTAACTACTTCTATTACCAGACAGCTGCCTAGGAATTCCCAAGTAATTACTGACTCAGGGAATAAACTCCGCGAAAAAATCTGATATTTGAGTATTAAAACAGCCCATTAATTATCTTTTATGGTTCATAAAAATTAAATACAGATTAAATGGGCAATTCGAACATATAGCAAATCGAAACAATTATCACAATTATCGAGGAATTATGTTATCTGATGATTCCATTCCTTGGAACAAGATCAAATAATTTACAGAAATTTAATTAGATTATTTAATAAAAATAGATAGTAAATTATTGAGTGATTAAGTTAATAGAACAGTATTTCACTCTAAATTAGGCATTTTAATTAGCTTATTTACTATAAATAGTTTAAGTTAAGCGAATTGTGGAAATTCGAAATAAATTTATTTCCTCAGCAATGGATTGTATACAAAAATTCCTCAAAAATAGACCAAATACTTTTCAGAAATTTAAATATATAGATTTAACTTAATTGATATACAGTTCGAAATTCCAAAAATAATTTCTAAGGGATTAAACTGTCCGATAAACATAAATAGAGGAAATATTCGTTATTCACATTCGCTATCAATTACAGTATACGCCCACTAGAATGGCATCTGAACTATTTATTCTGCGTAGTTTACAAATAACTCTTAAGGTTGTTCAACAAAGCGTTATCTCTTTCCCGTTTGCACTTACCTATAGTCTGTATAGTATGACGATATATTTATATAGAATATTTACTTCAATCAAGTTGTTTGTTCTGCTCAACGTTGTTGTCTTTACTTCTCCGTTTGTTGTTCGTAAATCTTTTGTCACTTTGCAACTTTAAAAACCTTCACAATATTCTCTATTTGCATAAATTAGTGTATAGACTTATTTACTGATCACATATCGTATATAGCTGATAGTAAAAGATGTTAACCCCTCCGTTGTTCAGTATGCAAGTCAGCTTTAACAGTTAATCGCATTGATTCGCGGTTCTCTTTAAAGTATTTGCTTAGTTGGGTTTTTTTTGAAAGGCTGCTTCGCAAACTTGATTTTGGTTGTCGTTGCCGTTGTTGTTGTTGTTATTGTTGTTGTTGATAAACATTGGATGACAAGTACCCGGGAATACTTTGCATTCGTTTCGCAAACTCTTTTGTACTTATGACTTTTATTATGTTAAGATACTCGCACAACCGGAATGGTCAGCAATGAAATTACATTAAATACTCTATAATCACACAATGCACTTCGATAATGATAGTAGGGGTAGTTCACAATGCCAATCTTTCGAAATCATCAACAAATAAATTAACTATAGGGAATTTCCGTATAATACTCTGGATCTCCAACCTCGAACTAGCTAGCGTGCTGCTGTGCAACGCTCGTTTTTAACCGGTTAGATTATCATAGTAATTAAGAAAGCAAAAACTTATTTGAATTTATTAATGAGTTATCAACAACTTCATTGTGTTTTTTTCTCTTTCTCTCTCAATTCCGCGACGCTTCCACAACGCGTGACGAACGTAGGCGAACTGAGCACAAAATGGAGACACGCCAATTGATAAACTTCTGCTCCGGGGATATGCGAATGTGAATGTTAATGCTGGCGTGCTGTTAATTGATATTCGCCGTGCTGTTAAAGTTCCTTCTTTAGCTTACACAGAGAGTGGTACGTGAGTGAATGCAACAGCACTGACAGCAATCAACTGTTGAGTGTAAATGTAGGCGCGCTGCTACTTATTAAACTCATTAAGTGCCTGGTGTGGGTGGAAAGCAATTGCATTTGTCTATTGAGCCCAGATGCGCTTGCACTGTCAACTGTTAAATCTATAAATGTTGGCGCGCTGTTAAGTGCACGATAGCAATTGCTTTGGTGCAACGAGCACAGATGCGCTTGCTGTTAAATGTGAAGACCACCGCGCTGTTAACAGTCTTTCGCCGCACTGTTAAAATTCCATCCCCATACAGTGTGTGTAGGTGGCAAAACAAAAGCCACATGCCAATTGATAGATGATCGCCAGCAGTTGCCCAGTTGAAATGTAAACAAACCGATAAGTGGATCGTGAATGAATGCTTTGAATGGTCAAAAAAAAAAACCTGCTGATTTGCTCTCAAACAACAAATTTTCGCCGGAGGCAACAGTTTCAAGCTGTGACTCCAAGTGTTTTGATTTTGTCTATTTATCAATTTAATTGCTACTGCTTCCAATTCAATTAGCCAGCTGAAGCTGACATAAAAGCTCGCTGAAACAAACTAATTGCAATGAGTCAAAGATCAGCATTCAATGAAGCTTTTCAAGCACAAGTTGAAAGCTCCATATTAACTATAAAACTGACTATCTTCGTAGTAGTAAATTCTCATGGTATAAATTACACTTTGAATTAATTACAGAATTTTCATCTGTTTCATAAGTTTCATAGTTTTTCAGAACGTTATCTTTAATATAGTTTTGATTAATCAGTTGAATTCTTTAGAATTTCATACCCATTTTGTCTAGTAGCGTATTGCAACTTCGGCTTTGCCAAAATAAAAACTCTTCTGCTTGTTTTGGTTTTGTTTTTCACATTCTTTGTTTTCAGCTTGCCATTGTAAAAGTTCCACATGCATCGTATACAGTTACAAAAGAGCGGGGAAAAGATAAGTCTCAGAGGTTTATCAATTGACCAAATCGCAAGCAGCAACTGTTCAATTTGAGCATACGATTTTGGGTATTACCTCTCCAGGTAGCTCCTAATGACACGTAGGGCGCTCTGAAGTATTCAATATATAAACATGGTTAATATACTAAAGTCGCCTTTTACGTGTTGCCTGAGTACGTGTTCAAACTCAGCTACGATAAACGCAATTATCATTATGATATAATAGGTTAATTCGATAATTTAGTTGTGGTGCGATCCAAAAAAGGAGAAACAAAAAGATTACGAATTAACAACGTTTTTCGGGTGGTCGATTCGCGAAAACCATTCAATTGCTAATTATTAATATGGCTTTGAAAACAATTAAATATTCGTATATGTACAAACAAATGCGAATTGTATTAATAAGCCTATAAATAAATTAAGACGTGCCGCACTTGCCAGATCAATATTTAGGTAGGGGGAAATTATTCCATGGTATTCCCGAATTATATTCGACAGGGTCGAAGACGAGAGTTCCCAAAAACAAACTGGTTTCTCGCTTAACATTGAATCTCAAGTGCCGGCAACTACATATGTATGTACATATATATGTATATTGTCAAAGATTCAGAGATTCAGTAAGTATTATTCACAGACACAGTAAAAACAGCAAATTAAAAGCGACGCAACGACAACAACACAAACTTGTGGGCAGCTCTTGCTCTCTTTGCAAAACCATAAAAATCACATTTTAATTGCCAGGCCAGGCGAATTAACCAAGGCTCCGACTTCGATGATCACAGTGGAACGGATGCCACAGAGCTGGCCTTGATCTGGTTGAATTCCCGACAACCAAAACAGATGTCGAAATATTTAGTACTTATCAAGTGTCGCAGTTCACAGTTCACACAACATTTCGAGAAGAGCAAATATTTAGAGACTCCGATTAGAAGACGCACTCACTTAATGGTAACGAGCAGCCCAATCAGTTGATATCTGATTATCTTTTACATGCATATAAGCAAATTACTTGAAGGTTCAAACTTAACGTATTTTATTCACTTAATTAATTTTCCGCCCTTTCCGTTTGTTTGCTTGTTTGCTTAACCGCTACCGAACTTCTGAAATGCTGAATGCGCTGCTAGTGAGCAATGCCACCAAGAGGCGTCCACTGTTAACTAACAGTTGCGAGTTGCTTGTAAGCTTTGACAACAGCTTTCACTCTGCACACATCTGCCTAAAAGTATGCAGCAGTTTTTTAAAAGCTTGAACCAACTTAAATGTGGGTACACAAAAATATGCTACAGTGCTTGGATTATGAATAACTTGATAGATTTATATATTTAAACAAGCCGATCAGTCGAGCGGGCGCGACAGTAGGATACGCTGTGCAGGTCTTCAAAGACAAGTATTTTCATTATAATAGGATTTAAATATATCGCTTGAAATCGATTTTGCTTGTATCGAATGTAGGTAGCTTGCGATAGTTTGGTAACACTGGACTGCGGCTGTTGATTGTTTATGTTTAGTTCGTTATATCGTCGCCGCGGCGCAGCGACTGCGCAGCGACTGCGCTGCGACGCGTCTACTGCGCTGGATTAATTTGTTTCTTGAATAACTTCTGAGTTCAAAATTCGTTCGTACTTAAATTTATAGCACACATTGAGAGTAGAATACTTACCATGTGTGCCAAGTCTCAAGTCTCTAGCTATAAAACTGATCTTGTTATCGGCTTTATCGAGTTATGGGCGAAGGGGGCGTGGTATCGTTATGAAATTTTCAGGACACATTAGGCCCAAGCTTTTAATCATGTGTGCCAAATCTCTCTAGCTTTAACATTAATTATGTAATTGTGATTTTTCTAATTTTAAAACCAACGGGACTTGGTATCGAAAATTGTAAATAAACTTGATCTGCGTATGGTATTCAGGAACCTACATTCCAAATTTGAAGTCTCTAGCTCATATACTTGCTGAGATCCAGGCGTTCATACAGACAGACGGACGGACAGACGGACGGACAGACAGACGGACAGGTGTCAATCGACTCGGCTATTAATACTGATCAAGAATTTATATACTTTATATGGTTGGAGATGCTTCCGTCTGCCTGTTACATACATTCATTTTTAATGGGCACAGGGTATAAAAATTATGTGAATTTCAATATAGTCATATGTATATTAACAGATTATTATTATTATTTAATTATATATGCTTCTTAAAAGCATATCTCTACATATATGAAATATGTGTACATTTGATTGGCTTTCTTTACTTTTTTGTATATTCTAAAAAAATAATCATTCCTTAGATGAATAAGAACAAATGTCTGAAATTTTATTACATTCGCCTAAAATGTTTTCAACAAATTTTACAAATGAAAACTACAATAACTGATTTACTGGAGAAGAGCAAAAAAATAGACAAATTAAATTGTGATAAGTATTCAGAAACCTTAAGCCTAATGCAAAGAGCGTTTAAGATATGCGTTGATAAGTTTAATGAGTTTATTACTAGTTTCTTTAAAGCTTTTTAATTCACAATACAAATAAAGTACAATAACAAAGATATAATTACTTGGTTTTCGTCAAACAAATATTCTTTCTTTACTGTATTTATATATCCATATTAATATTTAAATATTATACATGACATTTGATATCACAGTCCATCTTATTGCAGAAACGATTATTATTGCCTCCACATCCCTTAAAGCTCAGGAACCTGCAGCTTTGTCTGCTCTGATCGTAGTACCACATATTGTTATTGCTGTTAGAATCGCATCTGGCTAGATTAGAATGACCATTATCTTTTGGATCACCGCAGCTCGGTCTAACTGAGGATAATCAAATATTTCTTTTAACTAGATTAGGATCAAACATATATGACTTACGAGGACGTCCCCGACAATTACTGGCCCAAGTGTGGGCAACGTAAATTGCCAGGATAATAAATATTAGAGCGAGCTTCATTTCAAGAGAACTTCAGATAAACACACTCCAGTTCAAACTGATTATTTGTTGTGAAAATGTGTGCTCTATATGGAGAATTGCTGCTAACACTTTATTAGATGAATATTACACGACAGCTGTTAATTAAAACTAATATCTAAATGGAGCTTAAGCTATGCTACATAAAGTTTAATCGATCTCCATTGAGTTAAGAAGTAAACTTTAACTATATTATTCAATCAAACCCATGTCCAATCTTTCGGTTCAGATGGCTGAATTTTATGAACACGACCACATAACAACTCGCAGGTGACTTCACTGCAATATCGATTTCCATTGCCACCACAGCCAAGATATTGCAGTTTCTTGCACACATTACCATTATAGTACCACATCTCACTGTTGGCATTCCTATCACATCCCTCCAAATCCGCATGTCCTGGATCCTTACCATCGAAACAAGTCTGATCAGCTGGATAAGGAACACAAAGTTAATGCCATAATGCATACAATTCTGTTACTAACCTGGACATCCCGGACAACCACTCATGTCCTGAGCGTAAGCTATGGAAATTATCAAGATTAGAATGAAAAGCATTTCGAATGAACTAATGTACTTCTCAGAATCGAAGGGCTTATATAGCGACTTGGGAAATGCGAAATACCTATCATTCATTAAACGACAGCTGTTCCCAATAACTACTTACAGTATTACCTCAAAAAAAAGTGTCTAGAGATAACCAGAAAGGCACAACAAATGAAGAAAATCAATACAAAAAGACATACGATACGCATATATTCAACTAAGCTTTTAATCTAACAGCAATTTATTATAATATTTATTATTTATTTAAATAAATATTTTAAAGTAACCTGAACTTACACATTCGATTTTATATAATTTTAAATTATCAATTAAAACATAAGGGTTAAAAAAGAATTTAAAAGACTGGAAGTATTACTAAATTGTTTAATATAATCTCAGTTTTAGCTGAATTTCGCTATTGTTTAAGCACAGCTGTCATTTCATCAATGATCTTGATAATTATACATATATATATATACGATAAATTTGCTATATAAACAGTCCTAAATTTAAAGTAGAGCTATACGTTTTCTTTCGAAATGAAGTTGGGTTTAATCTCGGCCTGTCTGATGCTTTTTATTGCCCACACTCAATCGCAGGGCGAATGTCGTGGAAGTGTCAGTCCCGGTATATAATTGAATCTATAAATATTATTAATGTAAGATTATAGATTAAACGTTTTATGTTCAACAGCTGATCCCAATTGCTTTGTGGGTGGAAATGAAGGACACACTTATCGGCCCCACTGCCTCAGGAATGCCAATAATGGTATGTGGTACTACGATTGGAAGAGTGGTTCCTGCAGGAAACTCACCTATAAGGGTTGTGGTGGTAATAAGAATCGCTTCTGCACTCGGGAGGATTGCAGAACTGAATGCAGACAAACAGACATAATAAATTAAATTGAAATTTTGAATTATAATATTCTTTTAATTCGTGTTAAAAGTTACATAATTATAGTTTGACATTCTCATGAAAAATATAATTAATAGGGTGGCAAATGGGTCTATTAACGTGTGACAAAATTGTAACACCATCTGAAAGGTTTACGCCCTTACCACGCCAGCTAAAATATACCTCAATTCACGGGTAGCCTTACCTATTATTTATTACACAAACCTATCATTATGTCATTAGGGCCAACCTAGTTAAAATGAAAAATGCATGAGCTCGTGTCTGCTCGAACAGGTTTCAACAAGTTGTCAGTGTATCTTTATAGAATTAAAGTATGATTCATATATAGTCTTGAGTCGTGCACAGTTTATTGACTATTAGGCCGCACGAACACTGGGAGCTGAAAGCGGAGCTGACAGCTGAGCTTATAAGCAAGCTTATCAGCGCTGAAAAACAAACGCACTGCTTGTATGAAAGCGCGCACACTGAAAGCTTAGCTGCGCAGTGTGCGCGCTTTCATACAAGCAGTGCGTTTGTTTTTCGGCGCTGATAAGCTTTCTTATAAGCTCAGCTGTCAGCTCAGCTTTCAGCTCCCAGTGTGCGCGCGGCCTAATTGAGTATACCTGCGTTGACAGACTCATAATCTCTTGATCTAAACTCATATGTCTGATTGGCATTCAAAGGATCTGTCAGTTTGCATAATTAGTGCTATAGAAATGTCATTTAGCTTGTGTGTTAATGAATTGATTTCGTTTTTATTATTTATCACCATGAATCAATCATGATTCAGCTGTTGTCGCTGGTTCCACAGATGGATCTGCCTCAACTGATGGAGCTGGTGCATCTGATGTAGTTGATGGATCAGCTGATGTAGTTGGATCAATTGTTGTGGGACGTGTAACAACCGGAGGAATGCATTTGCTTTGGCAAGCGGCCAAAGAGCAATACCGATTCCTGTTACCACCACAGCCTCGATAGGACATTCTCCTACAGGATTGAGACCTCTGACTGTAGTACCACATATTGTTATTGGAATTCCTTCGACAGTGACGCCGACGTCCACCGCTTCCAGAATTTCCTTCGCCAACACAATTCTGCAGATCTATTTAAAAACAAAAACAATATAAATATTGCAATAATTATATTAATAATACAATTTTAAGTGACTTACCACGACGCACGTGGCCACGACAAGTACTCTGTCCCTGAGTAACGACCACAAAGAGTGCCAGGCAAGCCAGAATTAAAATCAATTTCATCTTTGGAAGAAATCGTTAAACTCTACATATTTCCAACTGATTGAATATTGAAGCTTATATACGAAAATCATATATGTATTGATTAATGAACAGATGTCAGTGGAACGTGCTTAATGAAAACCGACCTAAAGCTAAATTTAAAGTGTGCTATTGAAATACTGAATGAAACCTTGAATTCTAAGTAAATTAATATCGTTTTATATAGGGCATAATGCATCTTTTATACTTACGCATACTTCACAATGGTTGCAAATTACGAAAAATAAAATAATACATTTCATTTTACCCAAAGTTGGGCATATGGGAGTGATTTTGTTTTATTTTGTTAAGTTAGTAAACAAACAAAAATGAAACTTTAACAATTGACATTGTTAAAAAGCAGACTCATTATAATTTTATTAAGATTGACATGTGTAAAAAATGGCTTATAAAGTTGTCGACTATAAAATACCCTGCGCCCATCCCTTGTAAAATAACATAATGTACATATATAAATATTATATATATATAAATAAATATTATATATATATAAATAAATATTATACGATCGTCATGAAATATTTAGGCTATAGCTCAAGGCAGCATTTTGTTTTTTTTTTGACTCTTTACTTAAAAAACAAGTAAGTCTGTGAGACCCCATAAGGTATATATATTCTTGATCAGCATCAACAGACGAGTCGATATAGCCATGTCCGTCTGTCCGTCCGTCCGTCCTGCTGTATGATCTCCTAGATCTCAGACACTATAAAAGGTAGAGTAACCAAATTTGGGGACTATACTCTAAAGGCCTCCATAAAGGTCAAGTTTGTTGTAAATTTTGCCACGCCCCCTTCCGCTTCCAAAAATCGGTAAAAACCCGAATAGCACGAGTTATTTAAAAGATACAAGTTCCAAATTCGGCAGACAAAAAGTTTCACCGAAATCGGACAATAAGCAATAAGGTTAGAGTATATAAAGGTTGGAAGGAATCCGGTAATTTTCCAGATAATCGACTATGGGTGCATTGGCCCAATGGTTACAGTGTCGAACTCTCGCGTTCTGGAGTTCGACACCTACCTTATATTCCTTCAGACAAAGCTATTTACGCATATTTACTTTTATGTTAATTTTCAATGGGCGCAATGCATAATAAAAAGCGATGACTACTATATATGTATATTAAGGTTTCGCTTGTTCATATACGAACATAATTAGTAAATAAGTTATTAGTGAAATATGTAAAATTGTTTAATATTATTATTAAGGCTTGCCGGTTCGCCGGTTAAGGTTGAGGTTCTAAGTTAGTGAAGTTTCGTTAGACATCGTGTCCTTCTGTCGTACTCCTTTAGCTGCATGTACAAATGTTGTTTTCTTCGGAAATGCCTTCTGATTCCATCTGAAAACAAGACTCATTAGATACGCACATTATAAATTGAGTAATTTTAAAGTGCACAATTCTAAAGAGTGAATGAAATTATGCATACAAAAACAAACAGAGAAAACAGTCAAAATATAAATGTAAACAACGTTATGCCCACACCAAAGTTGCATGCACATAGATATAGAAACAGCCCGGTTAATCTGTTAGTACAGAATGGTATAAAATTAGGACAAACAATTTTAGAATTTCACAAAAAACAACCAAAAAACACCTATGTAAGTAATTAAGCGGCCAATGGTTTTACCTAATGCAAAATATTAGGACCGATATTTTTATCAATTCTGTTCCTTTCTTGCAGTGCAATCTCTTCATCGGATCCGTCCACATCATCAGCTGTGTTTATACCTCGAATTCTTTACCGTAAGACGTTAAGGTGTAATACAATCTCGAAAATGTAATTTATCAATTAGAATGGGATACTTACCGACCCAAAATCAGATTCAATACGCTACGCTTGAGCACGAAGAAAACGAATATAATGATTCCCTGGGCACAGTTAATATAGTCGAAGATGGTGAAGATCTTTTCCAAGCTGTTATTTCCTTGTACAAGATATGCAATTATTTCAAAGGTCCACGCTATGCCCATGATGACAAACAGACGAACGAACATTTGGTATCTATATGAATACAACAATACAATTATAATTGATATCGCAATCTCTGGTATTTATCAAATCTTACGTTTGGTTATCCGATTTGACATGATTCTCACGTTCCTCGGGTAAGGTCAAGTTCTTCAGTTCCTTTTTCACTTCCACGATGCGAATGGCCTACAGATGATACAATTGAATAAATAATTATCAATCAAATTGAAGATGCCCTAGATCTAGATTCTAGATTTTTGTTATCTTACTGTAAGAATAAACATGGTTATGTTGAAAACGATTTGAAGTGCCATGAGTCCATGAAAATATAACATCGCAGACCAGTCATTAGCTGCAATCAATATATATCTAATAAGCAAGATTAGTCGAAGGCTTTCGTTAATCAAGTTCAACTCACTTTTGACCCAACAATTGTAGAGCGAAACTCCAGGTAGCCAAGGTAAATGGTCTTCATTATCTGGATCCAAAGTACTATCAACTATAATTATAATTATGGTTAGTAGAGCCGCAACTCCCCAGGCATACAAACTGTAGATGCAGTAACGATTATTGTTTGTGACCCGCTGAACATTGTAGTTGTTTCCTCGGAAACTGTTCCACAGATTATAGCTGATAACAGTTAGCCAGAGAAATCCTGCCATTACAGCGAAATAGCCCACGTAGCCTGTGTGTATAGAGATTGTAAGTAATTATCAACTAATTTGTACTATTTATTATTATTATCATACCATTAAATTGGCACCAAAATTGTGTCCAATTTCTAATGAAACTATCGAGTGTCAATAACGCAAATGCCACAACGATACTGAGCATATAGTTTATGAAACAAAATCCATGTAGATTCCGAAGTTTCGGTATCCAAGCGTAAATGATGCAAGTAATCAGCAACAAGATTATCGAGAGAATTCTTACTGCGAATGAAATGAGATCGAGTTGATCGAGAAGTTGAGTGACCAATATGGTATCCTTGGCTTACATATGTGGTACACCAGTATATTCGGAGGTGGATCAAGGCAATTGTGGGGCACCAGCATGAGAGTCTTTTCGTTATCCGAGCTCATGATCGGATGGGGCTGTAGACAATAATCCTGCTTGGACAGAATCCTGTTATCCGACAGAAGCATCAAATTTCCATTCTATAATATGTATGCTATTAAATTGCAAGTGCTTTAAAATCAAACTCAGCAAAACCTCAAACAATTTCCATTCATCTCCTTTTGCATTCAGCGAGTCAAGGTGAAAATGTCCTGAGCAGGGCACTGGCAAGTCGTGCTGAACTATAAACTCATTAAGAACATGCCTTCTGACCTCTGTCCCATTGTTCAGAGTTATATTAACAAAAGGATCGTATTCCAGTTCTGCAGTAATATCGCCACTACACGTCCTTTCATCGTCAACGAGCAGCAGATTCTTCTGACAACAGAATCTTATACAGGTGCCCAGTTTGCAGGCGCATCCCCTTAGATGCCTGGGCACCTCCAGCTTCTCTCCATCCTTCAGTATCTCGTAATCATATTCACCTGTTAGTTCTGGAGGGATTATCAGTTTCTCGTAGAGATATGAACCATTCGGATACTTTATGCTATCCGTCAATTTGACCGTATCGAAGTAATCACATCCAGGAATTTCGGCTCTTGTGCTATATTCTACTAAAAGCAACATTAGCTTAAGTTTTATCCAAGTTCGCATGTTGTATGGTGGATCGATCTCTTTAGTATACCATATATTACAATCCCAATGTTAAGTTTTAGAATATAGTAAAAGTACACAGTTTCTAATCGAGAAAAAAATGATTAATTTTCCAATTAATAAGACACTTATAAATGTTTAATACGACATATTAAAAACATTTCACTAAGTCAACAAACGGCACATGCTTGACGTCTGTAATTATTCTGTTAATTCGAACTCTAACGCAGTGAAACATAAGACTGTTTGGTGCCGACCACTTCCTTCAGTTCACTTCAGTTCGGTTTGGATCGATCACTTTCAGATTATGCTTGATTTCCTGCATGTGTGAAAATGCTGATAACAAGAGCAGTTTTATAGCTACAAATTTAAACTAAGAAGTTGTTCATGAAACAAATTTATTAATTCGCAGCAAAAAGACGCGTGGCGCTAAACATAAACAATCAACAGCTGCAGTCCAGTGTTGCCTGACTATCGCAAGCTCTCTTGCTCTTGCTATCAGCTTTTTCCAATTTTGGGCGAAGGGGGCGTGGCATCGCGATGAAATTTTCAGAACACATTAAGCCCAAGTTTCTTATCATTGTACATATTATAAGTAATCTGCAGTACATTCCAATGGAGCGACTGTTCAGAACTACGGATACAATTCAAAGCGCTCTTATCAAATAATACAAAACGAATAATTTTCAATGTATACTTTATTGGACCCTTTACTTTAAAAAAGTAAAACGGGTGTATTAAGTTTGGCAAAAAATAATGTGCGTAGCAGGTCGAAGGAAGGCTGGCAGACCCCATAAAGTATATATATTCTTGATCAGCATCACCAGCCGAGTCGATATAGCCATGTCCTTCTGTCCTGCTGTCCGTCTGTCCGTCTGTCGTGCTGTATGAACACCTAGATCTCAGAGACTATAAGAGCTAGAGTCACAAAATTTAGTGAAAAGGTCAAGTTTGTTTTAGAATTTTGCCACGCCCCCATCCGTCCCCAAGAATCGAAAATTCAGAACACATTAAACCCAAGTTTCTTATCATGTGTGCAAAATCTCAAGTCTCTTGCTTTAACATTGCTTATGTTTTGGTGATTTTTCTAATTTTAAAACAAACGGGGCTTGTTATCGAAAATTGAAAATAAGCTTGATCTGCGTATGGTATTCAGGAACCTACATTCCAAATTTGAAGTTCTAGCTCTTATATTTGCTGAGATCCAAGCGTTCATACAGATGGACGGACAGACAGACGGACAGGTGTCAATCGACTCGGCTATTGATACTGATTCAGAATAAACTATATACTTTCTATGGTCGGAGATACCTCCTTCTGCCTGTTACATATATTCACACAAATTCATTATACCCTTTTTGACCATTTTAATGGGCACTGGGTATAAAAATGTATCCACTTCTAGAATGAATGATTCATTTGCCCTTATGGATGTATCATGCAGAAGTCTAGTGCCGACCACTGATATAAATATATCAATTACGATCATATATATTTTAAGTGCACTTAACTGCAGATTAATAATTTGCTAAGAGAATATTTAAATTTGTTCCAATCTTAACAGCTTTAACCATTTATGGTTTTTGTAAATTTAATAGGCTCATAAAATTTAACCTACTTAAGTTCAATTTAAATTTTAATTAACAGACAGCGATGCAAAAAAAAGACAGCGCAATTTAATGAAACAGGAAACCAATAGATGACGTTATTAGATTGATTTGTTTTGTACTATGTATACATCCTGTGGAAATGAATATGAGTCATTGGGGTTACAAACAACAAAGTTTCCGAGAATTTTCCAATGCATATCAAACAATTATCGAAGACCTACTGATGCAGAGGAGCTAGAGGCAAACTTTCCACGTCCGTTTCTTACAGTGAGTAATGAATTTGCCGAAACCAGTGTAATTCAAAAACTAAAATTAAAAGTATATATATCACATTAGTTTTCCATTGAATTTCTTGCTTAATTTCTTTCTTTTTATAAAATTCAGTATACTTTTAGCCGCGCGATTTTTAAGCATTCATGCACGAAAAGAGATTCGAAACGACTAAAATGTATTCGCGAGTGCAAATAAACTTTTTGCCAATTGTTTTTCCATATGTTCTACATCTGGTGTTTGTGCATATTTGTTGCAGCTTTATTAGCTGTACAAATACCCTTCCCCATTGTTACTAAACATACACATATTTCTGATAGAGATCTCTACCAAACAACTTATAGGAGAGAAGATGCGTTCAAGAAAATACATCAGTATAAATTAACTGCAATGTGTTCCATATGTGACAGCAATATTATAATACCCATCAGTAAGACAGTTCAAGAACAAACAATAAAGCAGTAGCTGTTTTACACTTATAAAAGAGATTGCTTTCTAAAATCAATAATATGGGTTCTAAAATTTTTTTGCTGAATAAGACAACTTTAAGATACAAATACAAAATAAACAAATTTTCAATCATTTTGTTTTGACTTATTTTAGATATTTCTTTTGCTTAGCATGCATTTATTATAGACAAAAGACATGTACAGGGCAACAACCATCCATTTTTTTTTGTAGTGAAACCCAACTCGCTGACTGTACACTGAATATAAATTCAGCCCATTGTATTCATTTGGGTGCAGCGCCAATAAGAGATGTATTCATTTGCACTTAAACATACATATTATAAGTAATCTGCAGTACATTCCAATGGAGCGACTGTTCAGAACTACGGATACAATTCAAAGCGCTCTTATCAAATAATACAAAACGAATGATATTCAATCTATACTTTATTATGCTGCATTTAGACTAGTTGACGAATCATCAATTCTGGCGATATCAACAATTGGCGTCCAAGCTCAACACATTACTTGTGTTTACATTAGTTGACTGAGTTGACAAAAAAACCGGTTTGCCAACTAATTTTTGAGCTGAGCAACTCGCAAGATGACAACGCGTTGATATGCACATTCGTTGATGTTCACGTTGCTAATGCATTTATTGTTGACGTCGATATTGTGTGTGTATCGAGAGTGATATTCATCGATATTGTATATTGTTTATGTTTCGAAGCAGGGGTAAGTAGGCATGCATATATATTTTAAAACTAATAAATTTAAAATTTGTTTGCTATAATATAAAATGAGTACAATGGCATCAGCAAATAAAAGGAAAATGGCTACAGCGATGGTTTTGATGATAACTCGAGGAGGAAGAAGAAGTAAAAATACGTAAACGAACCATATGGGTTCACGATCTGTATTTAGATCGGCCATTTAAAGGGCGGTCAAATGTCGATATTCCATGTGCGAAAGCTATCGCCCGCAAACGTAGCACGTATACTTTCGATATTTAGGGATCGTTAAAGTAAGACAAACAGACAATATTAGTTATATGGGATGTCTAATCGAAGTGTTGCCACCTCTAATATGTACATAAAGTTTGCCAACACAAAACAAACAAATGAACATGAAGTCAACTTAATTTTGGGTTGTCAACGCCCCAATAGTGACTTCAACTGTTGACAGAAAGCATTCACACTATGTTCACACTCGTAAGGTCAACTGACTTTTTTCGCACTGTCAATCTACAGGCAACGCAACAGTTGATCAAGTTGATAGCTGTTTACACTAGGATTGATTAAGTTGATATCAACATTGACTTGTTTGTCAACTAGTCTAAATGCAGCATTAGACCCTTTACTGCGTAAAAGTAAAACGGGTCTATTAAGATTGTCAAAAAAATAAATGTGCGCAACAGGTCGAAGGAAGTCTGGCAGACCCCATAAAGTATATATATTCTTGATCAGCATCAACAGCCGAGACGATATAGCCATGTCTTTTTGTCCTGCTTTGTCTTATTTGGTATTTATTGTCTGTCGTGCTGTATGAACACCTAGATCTCAGAGACTATAAGAGCTAGAGTCACAAAATTTGATGAAAAGGTCAAGTTTGTTTTAGAATTATTAAATATATTAAATATTAAGGCTAGAGTCCTGAATTTTGGCACACAGGACGAGCATCAAGACGTTACAACCCAGTATGGGGTACTATTAGTGTTAATCTCATTTCCATTTCGAAGAATAAGTAAAGGGTCTCTCATAGTCGACTTCGACTGTAGGCTTTCCCACTGGTTTTTTACAGAATTCACAATATGCAATCTTATTTTCTTATGACTTTAACAGTTGAAAGTTTTTCATTTAATAACAATAATTACTTAGTTTTGTAACCAAAAACATATGTGTAAACGAAATGGTTTGTTGTAACTTATGACCGATATGTGACTAAATTTGGTTTGTCATTGATTGGTAATAAGTTATTTTCAGATTCAAATTTTAATGAAATTAATGTTATAGTGATAAAACTATCTTCATTATATCAATTAATACCAAAATATAGTCGAAATGGAAAAGTTCTATCGAAATGAGGTTGCATTAAAATAAAACAAGACGGTCAGTGGAGCGTGCGCGACTGTAGTTTACCCTGTGCAGTTTTGTAATATATTTGCAAATATATGTATTATCAATCGGTCATGTTAATTATTAAAATACTATATAACCGCCAGTTTTGAATTTTTACTGCCTGACAACTCCCAAACAATAGTCTTGGCAAATATTATCATATACGCTCTCGCTCTGGCAATGAATTCGAACACAAAATTTCTGAAGATCTTAACTTATGGGTCAATCGGTGTGAAACTTACAGCAAACTGTTATTTTTTGTTACACTCTTAAGTTAAGCTATGTTATCTTAACAAACATGCGTGAAAGTATTGCTTTCAAAGCAATCGCTAATATTAATTTGACGTTCGCCAGTAACATTCAGCTTTTCGTCAACGACATAATGTAGTCTGCAACAGCGCAAAAGCTAGATATTATATTGAATTTTTCATCGCCAGTAGCACACAGCTTTTCACACAGCATTTAATTTTTGAATGTAGCCTTCAGCTTTTTTACACCGACACAATGTATAGCGCCTAAGCGGCCGACAGTGCAAATCAGATTATCATATGCGCTCTCGTTTGCGCAAATGGGATTTTCATATACTCTCTCGCTCTGTCCAACAATTATAAAATAATGGATTTAAAACAAATTCCTTAATATCTTATACTTGTTTCATATCATATACTTAAAGTATCTGTTCAGTTAAGCTGTTTTATCTGAATACTTGAGGCTGTGATACTTTTTTGGATTCGCGTGGGCGGAGGAAATATGAATATGGAAAAAGATCAAATGACGCACGCACAGTGTGCTCACCGACTCGGAAAGATGCCTCATATTAAGAAAAGCGTCAAATTCTCAAGACTCGTAAGAAATGCGATGTAAATGCCAGTCTATCCACTGTTCATCGCGTTATTTCGAAGGCTAAACACCCTTAACCCGGCAAGAAATGCGCAATGCCTCAATTTTTGTCGCAAGCATGTGGCCTGGACCTCGCAGTGGCATAAAGTGGTCTTCTCAGACGAAGGCCCAGATGGTTATAGATACTATTTTCATGATCTCCGCAAGGAACCCTATCATTTGGACCGTCTGCATAGCCGAGCTGGAGGTGTTATGGTGTGGGGAGCCATTTCCTTCTATGGCACCTGCAGACTAAAATGTATGTCATCAACGATGAATGCTTTGTGCTTCAAAAAAATAATGAAAGAGGCTTTTGCATATTTTCGCAACCTTTTTGGACCTCTGTCATGGATATACATATCAAGAAGATAATGCGCCAATACATACAGCTCGGGTTGTTAAATCTTATATACAGAGCCAAAATGTGGAACTTTTAAGCTGGCCGCCCTGTAGAATGCAATATTCGAGTCCTCCTGAACTAATTTAAGCAATCGAATAAGCTTGGGACTGGATTTCATTAAATTCCTTGGCGAGCTTGTGTCAATCCCTTCCAAGCATTATTAAAAAAAATGTGTGAGCGATTTAAATTTTAATTGCACACCATAAAAATGGAAAACTATAAGAGATGGAAGATTAAAACCCATTTTAAAGTGAGCAGAACGTACAAATTACCCATTTTAAAAAAAATTAGTTTTTCAAATATTTTGAAATTTGAATGCATAAACTAATTTTAAAGCAAACGGGGCTTCATATCTAAAATTGAAAATAAACTGGATCTGCGTATGGTATTAAGGAACTTATATTCCAAATTTGAAGTCTCTAGCTCTTATAGTTGATGAGATCCACGCGTTCATACAGACGGACTGACGGACAGGTGTCAATCGACTCGGCTATTGATACTGATCAAGAATATAGGGTCGATGATGCCTCCTTTTGCCTGTTGCATACATTCACACAAATTCATTATACCCTTTTTTGTCCATTTTTAATGGGCACAGGGTATACAAAGTTAAGTCGCTATCATCATTAGTTTGGGAACAGTGGGTTGTGTCCTACTCAAGTGATGAGTAGGGTATAAGATAACTTTAATCAAAATGTCAACAATATGCAAGCTGCAACCTGACAACAGTCCAGTGTTGCCAGGTCAGCCTTTTCCGGATAGATCTGTCCTGCTTTGAACTACTTCATTCGGATAAAATACCAAACATCCCCTATCAGGAAATCTACCCTTTTCTCACCATCATTTTTAAAAACTTTTATTTGTATAAATAACATTATAATTATATAAAATAACACTGTTGCATTAGATTTCACATCGTGATATTGAATTCAACACCGATATTGTGTTATCGTCATACGACGTTTTAGATTTTAATCATTAAATATGAATATATATATTCTCGCTGTTATTTAGTAAAAACTAAATTACGTAACTGTCTATACATCCAGACGTTGAATGGTTTTTTGTCCATCATTTAAAATTATACCTCTATCTAGTTATATATGGATGAAGCCATAAGCGAATTATTTATAAATAAACACAAGAACATTTGTTTGTCCAGTTTTTTGTCTTTTATAAAAAGAATTTAGCCTTTTATCCTGATTATTTTTGGTCGCTTTGTCCTGTTTCTGTGGCAACACTGCAACTGTCTGTGGTTTTGTGGACCTTATCAGCTAAAATGTTCAGTCTCTTCTCAGCTCTCTCTCTCTCTCTTTCTTGAGTTCTCTTAATAATATAGCACATATTGAACTGGAATGAACTCAAAGTGCACAATTTTATATGATTTTGGTATTTGTTTTTTTTGTTCATTGTTGTCTGGCGAGTTTTTGGTCGCCAACAACTTTCAATTCACAAATCGTAATTGAGATTATTTATGCCGGTTAATGGTTGAATATATAAACAAAAATTCATTGATAATTTATAAACGTAGTTTTTGAGTAATTAAAACAACTTTTGTATTTTTTGCGATAAATACTGCTACGAAAAAGGCACAGAAAAGCTTGTTTCAAGTTCAACAAACACGAGCATACTGACTACCACTGTCAGTCTCAGTTACTCACAGTCAGTTGACGTCAACGCTCTCTTTGTCGCAATTGCGCAAAAAAAAAGAAAGAATAAATAACCCTCAAATAAAAGCACTCGACACAAACTAATTTAAATATTTTAAAAATTGCGTTTGAAAATAAGATCTGAAATCAACAATTAAATCTAGAATTTTAATTAAATATTATTTGTTATTGCATATTACATGTTATTCAGCAGGTACTGATTAATGATTCATCACAAATAAAGAATCGATTATTGATTGAATTTCCTTTCCCCATTAAGTCCATTTCTGAAATTAACTGAGATGTCTTTATTGTTTTTATTCCAAACATTCTCTTAAAGTGTTCACAGTCATGCATGAAACAACACTAATAAGTTAAAGTAACAATGAGTATTTGAGTTGCCGCTTCAACCACTGTGCTATGTCAACAGAATGCATCACATATACAACACGTCATACATACAAAACCAGACAGTGATCGTTTGCGAATTCTTTACACTATGTATGTATGCATGTACCGATCTTGCCGGTCGTATAAGAGTCGTATATTTTAAGTAAAATTGTAAAAGTGTTGCACTCTTTGTTTCTCTCTTTGCTTCATATTCAGGCGTAGCCATTGCGAAGGTTTCTGAAAGAAATCAATATGCGAATTAATTGAATAAGTCTGCATTTAGACTAGTAGACGCATCGTCAATTCTCGCGATATCAACAATTGGCGTCCAAGCTCAACACATTACTTGTGTTTACATTAGTTGACTGAGTTGACAAACAAAACCGGTTTGCCAACTAATTTTTGAGTTGAGCAACTCGCAAGATGTCAACGTGCTGAAGATGAAGTTGACAGTAATTTAAACTACTAGTTGATATGCACATTTGTTGATGTTCTCGTTGCTAATGCATTTATTGTTGACGTCGATATTGTGTGTGTATCGAGAGTGATATTCATCGATATTGTATATTGTTTATGTTTCAAAGCAGTGATAAGTACTCATGCATATATATTTTAAAACTAATTAATATGAAATTTGTTTGCTATAATATAAAAAAGTACAATGGCATCGGCAAATAAAAGGAAAATGGCTACAGCGATGGTTTTGATGCTAACTCTTGAGGACGAGGAGGAAGAAGACCGGCCATTAAAAAGGCGGCCAAATATCGATATACCATGTGTTTTTTATAAGCTGAACTGTTAAAACAAACAGACAATATTAATTATATCGAATGTAGAATCGAAGTGTTGCCACCTCTAATATGTACATTAAGTTTGCCAACACAAAACAAAAGAATGAACATGAAGTCAACTTAATATTGGGCTGTCAACGCGCCAATTGTGACTTCAACTGTTGCCAGAATGAATTCACACTATGTTCAGACTCGTAGGGTCAACTGACGTTTTTCGCACTGTCAATCTACAGGCAACGCAACAGTTGATCAATTTGATAGCTGTTTACACTAGGATTAATTAAGTTGATAGCAACATTGACTTGTATGTCAACTAGTCGAAATGCAGCTTAAGTCTGCATTGCTTGCTGTTTTGTAGAAGAAGCGTATCCAGATCAGCAAATTATAATCGATCAGCACAGCAAAGTTAACAACGAAAGACTTTGCAATTACAAAGTAGTCCAGAAGCGTATTCGCTGAAAAGGATAAGTTCTGAAACTCAAGTCGTTGTGGTGTTATATTTCAGAGCTCCATTGATTTAGCAGACATAGAGCACACGAAATATCCAGATTACTCTATAACAATTAGGCATACCAACAATCTAGGAGAAAACCAATAATATTATAATATATAGTGTAATAACCAGTGTTGGGAATGCTGATTAGTTTTTTTAATCAAACACCGCTTAAGTCAAAAAAAAAATTTATTTTAAATAATAACAATAAGTAAAGTTACTTACAAATATCAGCATTTTCACACACATTTTCCACCGTCCATTGATTTTGCTTTGTCTTCCCTGGACCCCCAATAATAGGACGATTATTGGGGAGACACCAATCAATAAATAGTTCTCTCAAGAAGCTTTTTCAGTGCACTACTGATTGACGGGACGATGTCATGTGCGACTCAAGATACTCGGTTTCTCCTCTGAGCCTGACAGCGCCCAACACATTTGCTTTTCTCATAAAAAATTTTCCGCTCGCACATTTTCTCGGAAAGTGCGCTAAACTCACACCGAACACTTCACTGATTTTTCGCCAAATTTTCAAAAAAGCACAAAACACGAAATACATATGTGACTACGGAAAAGCTTTAGAAAAGCTGAATAATATTCGCAGTCAGTTGACGTAAGCGTTCTCTTTGTTTGCCACAATTTTGATAAAAAACAAGCCGATCAGTCGAACGGGCGCGACAGTAGGATACCCTGTGCAGGTCTTAAAATAAAAGTAATTTGGGAAAAGTATTTTAATTATAATGGAATTGCTCTGCATGTAGTCTGGCAATATCCCATATTTTTCTCTCTCTCACACACAGCAGTTATCTTGTTGCGCGCCAAACCATTTATTTTTGAAATTTAAGGAAATGTTTATATATATGGGTTTTTGTAACGCAGACAAATTTAATTATTTTAATACTATGATAGAAACATGAATTTGTCAACCATACGTGTAAGCAATCGCAAATATAAATTAATATAATAATAGTAATTATTCAGTTAATCAGTGCTGGACAACTCTCAAACTGTTGTTGGACAGTGTTGGACAACTGGCCAATTATAATGAAATAATGTCAATATAAGAAATTCCTTAATATCTCCTTTATTTGTGGGTCAATCGCGATAAGACTTGTAGCAAATTGTTATATTTCGTTACATCATGTGTTATCTTAACAAACATGCGTGTAAGCTGTTGCTAATATTAATTTTACGTTAGCCTGTAGCATTCAGCAAAATATGGTTGCGTTGGCGGGGGGTGAGATATCGAAAATTGAAAATAAACTTGATCTGCGTATGGTATTCAGGAACCTACATTTCAAATTTGAAGTCTCTAGCTCTTATAGTGAGATCGACGCGCTCATACAGACGGACGGACGGACGGACGGACAGACAGACGGACAGGTGTCAATTGACTCGGCTATTGATACTGATCAAGAATATATATACTTTATAGGGTCGGAGAGGCTTCCTTTTGCCTGTTACATACATTCACACTAATTCATCATACCGCTTTTGCCCATTTTTAATGGGCACAGGGTATAACAAAAAAAAACTCACCTTCGCTCAAATTTTATTTAATTTAAAAATGGTCATGCAAAAAGTTCTGTTCATTTTAATAATTTATTTAATTAATGCCTTAAAGCTTCACGTTCACTATGAGTTTTTAAATACTGTTGATATTTAAATGATAATTTTATAAACTGAATCAACATTAGAAAGCTTTCTTTTTTCATACGCTCTCGCTTTCTGTCCTATTTATTTTGTACAATATTTGCACAGTGACACAAAGTCTATTTAATTTAAATTTGCAATGCACTATTTTAATTGACATTGAAAATACACAATTGAATTTTGTTTCATTATAGAAACAATAATTGGAACTTAAATATTTGGACGTCATAAGTTCAGTAAAAGTAATTTAACAAAAAATTTTAAAATTGCAGTGTACTGTAAGTATTTACAATTACTATCATACTTGTTGATAATAAGATATTCTACTCAACAAAGCTCTAAACAACTATTTAACAAGCCCTATTTGGCCTAATGAGGTAATGATACTTTGAAGGAGTGATGTCGTTAAACGTCTGACAATTCCCTAATGATGTATACTTTATCATTTGAGTACATATTTGGGTGTATTTATTAAAATTGATTGTTCACATTTGACTTGTATCTCCTAGGTTCTGGTGTACATTTGACGAAGCACTGCAACAATGGAATATGACTTGCTCATGATGAATGTGAAGCTTGGTAAGGTGAGACCCATGAATCCTCCAGCAGTGAAGAGAAAAGGACGATCCGCATTTATCATGAATATCAGCAGGGTCTTCTTACACTTCTTATCAAATTCATGCCAACTGCAACCAAAGCCAGAGGCTGAAAGGGTTTTGCTCTGGGCGATAAGAAATAAGATGGTAGAATCAAATAAGAAAATTAATGATAATTTATAGGTATGTGTTATTAACCTGCTCGAAGACCTCGTTTCCAAACCAACAGTATAAGAACAGTTGACAGAGCACACAGCAGAGTAGAAGATCCATGATAACTGAACTCTTTGAGCCATCTCCCACAATCACTTGAAATGCCGTCATGGCGACAATAACCACGGAACTGACAAATTGCAACATTACAGGTAATCTAAAGATGCGCTCCACTTGCTGACGTAAACTGCAATAATGTAAATTTGAATTTAAGAGATCACTGCAGTTCAGACTTATTCCAGTTACACAATTAATTCGCAGTGATACTTGACGATCGATAGAAGCCAGTCATATGGATCTACCCTTAGCTTCTGATCCGGAGACACGTGCAGTTCATCAAAGGCCAAGTTGAGAACCTTAAGATGCATACATATCTGATTCATTAACAATACATTGAGATAGTCAATGGCTGTGATTGCCAGTGCCAAGAGGGCAACGCTTAGTCCCATATAAGAGTATTGCACCATCGGAGGAAGAAAGTCCGGAAGTTTTGCCCTATACGGAAAACGTTTACCGGCAAGGTCATCTGGAACTACTCCACCGATAAAAACAAAGATGAAAGATGAAAGAGTATGTTCTTCTCTACTTACATATCAGAACCCAAACTAATCCCATTACGCCCGGCAACAGAACTAGATGAAAGTACATTAGGAAAACCATTTTGCTTTCCATTTCAGCTTTATGAAATGTTTCCGTCTGTTTCTTGGACAAAACACATTTGCGAGTAATCTCAACCAACTTGTGGATAATTTCCTTTAGGCTGTCATAGTGATAGAAGGTGTTGAAGACCTAATGAAAGTAATTCTTTTAGGGCATCTGTGCTTAGTTTGTGTTTAACTTGAACCTTACCTTCAACAAATAGGCCACATGGGTCAATGACAGCACAAGGTTTTGTGTTAATATATCGAGGTCTTGCCAATTTAAGCAGAAGTCGTATATCTCGAAAATAACATACCAAACGAGCGAGAAATGCACAAGTACACCAATTAATGTAATCCCAATCGTCTGGAGGCGCGTCTCCTGCTTTAAGCCAAGTAGAGGAAGTCCTACAAACTGTGCCAGCCACAAGTTCAACTCGACCGATCCAAGTCTGCCCTCAGCGACATTTGAGGGTAGAATTCGTTGACTTGCTTGCAGCAACTTGTCCATCATTATCTAAACAAGCCCCTAACACATTCATGTCCTTATATAGTACTCAACTAAGCATTGCGTGAACTCTTTGCCAGCCTACATTTAAATAAGTAATATCCCAAAGTGTTAGGCAATCTAATTTGTATAATATTATTATAATCACACCAGCGAGCTGACCAAATAATTTACCAATTGACGTCATACTTTACTTTTCATGATGAAAGGTGTTGAAAAGAATTTGTATTCCATTCGATTTTTAACATTGTTTAAATTTCTTAAATATTAGTTTCAAATATATAGAGATCATAGCCATATTTCCATTCTTGATAATTGCTTACCAATTATTAAGACATAGTCTTAGTGTCATTTAAAAATGGGCAAAAAAGGGTATTATGACTTTGTGCAAATGAATGTAACAGGCATAAGGAGTCATTTCCGACCATATAAAGTATATATATTATTGATCAGTATCAATAGCCGAGTCAATTGACACCTGTACCACTGTCTGTCCGTCCGTCTGTATGATCGCGTCGAGATCAGCAACTATAAGAGCTAGAGACTTCAAATTTGGAATGTAGGTTCCTGACTACCATATGCTGACCAAGTTTATTTTAAATTTTTGATATCTCTTAACTTAACAGATAGTTGAAGTATAACCTTTGCGTTGTTTCATCGTGACTGACCTATACATTAAGGAGATTTAAAGGAATTTATTTTAAATCCATTATTTCATAATTGTTGCCCAGAACGACTTTAGGTGTTGTTGAGCACTGAAAACTCAAACTGATGGTTATAATATATTACTTAATATGAACACTTGCTAATACGCATGCTTGACAATATTACATTTCTAGTACTTAAACAATAAACAATTTACACATCAATAGTCGCTGTTCAGTGTTGCCAGACTATCATGAGCAATCAAAATCGATTTCAAGCGATATATTTAACTTCTATTTGAACTCTTTATTGCATTAATCAAATTTGTGGCATTTCATATGGTCTAATTTCCACCTCTCATCCAATTTCGCTACTAAATTTCTAGTGATTAGTAATATAGTCAACTTAAACTAAATTTATTTTATACAACGCAAAAGCACAGGTCACAAACAAACATTTTATTTTAGTTAATACATACCTATAGCTATAAATAAAAACACTTGTTCACTGAATTTTAATAAAAGTTGCAATACACCAAATTTGGCAATGCAGATAAACAGCGCGGGAAAGCTTAATGATGAACATGCAGAAATCTTTTGTGTTTGAAAACTCACCGCTGACACTAAGCACTAAGATCCAGAGTCCAGAGTCTGGACGCCAACTGAACCAGATGCCGTCCAAAAAGTGCTTTTGCCGTCATCTTTTTAATTTCCCCTAACCGTAGACGCAATCTCAGCTGATTCAGCTGAACGCTTTCATTGCATGGGATGTGTTCTCTACAGGCAGTGTTGCCAACACCTCGCAACAGAAACAGGTCAAAGCGACCAAAAATAATCAGGAAAAAAGGCAAAATTCTTTTTAAAAAAGAAAAAAAACTGGACAAACAAATGTTCTTGTGTTTATTTATAAATAATTAGTTTATGGCTTCGTACATTTATAACTAGATAGAGGTATAATTTTAAATGATGGACAAAAAGCCATTCAACGTCTGGATTTATAGACAGTTTTGTAATTTAGTTTTTACTAAATAACAGGGAGAATATTCATATTTAAAGATCAAATTCTTAAACGTCGTATGATAAAACAGGGAGAATATTAAATGTCGTATGATTATGAAACAGGGGGAATATATAATGTCGTATGATTATGAAACAGGGGGAATATAAAATGTCGTATGATTATGAAACAGGGGGAATATATAATGTCGTATGATTATGAAACAGGGGGAATATATAATGTCGTATAAAATGTCGTATGATTATGAAACAGGGGGAATATAAAATGTCGTATAAAATGTCGTATGATTATAAAACAGGGAGTATATAATATGTCGTATAAAATGTCGTATGATTATGAAACAGGGGGAATTTAAAATGTCGTATGATTATGAAACAGGGAGTATATAAAATGTCGTATAAAATGTCGTATGATTATAGAACAGGGAGTATATAATATGTCGTATAAAATGTCGTATGATTATGAAACAGGGGGAATTTAAAATGTCGTATGATTATGAAACAGGGAGAATTTAAAATGTCGTATAAAATGTCGTATGATTATGAAACAGGGGGTATATAAAATGTCGTATGATAATGAAACAGGGGGAATTTAAAATGTCGTATGATTATGAAACAGGGGGAATTTAAAATGTCGTATGATTATGAAACAGGGGGAATTTAAAATGTCGTATAAAATGTCGTATGATTATAAAACAGGGAGTATATAAAATGTCGTATAAAATGTCGTATGATTATGAAACAGGGGGAATATAAAATGTCGTATGATTATGAAACAGGGAGTATATAAAATGTCGTATTAAATGTCGTATGATTATGAAACAGGGGGAATATATAATGTCGTATGATTATGAAACAGGGGGAATATAAAATGTCGTATGATTATGAAACAGGGGGAATATATAATGTCGTATGATTATGAAACAGGGGGAATATATAATGTCGTATAAAATGTCGTATGATTATGAAACAGGGGGAATATATAATGTCGTATGATTATGAAACAGGGGGAATATATAATGTCGTATAAAATGTCGTATGATTATGAAACAGGGGGAATATAAAATGTCGTATAAAATGTCGTATGATTATAAAACAGGGAGTATATAATATGTCGTATAAAATGTCGTATGATTATGAAATAGGGGGAATTTAAAATGTCGTCTGATTATGAAACAGGGAGTATATTAAATGTCGTATAAAATGTCGTATGATTATAGAACAGGGAGTATATAATATGTCGTATAAAATGTCGTATGATTATGAAACAGGGGGAATTTAAAATGTCGTATGATTATGAAACAGGGAGAATTTAAATTGTCGTATAAAATGTCGTATGATTATGAAACAGGGAGTATATTAAATGTCGTATAAAATGTCATATGATTATAGAACAGGGAGTATATAATATGTCGTATAAAATGTCGTATGATTATGAAACAGGGGGAATTTAAAATGTCGTATGATTATGAAACAGGGAGAATTTAAAATGTCGTATAAAATGTCGTATGATTATGAAACAGGGGGTATATAAAATGTCGTATGATAATGAAACAGGGGGAATTTAAAATGTCGTATGATTATGAAACAGGGGGAATTTAAAATGTCGTATGATTATGAAACAGGGGGAATTTAAAATGTCGTATAAAATGTCGTATGATTATAAAACAGGGAGTATATAAAATGTCGTATAAAATGTCGTATGATTATGAAACAGGGGGAATTTAAAATGTCGTATGATTATGAAACAGGGAGTATATAAAATGTCGTATGATTATGAAACAGGGGGAATATAAAATGTCGTAGGATTATAAAACAGGGGGAATATATAATGTCGTATGATTATGAAACAGGGGGAATATATAATGTCGTATTATTATGAAACAGGGGGAATATAAAATGTCGTATGATTATGAAACAGGGGGAATTTAAAATGTCGTATGATTATGAAACAGGGGGAATATAAAATGTCGTAAAATGTCGTATGATTATAAAACAGGGAGTATATAATATGTAGTATAAAATGTCGTATGATTATGAAACAGGGGGAATTTAAAATGTCGTATGATTATGAAACAGGGGGAATTTAAAATGTCGTATGATTATGAAACAGGGGGAATTTAAAATGTCGTAAAAAATGTCGTATGATTATAAAACAGGGAGTATATAAAATGTCGTATGATTATGAAACAGGGGGAATTTCAAATGTCGTATGATTATGAAACAGGGAGTATATAAAATGTCGTATGATTATTAAACAGGGAGTATATAAAATGTCGTATAAAATGTCGTATGATTATGAAACAGGGGGAATATAAAATGTCGTATAAAATGTCGTATGATTATGAAACAGAGGGAATATAAAATGTCGTATGATTATGAAACAGGGGGAATTTAAAATGTCGTATGATTATGAAACAGGGGGAATTTAAAATGTCGTATGATTATGAAACAGGGGTAATTTAAAATGTCGTATAAAATGTCGTATGATTATGAAACAGAGGGAATATAAAATGTCGTATGATTATGAAACAGGGAGTATATAAAATGTCGTATAAAATGTCGTATGATTATGAAACAGAGGGAATATAAAATGTCGTATGATTATGAAACAGGGAGTATATAAAATGTCGTATGATTATGAAACAGAGGGAATATAAAATGTCGTATGATTATGAAACAGGGGGAATTTAAAATGTCGTATGATTATGAAACAGGGGGAATTTAAAATGTCGTATAAAATGTCGTATGATTATAAAACAGGGAGTATATAAAATGTCGTATAAAATGTCGTATGATTATGAAACAGGGGGAATTTAAAATGTCGTATGATTATGAAACAGGGAGTATATAAAATGTCGTATGATTATAAAACAGGGAGTATATAAAATGTCGTATGATTATGAAACAGGGGGAATATAAAATGTCGTATGATTATAAAACAGGGAGTATATAAAATGTCGTATAAAATGTCGTATGATTATGAAACAGAGAGTATAAAAAATGTCGTATAAAATTTAGTATGATTATGAAACAGGGGGAATTTCAAATGTCGTATGATTATGAAACAGGGAGTATATAAAATGTCGTATGATTATAAAACAGGGAGTATATAAAATGTCGTATAAAATGTCGTATGATTATGAAACAGGGGGAATATAAAATGTCGTATGATTATAAAACAGGGAGTATATAAAATGTCGTATAAAATGTCGTATGATTATGAAACAGGGGGAATATAAAATGTAGTATAAAATGTCGTATGATTATGAAACAGAGGGAATATAAAATGTCGTATGATTATGAAACAGGGAGTATATAAAATGTCGTATGATTATGAAACAGAGGGAATATAAAATGTCGTATGATTATGAAACAGGGGGAACATAAAATGTCGTATAAAATGTCGTATGATTATGAAACAGAGGGAATATAAAATGTCGTACGATTATGAAACTGGGGGAATTCAAAATGTCGTATGATTATGAAACAGGGAGTATATAAAATGTCGTATGATTATGAAACAGGGGGAATATATAATGTCGTATGATTATGAAACAGGGGGAATTTAAAATGTCGTACGATTATGAAACAGGGGGAATTTAAAATGTCGTACGATTATGAAACAGGGGGAATTTAAAATGTCGTATGATTATGAAACAGGGGGAATTTAAAATGTCGTATGATTATGAAACAGGGGGAATTTAAAATGTCGTATAAAATGTCGTATTATTATGAAACAGGGAGTATATAAAATGTCATATAAAATGTCGTATGATTATGAAACAGGGAGTATACAAAATGTCGTATAATTATGAAACAGGGAGTATATAAAATGTCGTATGATTATGAAACAGGGGGAATATAAAATGTCGTATAATTATGAAACAGGGAGTATATAAAATGTCGTATGATTATGAAACAGGGAGAATATAAAAGTCGTATGATTATGAAACAGGGGGAACATAAAATGTTGTATGATTATGAAACAGGGAGTATATAATATGTCGTATTATTATGAAACAGGGGGAATATATAATGTCGTATGATTATGAAACAGGGGGAATATAAAATGTCGTATGATTATGAAACAGGGGGAATTTAAAATGTAGTATGATTATGAAACAGGGAGAATATAAAATGTCGTATGATTATGAAACAGGGAGTATATAAAATGTCGTATAAAATGTCGTATGATTATGAAACAGGGGGAATCTAAAATGTCGTATGATTATGAAACAGGGGGAATATACAATGTCGTATAAAATGTGTATGATTATGAAACAGGGGGAATTTAAAATGTAGTATGATTATGAAACAGGGGGAATTTAAAATGTAGTATGATTATGAAACAGGGGGAATTTAAAATGTAGTATGATTATGAAACAGGGGGAATTTAAAATGTAGTATGATTATGAAACAGGGGGAATTTAAAATGTCGTATGATTATGAAACAGGGAGAATGTAAAATGTCGTATGATTATGAAACAGCGGGAATATAAAATGTCGTATAAAATGTCGTATGATTATGAAACAGAATGAATATAAAATGTCGTATGATTATGAAACAGCGGGAATATAAAATGTCGTATTAAATGTCGTATGATTATGAAACAGGGAGAATATAAAATGTCGTATGATTATGAAACAGGGAGTATATAAAATGTCGTATTAAATGTCGTATGATTATGAAACAGGGGGAAAATAAAATGTCGTATGATTATGAAACAGAATGAATATAAAATGTCGTATGATTATGAAACAGGGAGAATATAAAATGTCGTATGATTATGAAACAGGGAGTATATAAAATGTCGTATAAAATGTCGTATGATTATGAAACAGGGAGAATATAAAATGTCGTATGATTATGAAACAGGGAGAATGTAAAATGTCGTATGATTATGAAACAGGGGGAATATAAAATGTCGTATAAAATGTCGTATGATTATGAAACAGAGGGAATATAAAATGTCGTATGATTATGAAACAGGGGGAATTTAAAATGTCGTATGATTATGAAACAGGGGGAATTTAAAATGTCGTATGATTATGAAACAGGGAGTATATAAAATGTCGTATGATTATGAAACAGGGGGAATATAAAATGTCGTATGATTATGAAACAGGGGGAATATTAAATGTCGTATGATTATGAAACAGGGAGAATATAAAATGTCGTATGTAAAACCATTTCGGTGTGAAACTCAAACCCAAACTTTTTCATTAACTTTTAAAATTGTTGACGTTAGATTGGGCAACAACATTATTTAGAATTACTTTGATGGTAGATTCCAATCTTACGTTAATATAAATTGTTTCAATTATTTATAATTTTTAAAATATAATTTAAAATTTATAAATAAATTATCGCTTTCACTTCTGCATCGATTTGGATACTGGCTACCGAATCATAAGGAAAAAAGAGCCAACTTGAGAAAAAAAAGTGCCATTGTGTCAAGACGAATAAATATAGTTTTAGTTAAAAAACGCCAATTGTGGCAAACGTGCTCCTAACTTGGCTTGAAGAGAACTGTGCACAGCATATTTGGGTACAGCTTACAACTGTACCCGCCAGTGTGTCTTGGGTTGAATGCCAGAGGGAACGAAGGTATGTTTTTGAATGTATTAATGTACCCAGAAATTAGAATAGGTTTTTATAATAACATCATTTTTCCGTTAGTGCTCAATTAATTCAGTTTACTTTAATATTGTTCAATTTAAAATATTAATTTTATATTTTTATGCTAAGTCCTCTTATTTCAGGAAACTTCGAAAGACAGCTTGAAGTAAGAGATATACAAAGAGAGTTTTATAAAGAGAGAGAGAGACTTATACGACATATGTACTTATACTCTTATACGACTCTACAGCTAACATGTTGGGCAATATACATTTCGTGTGTGTATATGGTTTTTGTGTATACATATTACCCAGTGGGACATTCCACGCTGAGTTAACCGCTTACGTGGTGCTTACTTACTTTCTTGCCTGTGTAATGCTAATTAAATCGCAGCTTATTTTTGTATGGTCATGTTGTTATTGTTAACCAATAATGTAATCCCTTACACACACCACACAATTCTGATGGTTAGGCAGCGGTAATTTCATCAATAACAGAACGTGTGCTCTGTCACTTGACGATTTTGTATGAGTACACTTTTCGTACGCTTCTCAAAGATCAGATCATTCACTCCGCATATAAGTTTGTATAATAACGAATGTATAAGAGAATTCTACGATTCTCTTTACAATCTCATTGCACATTGAAACATTGTTATCATATTTAGCTGAAAATAGCAAAAGTTACACTTCGGCAACTTAAACAAGCCGATCAGTCGAGCGGGCGCGACAGGAGGAATCCCTGTGCAGGTCTCCAAAGACAAGAATTTTTATTATAATAGGATTTATATATATCGCTTGAAGTGGATTTTGCTTATATCGAGTGTAGGTAGCTTGCGATAGTCTGGCAACACTGGACTGCGGCTGTCGCATCTGCTGCACTGCATAAATTTGTTTCTTGAATAACTTCTTAGTTCAATATCCGATCTTACTGAAATTTATAGCACACATTGAGAGTAGGATACTTACCATGTGTGCCAAATCTCTAGCTATAAAACTGCTCTTGTTATCAGCTTTTTCGAGTTATGGGTGAAGGGGGCGTGGCATCACTATGAAATTTTCAGGACACATTAAGCCTAAGCTTTTTATCATGTTTTCCAAATCTCAAGTCTCTAGCTTTAATATTGCTTATGTTATGGTGATTTTTTCTAATTTTAAAACCATCGGGACTCGGTATCGAAAAATGAAAATAAACTTGATCTGCGTATGGTATTCAGGAACCTACATTCCAAATTTGAAGTCTTGTTGCTGAGATCCACGCGCTCATACAGACGGACGGACGGACGGTGTCATTCGACTCTGCTATTGATACTGATTAAGAATATATATACTTTATAGGGTCGGAGATGCTTCCTTCTGCCTGTTACATACATTCACACAAATTTATTATACCGCTTTTGCCCATTTTTAATGGGCACAGGGTATAAAAAGTAAAACGGGTCTATTAAGTTTGTCAAAAAAAAAATGTGCGTAACAGGTCGAAGGAAGTCCGGCAGACCCCATAAAGTATATATATTCTTGATCAGCATCACCAGCCGAGTCATGTTCGTCATGTCCGTCTGTCTTTATGAGCTCCTAGATCATCTAATGCATTAATAATTTAAATTTATACCAATACTAATACTAACTTTAATACTAACACTTATTGATCTGATTGGGTTTTTTTTTGGGGTTTTTCCCCAATCCTTGCAACAAATGTTGGATCATTTTGAGTCATAATCTTGTTTACCCCTTTAAAGCGATCTTAAATTTTTCTTTTTTCAGTTTTAATTTAAAATAATATTTAATTTTAATAATAATTTAATTTTTAATTTTGTAATTTTATATTTTAATGTTACTATAAATATTACTCCATAATTTCTTGTCGACTGTTTTTAGTCGTAATAATAAATAATAAATAAATAATAAATAAATAAAAAAAAAAAAAAAAAAAAAAAAAAAGACTATAAGAGCTAAAGTCACCAAATTTGGTATGGTGGTTCGTCTATGGGTTAAGCAGATCAAGTATATGTTAAAATTTTGACACGCCCCCTTCCGCCTTCGTAAATCGATAACAAAATTTTTGAAGTCCCATAAAACGAAAAATATTAAAGCAAGAGTCCTTAATTTGGGCACACTGGACGAAGATCCCAAGGTCCCAATGTATCCTGAAAATTTCATTGCGATCGGACAATAAACTCGGAAGTTATTCAAAACTCAATATTACTCAGTGTCGGGCCAAAGGAAGAAGAAGAGCATATTGACGTTATGGGGTACCACAAGTGTTACTCTTATTTCCATTTTGAAGAATAAGTAATCGGTCTCTCATTGTCGACTTCGACTGTAGCCTGTAGATAGGCCAAAAATACTTCCAACGATTTTTTTCTTAATGAGATTATTTTCAACGAAAAAAAGAAACATATTTACAATTTTATACAAAAAACGTCCAATTTTATATATATTATTGAAATAAAGAATACTTATTGTTCCGAAATTAAGTTCAAGAAATGAAATACAACATTTAATTTGTTCTTAATTTTTGAATATATGTAAGTTAAAAATCAAATAGGTACATAAAGAAATTTTTATATTATTAAAATCATAAATGCTTGGCAGAAAATGTGCCTTGATTTTTCCTCATAAAATAATTTCCACTTCCGTCGTCTTTCGGAATCGTCTTGGGGACATTTTTGCCAGAACTTGATTTTAAATACGAATTCATTGAAGCATTTTGGATACTCGTATGCTTGTGATGAATGCTGAAAGAAGAGACTTATTAGATACCATGCAAAATATTTAAAATTGTAAAAACAATTATATTTGAGTAGATTATATTGCACCAATACCGATCAGAAAACAACCCAAGCAATTTCAAAACATTAGCTGTTAGTATGGTGAATTAATATAATTAACAATAACAATTAACTAGGATAAACAAACAAACACAAAAGATACGATAAATATACATATATATGGTTTTACCTAACTCAAAATACTTGGGACAATGCCTCTTCTTGTAGAGTCTCCGACCCCTTCTTGTAGAACAATCTCTTCATTTTCATCATCAGATGTTGATTCTATACCCCTTAGACTTTACAATAAAATGTAAAAAAAACATTTTTGGGCCCTATATCTTTAGCTTTTCATACTTACCGATTCGATATCAGTCTTAGAACACTACTTTTTAGCACGAACATAACGAATATGATAACTCCCTGGGCCGAGTTGATGTAATCGAAAAATAGAAATATCTTTTGGAGAACTCCATGACTTTGTGAGAGATACGAAAAGATTTCAAAGGTCCAAGTTACACCCATGATGACAAAGAGACGTACAAACAAACCGTAACTGAGGAAATCAAATGTTTCAAATATATTATAATCGATCTGGTCTCAATTTCTTACGTCTGCTTATTAGACTTAAGTCTTTGTTGGTGTTCCTGTCGTGCCACAATTGTCTTCAACTCTTCCATAACTTGTAGAATACAAATCGCCTGCCAAAAATGTTATAGTAGGTACTGTAATATTTAAATGTATAGAGTAAAAAAATGATAATTCTCACCGTCAGGACAAACATTATTAGATTGAAAATGATCTGAAGTGACATTGGTCCATAAAAATATATCATGGCAGACCAATCATTAGCTGCAAAAGATTAAGAGTATATCGTTGTTAGATCTTTCCGTTAATGGTCCCAATTGATCATCTCACTTTTGATCCAACAGTTGTAGAGTCCAACTCCCGGAATCCAAGGTAAATGTTCTTCATTATCTGCATCCAAAGTATGATCAATAATTATTACAATTGCAGTTAGAACAGCAGCAACTCCCCACACATAAATACTATAGATGCCGAACCGATATTTGGGTGTATATCCTTGAAAACTACTGTTAATTTCCCGGAAACTGTTCCACAGATCAAAACTGATGACAGTTAGCCAAAGAAATCCCGCCATCACCGCAAAATATCCGACGTAACCTGAGAAAAATGTGGCAAATCAATTGAAGATTGTGATTCGTATTCTTTTTGGCATACCATTTATTTGACAGGGTATTTTAGACGTAGTCCAGTTCCATCTGTCGGAGAGAAGTAGCATGTATACCACTAGTAAACAGAACAAATAGCATACGAAACAAATCCCGTGAAGATTCCGCAGTTTTGTCAGCGACAGATATACGATAATCGTTAGAGTTAGGCAGATATTAGTCAGAATAAAAACTGAAAAGATATTAAAACTGTTTGAATAACTGGGTTAACACACGACACATACATACATATAGTGATTGGCCATGGATTTGGAGGCAGATCCAAGCAAATGTGCGGCACAAGGATGACAACATTATCGTTGCCCGAACTTTTCATCCGATGGGGCTGTAGACAATATTCCTGCTTGGACAACGTTATATTGTCGGATTTGCTTAATAAAGCTCCATCCTTTAAGGGGATACATTATTGACTTGCAGTAATTCTACTGGGAAACTCTCAATCAAACCTCAAACAATGTCCATCCATCTGGACTGGCATCAAAGTAGAAGTGCAGCGAACAGGGCACTGGCAGATCCTCCTGTATTATGAAGTCATCCAGTATATGCCTCCTCGTCTGCCGGCCATCGGCCAGTGTTAGCTCCACATAGGGATCGAAGTCGACAGTTCTATTAATGTCTCCACTACACTTACGTTCATTCTCAACAAGCATCAGGTTCCTTTGACAACATAATCGTATACAGGTGCCCAGTTTGCAGGCACATCCTCTTAGATGCCTGGGCACCTCCAACTTCTCTCCATCCGCCAGAATCTCGTAATCATATTCACCAGTTTGTTCTGCAGGAATTATCAGCTTCTCGAATAGATAAGAACCATTTGGGAGCTTTTTACTCTCTGTCAATTTGACTGTGTTGAAGTAATCGCAGCCAGGAATCTCGGCTGTTGTGCTGCTTATAAGAAGTAGAAGAAAGGGCATCCACATGTCGTATGCGCTGAATTTCTCTGCAATGCAAGCAACTACAATTATTTCAATGCTCATACTTATTAATGTATACTTGTGTGTATATATGTTTTTCATAAATACATAACTACAATATTTCATTAAATTGTTAATAAACCTTTCACTGTTGATCAAATGGCTTATTACAAATCATATCGTTGGTTAATACTGAAAAATTAATTTACGAAATGTATATGAGATACCGTACATAATGCTAAGTGATCTTAAAATTCCTAATACCTATTCCCTATTCCCTATTTCCTTTTCCCTATTCGCTATTTCTGAATTATTTTTATTTGTTATATTCGAAATTAAGGAAATCTGCAGCGTCCACATTTAAGATCACATCTTTGTTTCTCTCTAAAAACCTTATTTCCTATTAGCATTACTTGTAGTTTATATACTACTCGTCTAATTATGCCTATAATTTTATTCAATTACAATCCACATTGCAAACTAACTCTAGAACTCTATCGTTGTATGTGACTGCCTTAAATTATACGACATTTCCATTCAAATTAAAGTAATTCTTATAAATTTTATTTCTAATCATTTTTATCGAAATTAAAGGTATTATTATTTCAATAATTTATTGAATAAATAAAATTTACGAATAAATATCAAGATGTCCTTTCTTTTATTTGTACCCAAATATACAGTTTAATCAATTGATGAGAATCTGTGTAATGTATGCTATATAAATATGAATATTGTGATCAGCTTCAGATTTGGATCTGTTTAGTTTAGAACTATATCACTGAAGAGTTCATACTTGTTGTCTATTGCAATTATCAAATGAATATGCCAAAAATTCAAGTTATATAGATGATTAGATAAACGTTGTTGTGTTTCATCCGACATTATTATAAACAGTTCTCTGATTCCGCCGCATATTGTGTACAGGAAAACATTAATATTTCAATGGAAACAATGATTCATTTCAGTTCATTTATATGCATACATAAGAACACAACGTAAATACATATTATCTCCTGAAAGCAATGACCAGACACAAGAATAAGAGACGTTTAGCTGATATGACATATTCAATTTGAATATTTCAATAATTTCGATAAAAAAGTGATATAATTGAATGAATGAATTAAATGAATGAATAAAAACGATTAGACGCATTTGTCTATTTTAGAGATCCGATTTATTGACTATATGCTCGTACGACACAATGAATAATATCATTTCTACAGGGTATTAGCAATATTGTGGCGTGTCAAGAGCACTTTGTGCATTTTTAATAAACCAGTGCGTACAACAACGCAACAACATTAATACCCATTAAAAATAGTTCGAAAGGGTTATATTAATTGTTCGCAGATGTAAGTAATTGTCGCATATTTATTCCTGATCTACGAAGTTAATTTAGTCACTAGTTAGTGTTGATTAAATAAAAACGAATAATAAATGCGTACATTTAAAATCTTGTGTAAATGCAACTCTGTAAATAAGTAAGGTTAACTCAAAACTGGGCACAGGGCATCTCCAAGTTGAGTTCTCTAAACATACTAACTAGTTTACAAAGTTGTCTAGTTCAGTCTAGTCTAATACTTAGTATCACGATATAATTCAGTTGATGTTTTGTATGAATAATTACCCTTTAACCTACAAAATCTCTTTTAATTTTGCGATTATTTAAAGTTAGATTAGGTTTTTCACAAGTTCTAATTGAAATGTGCTGGCATTTTACTTCTTGTATTAAATAGTATTTTCCACTGAAATACTTACGAGTATGCATCTATAAATAGGTAGTAAATGTACTTTGTAAATGTGCTTGTGTCGTTTTTCGGGGAGTATATAGAATCTCTGGCAACGTGATCGGAACCCGCGACAAACTTGTTATTCGAACGACTGCTAAAGCGAAACTTAAAAGATTGCTCTTTGCTACACTTGCATCTTGTGATATAAAAACAAGAGAGTACTGACATCATCAAGTATACTTGCCGATTGTTCCTATAACAAAAAGTTCTCTTTGTTGGATAAAATTCCTTCTTCACTTGTGTCCATAACATATATCAAAATACGTCTCTCATTATCGGAGCATAAATACAAATTTAAAAATACTATCGCATTTGGACTGCCTCCTGTAAATAGTTACAATATTAGTGACGAATTTACAATGCCCTTTGCTATTGAAATATTAAAACTGCTGTATGATGTGTTATTTAAATGGCCGACTATAAAAATCGAAGGGCATTCGCCGTATTATCGATAAGTAACTTGCAGCAAAAGGAAAAAACGATTTCTTGATTTGTCAGTTATTTTCAAAATTTGACTTTCTTTAACTTACAAAATATATATTATAAATTTTTTTTTGTTCGATATACATATTTACAATAACATTACCGAATCATCCTATCAATAAATGCTTATTTACATATACAGATGATTAGGGCAAAATCAAAAGATCTTAACAAACATAAGAAAACGAACAGATCTTCGGTAAATTCCGAAGTTAACAAAATCTTTTCAAACTTTCTGTGTTTACAAATATAATTGAAATGTCAGATCCCAATATATACTTATTTTTAGTATTTACATAGGTGAAATTGCATCGGCTAAAGAGATTGTACAAAATTCTAGACTTAACTAGGTTAAATCGCATGGTTTGAAAAGATTGCACACATTTCTAGACATGGCTAACATTGGTATATGTAATTTTGGTATAAAATTATCTATAAGCTACACTACAAATTGTGACACCCCGTGACACGACGGCACTTTGTGTGTTCCATTTGTACAAAACCGTATTCTATATATATATATATATAAATTTGATAAGTGATAAGACAATGCTCTAGGCATTCAGAGTGCTGTCTGGCAACAGGAAAGCTTCTTCATCCTGTTCCTTGGAATGTGCGAGCAGCAGACTGCTCTTCACTTTAATCTTTGAGGATTCAACTGGAGCTGGATCATGTTTGGCCTGATGGACCAGCAGCAGGCCACGATTGACGCTTGAAAAATTGCACACATTACATTTATATATAATAGTCGATAGCTCCTGCTCCGGATGCCGTTTCTCAAGATGTATCTGTGGGTGGGAACACTTCATTAGAAAAGCGAATATGGCGAAATATAGTATATGTATGTAGATCTTAAATATACCCGATAGGCAGTGCTCTGTATGGCCCGAAAGTCGCAGTGTGGACACGCATAGCGTTTAGGATCCCGATGTGTGGCAAGATGACGGCGAAAGGAATTGTGATCGTTTGCCTCAAACTCGCACTTGTCGCACTTGAAGCGCTTGTTGGCCTGATGACTGCGCATGTGCAACTTGAGGCTGCTCTTTGAGCTGAAGACACGCTGCAAGAATAATATATAAAATATATTATATTTAAAATAATACGATTTTAAATGGAAATTATTTGTGTCATTATATCAAACAAAAAATAAAAAAGAGCGATTAGATAAGTTAGTAAATAGGCTTTAGTAACATGCAAATTAATAAAAATACATTACTTTTGAAGAGATGAATTTGTAAAGAATATTAAGTATCATACACAAGTGAAGTAAAAACAAATTAGATCATTAAATAGAGAAGCAAAAAACATTGCAAATTTAAATTACAAATAATAAATTATCTCTAAATCTCACCTGGCAAGTGTTGCATTGAGGCTGCTCGTTGCGCTGCTTGCAGAGATGTTCGCGCAAAGTTTTGCGATGTTTGAAGGCGGCGCCGCAATCCTCGCAGCGATGCAGCGTTGGAGTCGGAGTCGGCATCGTGGCCAGCTCCTCACTGGCACCCGACTTGGCCATGCCCAGACCCTGTGTGCGATGGAGACGTCGATGGTTCTTTAGTTGCTTGGTATTTTTGAATCCCTTGCCGCACTGCTCGCACTTGTAGTTGCGCTCCTCGGAGTGAATCTTGGCGTGTGTGTTGACCAGACGGGAGTAGATGGGCGTTTTGAAGCTGCAAAGTTGACAGCAATAAAGCTCCATATCGATCTCGTGTGTGCGCCAGAGATGTGTGTGCAGGCAATTCCAATTGCTGAACTGCGTTGATCTGCACTCCGGACAGATCATTGGCTGTGTCGAGGCCAGTGAGCCATTATGACAGCGTCCATGGTACTCCAGAGTGGATGGAGACTTGAACCGGAACATGCAGCCGTCCACAGTGCATTTGCCGCCCTCAGGCGCCTGAGCTGCGCCCTGTGCTGGCCGCCGTTTGGTCTGACCTGCTTGCTTTGCTCCGTAGGGTCTGCCACGCACCGATGTGCCTCCAGCCATCGGTTGTTCCACAGCAGCGGGCAACAGGTTGTTGGCCACATAGATGCGAGCGGGTTTCTCAGCAACAGTTACCGCTTCAGCGGCCAGTGGCACCAGTGGTGGCACTGGAGGACCACTGAGATTATCCGCTGACGTTGCAATCGCGCTTGCAGCTGGCGAGGCGGTAACGGGCACAAGAGGCGGCACGGAGGCAACGTCGGGCGTTTGCGGTGCATACAACTGCGGGAAATCCTTGATGAGAATATCCTCGGCATTGTGTGGCAACTCCAGCTGTGTGGCATCCTGCTCCGACTCCACACCGACTGTCGCTATGGCCGCCGGCACCGCCTCCTCCATCCAGGGCCAGCACTCCAGATCTTCAGCCAGATCGTAGCTGTCATCGTAACTTAAGGAAGGCGCTGTTGCCTGCGTCTGCTGATGGAATTCGACTAGCGAGGACTCCAGCGTTGTGGCGGGCGCACTAAGCGGCAATTCAAGCGGCAGAGGCTCCCGATTGGGCACAATCAGATGCTCTACCTCGTTGCGATTCATCAGATTGAGCTCATCCACGGTGCGCAGATGCAACGTGCCGCGTTGTGGCGCCTTCAATATATCCACATTCTTGATAAAGATCTTCTGCTTCGATGAAGTCGATGTCGTTGTTGTCGCAACAGGATTTACAGGCAAATAGTTGGCCAACTCATCATGTTGTATCGTGCCCAACTCGGTCAGCTGCTCATTGCCGGCCATTGTGGTTGGCAGCGGCGGAGCTGGTGGTGCGACTGGTGGTGGTGGTGGCGTTGGCTCCGTCACCAACGGCACACTGTGCTCAAAGTCTACGCCAAAGTCAAGATCGAGTGCGCTAAAGTTATTGCTGCTGGCGCTGCTGGCGGTGCCTGCACCGCTCAACACGGACTCAAAGCTAAAGGCCTCGGCGCACATGTTCGCCAGGGGCGCCAAAGCGGGCTCAAATCCGGGCAACGGACCTACCGGACCCGTTGGCGTTAGCAGCGTCTCAGCGGGAAATATCTCCACCGGACTGGCGATACTAGATGCGGCCACATCACTGAATCCCATGCCAGGCAGCAACATGGGCTCCTTTAAAATGTCCACGTTGCGTATGTAGATCTTGGGCTGACGCGGCTTCTCCGGCTCCACGCCCACCAGCATATTGTTGCCCATCATTAGCGTGGGCAGCTGTGGCAGCTGTTGCTCCACAGCGCTGGGCAGCTGGAAATCAAAGGGCAACAATGCTGGCTCTCGTAGCACATCGACGCTTTTAATGGATATCTTTTGGCCTGGCGGCTTTTGGACAACTATTGTTGTGTCTTGCTGTTGTTGTGTGCTGTCAACAACATCCACATCGTCCAGCAGGTCTAGAATATTGCCAGTACTGTCTGGCGGTGACGACAAGAGCGGCAGAAAGTCGGATAATTGATTGACATCCTGTTCCCGCAACGGTTCGCGCAGGCAGTCCACGTTCTTGATGAAGATGCGACTCTTGGTGGCCGGCAGCTGCGACTTCTTAGCCGTCGTCTCATTGGTTTTACCAGTGAGCTTTAGCGCCTGCAGCAGCGTGGATATTTCCTGCGGTTCCAGTTCATGATCCGCACTTAAATGCAAATCCAGCACGTCGATGTTGTAGAATACATTCGCACAGCCTGCAAGGGATTTGAAAAAGGAATTAGACAGTCGTCTAGTGTTTAACTGACTGCTCACCTGGACACTGGAGGCGACGCTGTGCATCGACGCCAAAACAGCCGCTGATGTGAGCTTGTGTCCTCACTTGGCACAGACTAAGGAACGGGCAGTTGGGACACTTGTTCAGCGGTGTCGACAGCACGGCATCTGTCTTGGATGTTGGCGGTGTAGGTGTGGCATTCGTTCTTTCCTTGGCCGCCGCCTCGGCCAGCTCTGATTTGATGAGTTCCGCCTCCGATTTGATTTCTGCCGTCTTCCGTCGAAATCCATTGCGATAACTCCTGCCCGACTGCTCCGATTGGTGCTGGAGATCTGTGGTGTGGATCTGCACAAAGGGTATGCAGGCACCCTCGGCCACGCCCCCCGCGCTGCCCTTGTGCGACGATGTTGCAGTTGCAGCTGCAGCGCAAGCTGCTGTTGTCGTTGTTATTGGGAGCGTGAGCAAAGCTTGGTCGTCGTCAAATAAACCGGTGAAATTGTCGTGATCCAGCGAGTGTATCGGTGTGGACAGCGAGAGCTCTGCACTGTGAAGCTGTAGCTAAACAACAACGGGCGCATGGCGAGATCAACTCCCACTTCGCAGAACAACAACAAAACAACTGGCAAAGTGCTCACCTGGTTGCCGACGGAGCTGTAGAAGCTCGAGAAGGCCACATCCGCATCGTTCATGTTGTAATGCATCTGGACTAGTTTATTGTTGCATTTTGTTTCCAACTTCGCATTACATTTCGCTGACAAAAAGCTGTGGCAAAAAGTGATCTGATAGCATATCAAAACATCTGATAACAACAACAACTGCAGCAGCAGCGATACAATTGCACAGCAGGGCTGCAAAGCTATCGATGGCGCTATCGATATATAGCACATTCCTGTGTCGATTTACAATTATCGATAGTGGCCCAAATGCTGTATTTCTTCATTTTGGGCAATTTAAATTCTGTACCAAATTATTTTTTTCCCACTTACCCACAAGATGTTTTTAAAAAACTTAGATTAGGTCAACTCTTAATTGATTTCAATGAAGAATATCTATTTAACCTTTGTTTGCTCCCAAAATTTATGCTGCACTCTAATTTTCTTAATTTTGAGCAACTTAAATATTTTCTTTGTAACTTAATAACTTTATCAAATCTAACCCGAAAGCACTGTCTCTTAAATCATTTTACTTATCTAGTCGATAAAACATTATTTTCAAACCTAACTAACAACACAAACTGTATTTTATTTCTAATTTGAGATGTAACAAATATAAGTTAACAAGTTGCAAAGGTTTATGCTTAAATGCTGCATTTAAATTTATTTAATATTGGCAATTAAAATCAGTGCAAAACTTTCTTTTTAATTTAAGTTAAAATTTGATAATTCTACGAAGGATGTACCATTTACATTTAAGAAATAATCCAGCATTGGTACAAATGTACCAAATGTGACAGCCCTTGTATCAATTACTTGACGAAGCATATCGATATGTTTGATAACGTTTATGTAAAGTAGTCGCACTGCGTTGAATTATCGCACGATTAATACGATACCGCATTGAACCATCACTAGCGGCAGCCGACCGTGCAAAACTTGCAGAGTTTATTGATAAATTTTATGAAATTTTCGTGTATTTGAAGTTTATTAACAAATAAAGCGACAAAATGCCGCGTATAATGATCAAAGGCGGCGTCTGGCGCAATACAGAGGTGAGTGTTTAGCAGTTGTTGTTATATTTAAGTAAAACCACGCGTTCGCTGTTTTTCTTGCAGGATGAAATTCTCAAGGCGGCCGTAATGAAATATGGCAAAAATCAATGGAGCCGCATTGCCTCCTTGTTGCACCGCAAATCGGCGAAGCAGTGCAAGGCACGCTGGTACGAGTGGCTGGATCCGAGCATCAAGAAGACCGAATGGTCGCGCGAGGAGGACGAGAAACTATTACATTTGGCAAAGTTGATGCCGACGCAATGGCGCACAATAGCGCCCATAATTGGACGGACTGCAGCACAATGCTTGGAGCGCTATGAGTATTTGCTGTGAGTGTAATGTGCGTATACTCATTTCGACTTTTACTCACTCTACAGCTCTTTACAGCGATCAGGCGCAGCGCAAAGAGGATGGTGAGGACACAATGGACGACCCGCGCAAGCTGAAGCCCGGTGAGATTGATCCCAATCCAGAGACAAAGCCGGCAAGGCCCGATCCCAAGGACATGGACGAGGATGAGCTGGAAATGCTGTCGGAGGCGCGTGCCCGTCTCGCCAACACGCAAGGCAAGAAGGCGAAGCGCAAGGCACGCGAGAAGCAGTTGGAGGAAGCGCGTCGCTTGGCCACGTTGCAGAAGCGCCGTGAACTGCGCGCCGCCGGCATCGGCAGTGGCAATCGAAAGCGCATCAAGGGCATTGACTATAATGCAGAAATTCCCTTCGAGAAGCGCCCGGCGGCAGGTTTCTACGATACCTCCGAGGAGCATTTGCAAAAACAGGAACCGGACTTCAACAAGATGCGGCAGCAGGATCTAGATGGAGAGCTGCGCTCCGAGAAGGAGGAGCGCGAACGCAAGCGGGACAAGCAGAAGCTCAAGCAGCGCAAGGAGAACGAAGTGCCGACGGCCATGCTCCAGAACGTGGAACCGGAACGTAAGCGCTCTAAGCTGGTGCTGCCCACGCCGCAAATCTCCGACCTGGAACTGCAGCAGGTGGTCAAGTTGGGACGGGCCAGCGAGATGGCCAAGGAGATTGCCGGCGAGAGTGGCATTGAGACAACGGACGCGCTGCTGGCGGATTACTCTATTACGCCCCAAGTTACGGCCACGCCTCGCACGCCAGCGCCATATACGGATCGCATTATGCAGGAGGCACAGAACATGATGGCGCTGACACACACGGAGACGCCGCTCAAGGGTGGCCTCAACACGCCACTGCACGAATCCGACTTCTCCGGCGTGTTGCCCAAGGCGGCGGCGATTGCCACGCCCAACACCGTTATTGCCACGCCCTTCCGCACCCAGCGGGAGGGAGGCGGAGCTGCCACACCTGCCGGCTTCCTTACACCCGCCTCGGGTGCTCTGCTGCCCGTGCTTAAGACCGGAGCAGTTGGCAACGCTACGACGCCCGCCTTTGTGCGGGACAAACTCAGCATCAATGCCGAGGAGAACATCGGCGCCACCGAGACGCCGGCGTTGTTCAAGAACTACCAGAAACAGCTGAAGTCGACGCTCAGGGAAGGACTCGCCACGTTGCCGGCGCCACGCAACGATTATGAGATTGTGGTGCCGGAGCAGGAGGACAGCGAACCCATGGAGACGGGCACGGAGCCCGCTATCGAGGATCAGGCCGATGTGGATGCCCGTCTGCTTGCCGAGCAGGAGGCGCAGCGTAAACGCGAATTGGCCAAGCGCTCCCAGGTCATTCAACGCAGTCTGCCGCGTCCCACCGAAGTCAACACGAAGATCCTGCGGCCGCAGTCGGAGAAACAGAATCTCACCGAGCAGCAGCAGGCGGAGGAGCTAATCAAGCACGAGATGATCACAATGCAGCGTAAGTACAAGAAATCTTTCTTAAATTAATCCTTTGAAGTTCAGGCTTTTACAAAGTCAAGGGAAACTAGAAAACGATTCAGATTTAAGCCTTGAGTGCAACCAAATAAATTGCAACAAATCGACAAAACTAAACTGACGACTATCTCAAAACTCGTTTAGTTTACGACTCGGTGAAGGATCCGGTACCTGGTCAATCGCAGCACAAGCTGGAGCAGCTGCAGAGTTACTTCAAGGCCAATCCGTTCGAGGAGATATCGGAGGAGGAGCTTGCCGACGCCAAGCAAATGTTGGCCGATGAAATGGAAGTGGTGAAGGAGCGCATGTCGCACGGTGAGTTGCCGCTGGATGTTTACGCCCAGGTGTGGCAGGAGTGTCTTGGCCAAGTACTCTATCTGCCATCGCAGCATCGATACACACGTGCCAACTTGGCCAGCAAGAAGGATCGCCTTGAGTCGGCGGAGAAGCGACTGGAACAGAATCGCCGTCACATGGCGAAAGAGGCAAAGCGATGCGGCAAGATTGAGAAGAAGCTGAAGATTCTCACGGGCGGATATCAGGCACGTGCTCAGGTGCTAATCAAGCAGCTGCAGGACACATATGCGCAGATCGAACAAAACTCGCTGTCGCTGTCCACATTCCGTTTCCTCGGCGAGCAGGAAGCGATTGCCGTGCCGCGACGCCTTGAATCACTACAGGAAGACGTGCGTCGGCAAATGGAGCGAGAAAAGGAATTGCAGCAAAAGTACGCTAATCTGGCCGAGGAACGCGAGTCGCTCTTCAATCAAATCGAGCAGCTGTCCGGCGAGCGACCCACGATACAGCAACTGCTCGGTGTGGATCAAGAACAGGATCAGGAGATGCAGCCACAGCAGGCCTAGAACAACACAGTCATCATTCACATTATCTATTAACCCAAAAAAGATTCAATACAAATACACAATTTATTCATCTAAACTTAAACCGGAATTTAACTAGTGGCCGTATTTTTGGTAGACCCACTCCTTGTTGTCCAGCGGACAGACGTGGCGCGTCTTCAGCCAGCGTGCAATGCAGTGGTAATGGAACGCATGATTGCACTCCCCCCAGGCCACAGTGCACTCGTCCTTGTTGGCATTGGGATCCGCCTGGCACTCGATGCACAGATTCATGATGTGATTGCGGCAGATCGCACAGTTGTCCACTGCTACGTCCCAGGACCAATTTGCATGCGCCACCCACTTCTTCACCACGAAGCGCTCGCTTTTCTTCTGGCTGCCGGACGCTACGTCGTCCTCATTGAACTCTTCTAAGTCGTGGAAGTCCTCGGTTTCTTCCACTTCAATTTCTTCGGTCGTGGATCCGTTTTTGTTAGAAGTTTCCATTTTATACTTTTTTTCACAGGTTTTACAAATAATTTAAATATATGAACTCCAAATATTTATTACGGCTCAAGTTTTCATCTCTGGATAGAGATTTCAAAGCCAGCTGGAAAAATAGAGTCGAGGCGGGAGCAACAACAGGGTGCCCTGAGTCAGTCTTCTTTGTTATTTTTGGCACGCCGAAGATGTCAAACCCTTGCAGAACCCTGCTGCACTTTTCAACCGATCTTTCTCATGGCAGCTATATGATATAGTGAACCGATTTAAACCAAATTTGTAGACTCTGTGAGTTTGGTTGAAGTGTGTCGAAAAATAAAAGAGTTTGTCAGTTATTAGAAAATGTAGAAATTAATTAGCCTGACTATCTGAATTTGCAAACTCCCATCACAAATGTTTCCCTGGTTCATTTCTGGTTTAAAAGTCGATAAGATAGATAATCTATAATTATAACGGTTCAATTACTCTTCATTTGCAATATATTTATTTAGTTCTGTTTTCAGCATAAATACATATACATATAAGATTTGAATTTGGTGCTAAAATACTAACAGTTTTTACTTTCTCATTTTTTCGTTTTCTTTATTTTCTTTTTTTTTTCTTCTTCTTTTTTGTTAAATCTAAGCACGATTTTATTGTTTTATGTTTATGAATATATATTCTCTGTAGTTTCCACTTGGGGGATATAAATAGATAATGCAATTTATTTAATTCGCAAACGCGTTTAGCTTTAGCTATGTTTTGTATACTTGAATTAGGTAGTTTTGTTCTCTTTGTGTTGTGTTGTGTAAAATTTAGAATTGATTCCTCAGAGTTTTCAGCAGCACTTGCGTGGATTATTGCCTATATGCGACAGACATACATGTACAGAGTTGTGTTGATTATTTGATAGACAATAATAATAATACATAATAATAATTATAATCGTAATGATATACATAATGATTGCAAGCATAGATACCTATGTATTTATGTCTCTACAGGGTTTACTAACAATAAGATTGATTTCATAAGTATTTTTTCGTATAATAATTGATAAAGATTGATTGATTGAGAATAATCTAACACGTCACGCCAGACGGAATATATGTATAAATATATATATATATATATATAGACAGGAAGATGTGTATTATAGATTGTCCACTAGTAGAACTCTTGGAGGAGGGGAAACCCGGTTAATCGTCGTCGTCATTGATGGCCGCGCTGCTCCGAGAGATTTTCATGTAGGCAGCACAAATACACTCGCAAACGAAACGATATTGACTCTGAAAGGATTAGGCATTCATTAGGCTTTTGCCAGAGATAATGACAGCTGATTCAGGTTACTCACCACATTCTGAACCATGCAGGCGCGTTGATCTCTCATGGTGCGCACAATATCCAGCGGATAGACGGGTTCTCGCGCCTCCATCAGCGCCAGGGCAGTGTCCATCAGAATGAGGACTCCAGTGCGTCCAATACCCGCCGAGCAGTGTACAATCACTGGCGGGTTGGCAGCGCTGATGCATCTGCAAAAGGAATAGTTTAATCTTTATCATTCCGACACCGGACACTCAAGTATTTCTTACTGATGCACGCTGGTGGAGACTGGAGTTTCGTCCTCTGGCGTCGCTCCATTGCTGGCCGCGCATTTGCGTTCGCTCATGAGGCCGCCATTCTCATCCGCATCCGCGTCCAGTAGTCGCACCTGCTTCAGACTCTCCTCGATCTCCTGGAGCAGCGTGCGATTGCGTGCGGCGCGCACGCGCTCTGTGAACTCGAGAAACAGATTGGGATCGGAGGGAACACAGTGGTCCGGCCAGGCGAGATACTGCATGTGATGAATGTGCCGCTGCTCGTGCTTATCCCGCAGCACAAACTCGCGAAAGACAAAGCTGCCCGTCTCGTCGGGCTTCTCGCTGAGACAACGTACCGAGAAGCCGTCGCCAAGCTGCAGTTCATCCCCAGTGACTGGCCAGTACTGATGGCATTTCTGGCGACCCGCCTCCATCACCGTAGTGAGCATAACCAGCAGGTGACTGCTCTCCTGCTGCACCATGCGCCAGAAGTCTGTTGTTGTGCTGGCCAGCGGACCCTGTGTGGCAATATAGCGATTCACCACGCCTCCCGGTATCTCCATGTTCACATAGTTGGCATTGATGTAGTCCCCAGTCAACGAATTAACCAACGAGACCCGCGTACAGTCATCTGGAACGATTTGTGGATTAATAACGATTTAAACAGGAAGTATTATCATTGGCTCGTCTGAGATTTGATTCCCCTACCAGAATACTGTACATTTCAAAAAGACTTTATAGTTAATTTTAAGTAACTTAAAAAATAGATTTTTAAGTTTGCTCAAAGTATCTTAAGCAATACTGAAGTTGTACGTACAAATGTTAAATTATCGACCAATCGCTCCTTTGATAGTGGAGTTCGATAATTATTAACTTTGGCTGGGGTTTTCAGTTTTTATAACATTAACTTGATATTCGACCTATCCTTCCTGTGGTATCTCTATTGTTAGTATTATTAAATATATAACTGATGTGTTTCACTAAGATATATTAAGAATAAATCGAGTACAACAGTAGTATGATATAGTAGTTGTGTGATTTTCACCAAATCGAATAACATTATAATGTTAATTGTGGGTTTTGTTGAAATATAAACTGCCACCTACGAAGTTTTAAAACTTCCAGACTAGTTTTTAGCAAATCTGACGGACAACCTTCCTGTCTAAATTAAAATACCCGCTGCAAGAGTAAATTTAGAGATCTAAGCGATGCACTCACAGGGGGATATGTCGCGGTAACGATTCTTTGGCGCATTCGCTGGCTTGCGTGCCTCTGTTATGGCCAAATCGGGATTCTTGCGATACATCAGCTCGTACTGGGCGAGAAGAGCTCCCGAGGCGAGTCCATCGCTGAGCAGCAGGAGACTCTGTGTGAAAAGGGCGTCGCCGTCCAGCAGATTCGAGTGCGAGCCAATCTCGTCGCTCTCGGGCACATACTGGTACAGTGGCTCCTCCTCCAGCAGCAATGGAGCCGATCGCTTTGGCCTCACAGTGAGCAACAGTTCGCCGCTCGATTGATGGCGACAGTCGCGAATCATGGCCACCACTTGCTCGTGCCGCAATCCGTGCACGTCCCGGCCGTTGATCATGAGCACCTCGTCGCCCTCGCAGACACGCGGCGAACAGCGATCGGCGGGAGTGTGTGGCACCACCTTGGACACTTGCACTGGCAGGCCGAGATCAACGCCGCCCTTCACATTGAAGCCATATCGGCCTTGGTCGTCGGCCAGCAGTCGCATCGTGATCAAATCGCTGCCACTCTCCGGCTGCTGTTGACCCACTGCGTCCGCTATCGTCGTGGGCAGCAGCAAGGGACTGTGCTGACCCGAGCTGTATGCGGGCGGCATTGGGGAGGGCGTGCCGGACTCGAAGCGTCGAGTGCACTGCTCGATAAAGCCAACATCGCTATAAAAGAGAAATAATTACAACGAATGAAAATACTGCTGACGAGTATGTTCGACAATGAGATACTCGCTACCATAGCAAGTATGTGCACCCACTTACAAACAACTATAATAATTTGACAAAGGTAATAATGTAAAAAGAATTAATCAACAGCCTAACACGTATTTGCACTCACTTACATACATATAGAAGCATATTTTAACAGATCGTAGTTTGTAGTCTGTAGTGTCAATGCTTTCTTTTCTTGCTTTGTTTCTTGAAACACGTCCAAGTTTATTGTCCAATCGTAATGACATTTTCCGGTCAGTTCAGAACTTGGTTATGTGACATACGTACAATAGATCATAAAATTTTAAATTGCCTTGCAATTATATTAGATTAGATACAAAGTGAATAACCAAGAAAAGTCTTCCGGGATGCGAACCTTTGACGAATGGTTTACTTGGCAACTATTGTTGACATAGGAGTTTATTATGCGATCGTGATAAAATTTCCATAAAGGATTCGGACCAGGGAACTTATCATGTATTCCAAAAATCAATAGCTGTTAGGACTCATGAGACTATTTTCATCAAGTGTAGTAGGTTTAGCTCCTACAGTTTTTGAGTTTTATGACGGACACGTCTTTAAAAACTCTGCTGATTAAGAATATATATATAGTTTATGGGGACTGATTTTCTCCTCTTATATGCATTGTCACCAAGTTATAACCCTCTACTACGCTTTGGGCAGCGAAAATACACATAATTGTACGGTTTACACCACAGACACTTACAGCTGAATGTCGTACTCGTCGCTGTGCTGTTCCCAGGCCTTGCGAGGCAGCGCATCCGCCTGTTTGGACGTAACTTTGGACGTGTCGTGTGGACGGCTTGTTTTCGTGATGGTCAGAATGGTGGAGGCGGACGGATGCGGCTTGCCATTGTGGGAGGCGGTGCTGTCGGAGCCGCTGCCGTTTCCGTTGTGCAGCTGCTGTGGCGTTCCATCGACGGAACTGCCACCTCCTCCGGCTCCTGAGCTTGAAGCAAGCAGCCGCTTGCTGGGCGATCGCACAAATACCTTGTGAATGCGTCCACGCTGCTTGGACTCCTGCACCGCCTGCAGTTCCGTGCGGCCCGAGTAATAGAACTTGCTCCCCAGACTGATATTGAGGAACCTCGAGAGTCGATGCGGTCTCTTCAGCCGGAAGAAACTGTGGTGCTCCACGCAGGACTTCCACAAGGCCTTGGCGTGCTTGTGGCTGTTCATGCCGAAGCCCAGCAAGGTATCGTAACTTTCGCTCGGCTCCCGACGCAGCTGGATGAAGAAATCCTTGCGCTTGAACGACACTTTCACCATTTTGCTCCAGGAAAACGTGTTGATGAGCAGTCCGTGCTGGAACACCAACAAACCCACCGCCGAGACGCCCAGCTGCAATTCTTTGCCATTGGAATCTGTCGCCTTGTGCAGATCAATGCCGTACAGTTCCAAGCGCTTTCCGTGCTCCAGATAATTGTACTCCGCGTCCGCAGGCAACTGTCCTCGATGCAGCTTGTGCAGCTCGCAGATCTTTCGCTCCGCCTCCGTCGTCTGCTCAGCCAGCAATTGAAGACCACTCAAGTAGCCCGGCTGATGTTCCACGGCATTGAAGTCGCCCACTTCCGCTGAAAGGCAAAGGTGTGTATTAGTTACTCTGGTTGGAAGATGGGGAAGTTACTCACATTGCACCGTGTAGCTGGCAAGCAGGCACTGTGTGTTGCTGGAGCACGGCAATTGACCCCGCAGAATGTGGCGCTTGATCTGCAGATAGAACTGGTAGCGTGTGAACTCCTCCTGCAAGCGGCTAGGATCGCTTACAAAGAACTGAAAACGGACAAAAGGGAAGGCATTAAATAAACATCATTATCAGTGAGAGGACAATGAGTAGGAGTTCAGAGAGATGAAGTAGTACAAGGTGGAGAAGGAGGAGGGACAACAGCAAGAGTGGTTTAAAAAGAAGGAGGTGTAGGAAGAGGAGGAATATTAGTAGGAGCAGTTATGGTGTGGGAGCTACAACAGTAGAGGCAGGAGCTGTAAAAGTGAAGGAGTGGAAGTGGACGAATAGGGGATATGGCAGCAGGAGAGGAGGTTTGGAGAGGAGGAGAAGTGGAGGCATATGAGTTGGAGTAGGAATGCTCACCTTAACTCTAAACTCTAATAATGGAACGGCATCATTGTCAAGCGAGACACTGCTGCATTGCTTCTTGAATTGCTTCTGTGCGTCAACCCATCTCTATAAAGGAAGTATCGTATAAGTAAGATCATATTCAATTAAAAACACTTATTGATTCACTTACCACAACGTCGCCGGGCTTCTGTGGAAACAATAGACCAAAATAGTCCCTTTCGGATAGCTCGAGATATTGAAAGACCTGATCTAAGAGCTCAGAGCCTTTCGCACGTTTCTGCAAGAATTAAAAGCATAAAACATATTTATATACTATATAGAGTTGGATTGATCGAAGATACAACTATCAGTCATTCAACATTAAGCGTATCTTTTGAATTTCATGCAGAGGGTGATATTTCTTAATTAAATCGATTCGTTTAGTTTCCCATCTTTTAAAATGAGTTTATAGTTGTTTATTATAAGTATATATGGAATTTTTCAGGAATTCTTCATTGAACTTTTCAATTTGGTATTTCTTCTATTATTTATATAGCGATTTGTTACTTTTCTAACTGAATCTTATTGAAAGTTTAAATTTCGAATGCTTTCTATGGTTTTCAAAGGCTTTTCTTAGTAGATTTCTCCAAGATTTTCACTTTTCAGTTGACTAAATGCTTGGCACATAAAATGACGTTAATTTGGTTGCAATTTTGGTAGACAAATCTCATCTGGGCATATCGCAATTTGCCATCTCTTGAGTTGGAGAAACGAAACGAATCGTGTTTGGCATTTAGACAAGTGCGTGTTGTGTCTGTTTTGTTCCGCCCAACGAGATGAAAGTGAGAGTCAGATGGAAATTGAGATGCATCTTTTAATGTGAAGATGAGTACAACAACAATGGATGGATAGTGCACGCAATACACACGACAAAGCGACTTTCTACGAGGTCTTTGTTTTATTTACACATTTTGCAATCGTTGTTTTTATTAATAAGGCTACTAGTATTATGATTATGCGCATTTCAATGAGCAACTACTGAATATGCAGACAAATGAAGGGGGAGTCTGGGAGTTTCTCTAGACTCACCTCAATCCGAAAGGTGTGCGTGATGTCATCTAGGAACAGGACGGTGACGCATTGTTGCCGTTGTTGTTTCTTGTCGCGCGCCAGTTCTGTGGAGCCTCCGCGTAGTCGGTAGTTTCTGCTCAGGTTGCCCAAACGAAAGCGCTCAAACATGGCCCAGCTCCATACTGCCCCCGATTAATTGCTAAACTTAGATATCTGTGTGTATTGCTTGTTCTTGCTCCTTTTTATTTGGGGAAAGCAAGCAAGTTCTTTCTTCTTTTTTGTTGGCTGGCAGTTGAAATTGTTTATTCGATAAAATGGCAAGACTTTGACTTTGGACGTGTTGGTTCACGTTATGGCTAAGACTTTGGATGGATAATGCTCTTCCTTCCTGCAATTGATTGTTGCTTGAGTTCGCTCTGTAAATAAAACAATAACATGTATTAATTTCATCAAGCACAACATGTATAAATACTTATAGCTTACAGTGATAATAGTTAAATAACAAATTTAGTTTTATAAATATTACTTATCCCTAAATTTTGTAAACATATATTTATTATTATTATTTATTTTCCAAAGTAGAAAAACAGTTGCCAATTTAAGAAATGACGCGTTTCTTGTTGATATTATTTATTATAATTGAATTCTTTGTTGTTTTATTGTATTATTCATACATAAATTATTATTATTTTAATTATATATACATATATATATATATATATATATATATATATATACATTTTCGTCAGAAGAATACATAGTTAAGAAGATTTCATATGCGTTTTCTTCTCTATTCCTACTGTATAACAATTTATATCCAGCAGGTAATTCAATCAGTAAACACTTCTTTACTTGTGATGAATCAGTAATCAGTATCTGCTGGCATGATACCTTTTCAAACAAATCAGCCTACTGCTTGATAACTTTTTATTAAATCAGTCTTACTGTATTCGTTGTTTATATAAAAGAATCTATATCATCTGTGATACTATTTGTACGATTCAATTTTGTTGTTGAATATGTCCTGCTAAATGCGAAAAGTAATAACCAGGTATCATTATTGTTGATCAGAATTATTTGCTGAATGACCCCATTATTTTATGATTTAGTATCTCTCAAATTTCAAAGCGTATTTCTCAGTCGTTGCAGAGTCATAGCTTGTTATGGCTTTTCCCTTTGACTTGTCTACGTCCATTGTTTACCTTTGTTCAGTTATTGCTCAGGTGTGCGAGTGCGGGAAAAGCACTTCACATGACAACGTTTTGGCCTAAAGGTCTTCGCTGGGCGCATAACTTCACGCGCCAGCGAACAAGGCATACACAGACGCATACACACAATACACACTTGGTGTGGACAAGCCATCGACAAGTGTAGAGTGACTAATATCGTCTTCGTCGACTTCCTTTTTGTCTTTTCCCCGCAATTGAATAAGTCAAATGTGTGTGTGTGTGTGTAGATAAGACACTGGCCCACATATACACCCACACACACACGCACACACACACACACACACACACACTCTGTCTTCATTGATGATTGATGCACCGTGTAATTGGCTTAAGAGCTTTTCAAATGATATACGAACTAGTTATAAATATCGAATTATGCATTTGTTCACAGTTTCTGCTTTTGTGTATCTTTTCTGTCTCGTTTGCTTTTCTTTTTAGACATTTCCTGTTATTTATCTGTAATATCTATTGTCATAAAATGAACTATCTATTGATATATGTTGCTGTAAAGTGTCTTTATGTGAGAAAATATCTTTTAGTTAATTTATAGATATGTTTTTAATCATTTCAGATTATATCTAGATTTCTTGACAGTTTTGTGATTACTTTAATGATTTAGAACTACATATACATATTTTGTGCTGATATTATATTCTTTTTTTAGCATATGACGGGTTATTGACTGATTATCACAATCTTTAACCACAGTGCATAGATTGCAACTCTGTTTGTTATTCGTCGCTTTCTTCTGCATTTCTTCTTTGTATTGAACCAAGTACACACACCCACACACTCACACACACACCCACATACATACTAGGCCATGTATACACTATTAGTTATAGCAAATACAAATGTTGCTATTCGTAGTACTCGTATGTACATGTGACAGATAAAGATATTTTTGTTTCTCTGTTCTATATTAATACACAATTTCCGGCTGGCAGCCGAACCAAAGAGAAACAAATTGAATTGAGGAAAAGTCAAGTACATAAATATCTGCGCAATAACAAAAGTTTTCATATAATATTTATAATGTTAAACGTTTTTAGCTATATTAAATTTCGTAACTCATATCAAATATCAAGTAAACCGAGTAATATTTTTTTTCAGCCAGTTTAAAGTTTACAAATGCAGCGTAAAGAAGAATTGACAATTGCTCGCGATTAAGAGTCTTCAGATTGTCATTGAAAATACGGATTAAATGCAACTTTCCAATTAGTCTAATTTACAATATCTAACATTACAATCGATAGTCCAGTTTTCTACACAGTTGACACAATGGGTTAAGCTGCTTAGACAGCATTTGTAGGCTTTTTATACTGTGTGTTTTTCTTTCGTTATCAGCAAATTAATGCAAATTTGTTAGACACACACAGAGAAGAAGAAGAAGACTAATGCCCCGCATTTAACCCCACCTCGTTTTTGTAATGGGTCGATAATTTTGTAGATTGCGCTCAACAGGTTGCAGAACAGTTGAACAAAATCAGGTTGCGTCATTTGCGACGTTCACGCCCACGAGGCCAAGTCACCTCCCCCTTTCCCTCCATCATCAAGTTTCTCACCTCGCTGTCAACTGATTCAGGGAATCGACGAATCGACTGTTGGCCATATTTGAACGGAAGCCTTATAGACTTGTTGTGGTTATGACGGCTTTTGTAATACGCCGCAATCGAGTCGAGTATTTAATGTTTCTCTATATGGACAATGCAAGTCAGGAGAGACAGAGAGAGAGATAGAGAAGTAGAGAGGGAGGTAGGACGGCACTTCATTTGTTTGTATTTATTACATATTTATTTATTATGCTCTTTTGTTTGTCATTAATTGAAAACGAAATGAACAACGTTGTATTGTTTCCATTGCATAAACAAAGTAAACACACACACAGTATTATACCTAAAATGCATTTTCCTGACAACAACAGCCAAACTTTTGGTTCGTTGACCGACTTTTGGCATATCCCCGCCCCTTACCTATTCCCTTCCCTTTTCACCAAATATGGGAGTCATGGTGCCAATTTGTTTATTATGTTTAACTCTATGTATGTATGTGTATCTTTATATAAATATGTGCATATGTATTGTGCTTATGTTTTTGTATGCAGATTCGATTTGCTTTTGTTTATTTGTGCACTTCGGCAACTGAAAACGCTGTGGAGCAGCTTCCGTTACGACCAACAGTGGTTAGAAACATGTTTAAATGAAAAGTAATAAGTATATTAAGATTGAGCAACTTGCGAAACATTGTGGTTAAAATAGAGTAGGCAAAACAATAGAAAATGTAACAAATTCATATATTTAACAAATATATCAAATACAAATTTGGTATATCAAATCAAGAACTTTAAAAAGTAATCGAACTTTCTGTGTTTACAAGCTACCTCCCATTATATTTCAATTTATGTCTTGCTTGAGCTTTTAAAAGTTCTGCAAAACCATATTTAATTAACTTATATTAATATATATGCTGATTATAAATTAGTCTTTTATGAGTAGTTATATTATTTATAAACACAATTCTTAAATAAATTAAACTACGCAAATACAAAAGGCACAATTAAATCCAATGCAACTTATTTTTAAACAGGTTGCGCACCAATGTGCGACTTGTGTTTTTTTTCTTTGTTCGCGTGACCCGCTGTGCAAATGGGGGAAATGGGAACGTAAGCAAATCCAATTTGCTGGCAGATGCTGGAAGTGGATCAAGAGAAGGGGAGAGGGGAAACTAACTGATGTTGAACCGGTTGAGAATTTGCCATCTAGCGAACGCAGCACTTCAAAAAAAAACTGAGCTTTGATGTCTGCCAGGCAGTTGGTCAGTCACGTAGATTTGGCGCAGATACGAGAGATGAGTCAACTCGTAGAGAGAGGTAGCGAGGTAACGGTGACGGGGCTGGAAAACGACAAATATCAACCTCTCAAGAGGTCACATATCCACTCTCTCTCTCTCTTTTTCTCTTGCTAGGTAAAAGAAGTATGTACAGTATACCAAGTAATTGTATTGACAAACTAAAATTTTAAACTTGGAAGAACTCTATCTATTATGTTTAAACGTTTAAAAAAAAACCATTAAATTCATTTAACTATTTGTATTTGCATTTTTACTTGGTTAAAACAATTACTTATCCAACTGTAAGTTAAGAATTAATTAAGAAATAAATTCACATACTTTATTATGCAAAAAAAAGAAGAAAATATGTTGGTTTCGTATCTATTATGTTTAAATTTTAACTAAAAGAAATAATGAGATTTATTAGGTTTATCTATTTTTAAAAATGCAAAAACAGATATCTGCATTTATTTCTTGTTTAAAACCATTACTTAATCAACTATAAGTTAAGAATTAATTTATACAAAAATCCATTTGACCAAGAAATTCGTTTTCTTGATGTTTTAATTATTGTTCTTACTTTAATTTATGGCTAAAATTTACAGAATTGTTGAGTTTTAGATATCTGAATCATTCAGGTACGCTGAACCGTTTTCTTTGTCAAAAGAACTACTTGATATACTGTACTTGTAGGAGGCTGGCCAGCGTTATCCAAAGAAACAGAACCCGCAATGGAGTGAGCTTTGTACTCGGAACTCGTTGTTCGTAATCGAAACCGCAGGCGTTGAACTTGTCAAACATCGCGATAGGAAACGTAATATGAAACTGCAAACCACATAAACCAAGCAAACAAACAGCAAAAAAGGTGTCACACCGAGAGGGGTATATGAGGAGGAGAAGAAAGAGAGGGAGCAGGGGTAGCAGGTCTCCGCCTGTCACTCAATTTCAATTAGGGCACATCACTCAATGATGTCCATCAATGTTTGCCGGAGCTACTAGCAAGGAGCTTTTGGTATGATGGCAACCCTAATCAAAGTCAAAGCTCAAAAGGGGCTTTTTATTAGAGAATACGAAGGAGAAGTGGGGAAGCGATGTGCAATTGAATTTGCCGTGTCAGAGACGCATCAATAATGTTGCCTCATGCATTTGCATTTGTTTGGTTTTATGTGCTTCGCCGTTATGCTTCAGGGTTGCCATGTGCACGCACAAGCAAGGGGGCCGGCAAGAGCAGAGGCAGAGCAGGGCTTAGGTGAGCAGGGTTCCCTTTCTGCTTATCGCTGTTTGCCTTTTAATTTTTATTGCTGCTGACGAACGTTGCGCACCCCGACAACGAAATTCTTATGCTATTTTCGTGTTCATATTTCACTTGCAACGACAACGACAACAGCCCCCAGGCCCAAAAGAGACCCAAGCAGCCCCGGGCAGTACACACACACGCACACACCCAGACAGTTTTCTGGTTGTTTACGCTTGCGATATTCTTAATGCTCTTCAACATTTTTTGGGGAATAGCCCTTGTTAAACGATTTTTACCCCACAATACTCCGTTTGCAGGTTTCCCCATCTCATTGGACTTTCTTTCGAAACTGTGCTAAGCTTAATGCGTCGAAAGGGAGAGAGAATAAAACTAGTTTAATTAATTAAACGATTTGTAAACACAATGCAATGATTAATTGCATACACACAGAGAAATGCATGTGTATGAGTGCATGCGGGCTATCTGTTACTTCATTGCATTGCATCTCTGCTGCTGCTTCTTTGTAGGATGCACTTGTGCATGTATATGTGTGAGTACGCTCTCTCTCTCCCTGTATAGACTTTGATTTTCAAGCAAATCTAGCAGAGACGCTGCGCTGAGTAGGCGGTGTCTTGAGATGAGCCAAAGCGAGACAGCGAGCATAAGTAGAAGAGAATAATAATAATAATCAAAGGGCAGCAGTGCGGTGGCGTTGATTCTGCCTGCGGCAGCAGATAAGCATGCACACAAATACAGACACACACATAAAAGAGTTAAATGAACCGCTTTTGACAGAGATCCTCAGTGCTCACCTTGTTTTGCTGATATCTTATGTACATATATATGTATTTTTCTGTTGCATTTTCTTGGTATTTCACTGTTTGCTTTTGACAGCTGAATCACATGTAAATTACAAAATTACAACGCTCCTTCGTTACTTGATAAAAAAAGAGTACAAACGTACGCACAGACACATCCATGGACTGGTCACAAAACACCGCCACACACACACAAATGCACAGGGACGCGAGTTGGAAAGAAAACAACGAAACAAAATAGAAAACTGTCCAACTATGAAGCCGTAATTGAAATTAAATTCTTGAACTTTAAAGCTGCTGTACCGCAAGCAAATAATGCTTTCGATAACGAACAAAATTAACAAAAAATTAAAATAAATTTAATTTTTTCTTCTCCGAAACCGAACGAACCAAGGCGAGCAAAGACGAACTAGTGGTGTGGAAAATGTCGATACGTGTGTACATCCAGCATATCGATATATCGATATTTGCGAGCGCATAAACGATACTTCAATACGATACTATCTGCGACATTATTATCGATATTTTCGGTTGATATTTAATATCAATCAGAAAGCTGGCGGTATGTTTACACTCTGACTAAGGCTCGCTGTTACAAATAATAGCAACAAATATTTAAAGTTGATTTTAACGTTTTAAATAAAAGATTTAAATAGTTCAATTGAAATATAAGTCAGTAAAATAGTAGTTAGAGTTTAATTTATTATAGGCGATTATTTACATAAAACTAAACATAAGCGTTGTTTGAGGAGTTGATTAAAAGTGAAAACTTGAGACATTAAATTCAGCATTGAAAAAGCGACTAAAATTCATATTTAAAATTAAAATAATATTATTATTAAATTACAAATTCGTTTGCTGGCATCATTGAAGTATTCAAATGGAATGAAGTTTATCCGAATTAAAACAAAATATTGAATTCCCCAATGCTTCATTTTAAGAGTACTACAATATTATATAATATGTTTACACTTTTGAAGAAAAAACTTATTTAATAAACACTTAGCCTCAAGGCATACAAAAATATATAAAAGTTATAGCTTAAATAACTGATTATATAAACAAAATAAACCGTCATTCATTAAGAGTTTTATTATGAGATTTCATTCAGGTTTCAAAATACCATTAAATTTATGTTTAGAATGAATACTTTTTTTGCCATTGTTTCATACCAGCTGAATCAATAATATTGACATATTTCTGCACAATTAATTTACTATATAAGGGGCTATAGTTTCAGTGTTACATCAGTTTAAATTGAATATAGTTTGCAGTATATTTCAGAGTGAAATAATTTTTAATCTTGGCCTGCTTGGTGCTTAACGTGGCCAACATAAAAGCATATAGATGTCTGGGACTTTCCCGTAAGTATTTGGAAATTATTATTATTGATATTGAATTGATCATCTCCTGCTTTACAGTCATCCAGAACTTTCGCCATGACAGACTCACTCATGGGAAAGTAAGAAGTGTCTAAAGAAGCCATATCTTGGCTGTGGCGACAATCGCCATTGCTCCAAGAGGAACTGCGACAGGATCTGCGGGAATCGACGAAGCTGAAATCAGTATATTGGAATACATTAATTCTGGCATTGTTCAATTATCGCATATTATTATAAATTTTCCATTATTTAGTTATATTTATATTTATGAAAAGCAAATTTACAATTCGTAGTTTCATTGAGGTTTAATTTACACAATTAAATTGAATGTCGTTCTACGTATTTTTTTATTACAATTGATTGGGAACACTGGAATCAACAACAATAAACGAACTTAACACATATTTGCTATATAAACAGCTATAATTTCAGTATAAAATCAGTTCGAACTCTGATTCACTGATTCAACATGAAATTCACTCTAATCTTGAATTGCTTAGCTTTTTATTTGGCCCTTTCTCGCGCCCAGAATAATAGTTGTCGTGGCTATGTACGAACAAGTAAGTAATTCAATATATAAATTAGGTACATTATTTATTATTTATTTATATTTATATATCTACAGTTCGTCAGACTTGCAGTGGTCCCAAGGATGAAGGACATTGGTTTGGACGTCTCTGCCACAGGGATTCCAATAACGAAATGTGGTATTTCGATGAGAGAAATGAAACCTGCTTGGGAATGGTCTACTATGGCTGTGGAGGAAATACAAATCGTTATTGCGATCTAATCGGTTGTCAACAGAAGTGCATGAATATAGAATGATATTTAACCGATTTATTTTGATGAAAGTAAATAACTTAAATGTTAAATAAAATCCTATTATATGTTAAGATAGTTAAAAATAAAATGTATCTTTTAAAGCACTCATAAAAATGGCAGAATGATTGAAAAACTTTTTCATTCACTTTTTTAACTCTTCTTTTAAGTAAATTCAAAATTATATTAAAATAATTGCCATGGAAATATGATTTCATCTAGTTAAAAATGGACTGTAGAAGTAGCAATTATAATTCAATGTTCGTTTTACCCATTTTAGTGGGCAATGGGGATTGAAGACATTTGTGAAAAATACGCTGTTTATTCATATCGGTGCTAAATGATATTCTAAGATTCTTCTGCAAGAATTCGACCAATTTCGGGATTACCAGAAAGTCGTTGTCTTACCCGTTATTTGTTGAATTTAACTTATTTATAGTATTTTCTATATTTAAACCTTTATTTAAGAATTCAGTAATCACAAGCACAGTTTAAATATAGATCCAAGTGTTTGAATTATTCTTGAACACGTTTTGAAACAAATAGTTCCTTAATTTAATCAATGAACTTAATACTTATTTTCTACATTCGATTTACTACATAAGTGCCAGGATTTAAGGTATTTAAATCAGTTTAAAACAAAAACAGACCTATAAAGGATGTGAAGGCATCAAAAATCGTTACTGCACTCGAATCGAGTGTCACTGGAAGTGTAGCCATTCAGTTTAAAGTCTAAATTCAAATAAAATGCATTAAATAAAGACTTGTTGAAGTTGACCAATAAATTCAGTTTTAAACTAGTTTCTAAGGAATGTAGAACGCATTGCAAGATGTCCAGTCGTGAAGGTGACAAAAAGAAGCCTTTGAAGGCACCCAAAAAGGAGGCCAAGGAAATGGATAAACAGGACTTGGCCCCCAAGCAGAAGCAGAAGGAACAACAAAAGGCTCTCGATGCGGCCAAGCAGAAGGTGGCTCAAAAGGGCGGCAAGATGGGAGGATATGTCACAAGGAAGTTGTCCACACTGACTGCCAACATATACGCACACCTTGCAGTCAATGATGAATGTTTGCTCTTTCTTGTCTTGTGCTCCAATAAATTGAGTTATGATTCCTTATAGCCAACTAGAATGATGATTAATTGTCTCTGGTCAACCAATTGGTTCGCTTAAAAAGCCATCACAAAAATGTGACATTCAGTCTGTTCCCCGACTTAGGGTTAGATCTGGCAAAAAATACGGAAAAAGTAACCACAACCGGACACGGGAATTGAGCGCAACAAATGCGGTAAATTGGTATTTTATGCGTTTTTTATGTTAATCAAAAACCTAATGGACATTACGCCTGATGGGCTTCTGTCAGTATGTCAGATTGGGACATGTGTCTAGTGTATTGCATTAAACCCAAATTGATGCGACTTTAGTTTCATTTCGTGTTGTAGACAGAACCTTTAAGAATGTCGCACAAAGCGGAACTAAGAAGGATGATGCTCTCTCGAGAGAGTTTTTCGATTAGAAATGACGACGCTTCTGAGAGCTGATATTTTGTTTAAGAATATTAAGAGTAAAGATGAATTAAAGTAGACGAAGTGAGTAAATGTAAATGTAGATCGGGAAGAGAACAAATCTAATCATCTCAAATTGAAAGCTGACATTAGTTTCGTTTAAGGAAAACGATCAAAGAAGAAACGATAATAACCCAATCCAATCATAAAAAAGATATAACCACACATTTGTTTATCTTCATATTTAATATTTAAGCCTTTGATGGAATTTGTTTATACAAAATTTAATTACACATTATAGCTAAATATTTGATAGACTCGTTTAAATATAATACATATATTCGTTTTTTTCATTCATTTCGTTCATTTTTCAATTAGACGAAAGGAAAACACAAAAAGAAAGTTTAGCAGAACTCTTAGAGGTATTTTCTAATTTATTTTACTTTTCTTTTAAAGTAAAATTAATTTAATTATCTCTCTGGGAAATATAAATTTTGTGTTTCGAGTTGTACAAAAAGATTTGAGTTCTGTTTTTAATGCGTAATCGTAATCTAGAAGAGGAAGCATTTGATATGTTGTAAAAATGTTGTTAATTATAATATAGTATGCTCATATATAGTAGTTATTAGGTAATTCTTAAAAATGTACAATTAATTTAAATAATTAATAACAATTAGAATTAGAATTATGGGAATAAGCATTGTGTTGTTTTTTTGTTGTTTGTTTGTTTGATTTTGTTTTTGATTTCATTACGAGTGCTTGACATTTATTAAATGCTATAGTTAATTTATTTAATTAATTATTATAGTTGTAATTATAAATAGAATTTATTATATTGTTGTTTGCTTTCTAGTTGGCACACTATCCAAGTCTTATGCAAGAGTTTTAAAGTATGTTAATTTAATTTAATTTAATTTAATTAGTTAATTGCAATTATGCCGAGTATTTTGAATAGAATTTCAATGGGTTTTCCTGGTTTTTGTCGTGTGAGTTTTCTTCGCCTATCATTTAAATTTACAAGCTTACAAATTATTTAACAACATTGAATGTTTTAACATTTGCATTTAGTCAAAAAATATTTTATAATAAAAAAATCACTAAACCAACTAAACTGATAGAAATTGTATTTTAAAATTAAGCTTTAAATAATGTTGGGGAATGTTTGATTTTCCATTTTTTTTATTTACAGTGTATGCGAGCAGTTCAACTGCCCCCCGCCAGATGGCGCTTTAATGGTTGCCCTTGCGCGCGCTGAAAAACATGCGCGCCACTTTCCCTAAGGCGCCCACAAAGTCCCAGCGCTCCTGCTGCTGATGCTGACAGTCTGGCAACGCTGGCACCGACTCGTCCAAGACCTAGGAGGGTGTGGAGTACCAACCACTGGCCGGGCTGCCCTTGTGGTACAAATGGAAGCCCGAGTGCGGTGCAAAGTATTGCGGCTGGTCGAGATTACTGTAGGTGACGCCGCCCTCCGTTGTGGTTGTGGCATGGCCCGCATGTGGATGCATGGCGGCAGAGTACGCCTGCGGCTTCAGTGGCAACGTTGTGGGCGTAGAGCCATCCACGGGCGTGGCATACTGTCCGCGCAGCGGATCGGCATAATCATAGCCCCCATTGCTGCTGACCACCAAGGCGGACGACGGCGGCGCCTTGGCCGAGTTGTTGCTATCGCGTGGCGACACCGAGCTGGGCGGCGTCATGGCGTTGTGGTAATCAATGGAGCTGTGATAGCCACCATAGGTGGACACCAGATTGGTGAAGGCATCCGCCGAATTGATCGCCTTCTGGCTGCCCGGATGCGTACCCGAAGGCGCCGACGCCGCCGCCGAATGCAGCTGCAGATACTGATTCTCATACGAGGATTCGCTGCCCGGCGGCGTGGGCAGCGGACCGCCCTGCTGCTCGCCATAGAACACGCCCACGCCCGTGGGCGTCTGTCTCGCCGTGGCACGAATGACGCTTTCCCGATTCGCATAGAGCTGGCGGAGCAGCGCCGTTGCCGGCATTGTAGCTGGTTGCTGGTAGGGTGTGCCTATCCACTGGATGGTGCTGCTCTTCTCGTTGGGATCGAGTTGTTGCTGCTGCTGCTGCTGTTGTTGTTGCTGCTGCTGTTGTTGTTGTTGCTGTTGCTGCTTGAGTAGCGAGTCTGTGCTGAAGTCCGTGCTGGGCTGGTTGTTGTTGTTGGCGCTGGGGGACGGCAGATGCTTGGACATGGCATGCTCCAGATCCTTGACAGCTGAATCAGCAGCACCTGTCGTCGGCTGATCCTCCACAATGGAAGGCAGACGGCTGCGAGGCTGCTGTTGCCCACTGTTGCCATCCCGCTCCAGGGCTGGCAGCTTGCTCAGTGGCTGTTGTTGCTGCTCCGCCTGCTGCTGCTGTTGCTGCTCTGCCTGCTCCTCTGCCTGCTGCGCTGCTTTGCTCTTGCGCTTCCGCTTCGTCGTGCCGCCGCCGCCGCCGCCGCCCGCCGGAGTGGGCGTTGGCACAGGCGTGGCCACCGTCGCCGGCAGCACGCCGTCCACCTCCACGCCCAGCGGCGTCGGACTGTCCTTGATCAGCGCCAAGCTGTTGAGACTGCTGCCATGTGAGGTGGTTGCATTGCGTCCGCGTCCACGCTGCGAGTGTCCCTCCGGATCGGTCTTGGGCGAGGTGAGTCCCAGTTTCATGTCGCCCGCACTCAGATGTGTGTTGCCCTCGCCGGTGGCGTCTCCTCCGGGTGAACCGCTGCTCTTGTCATTGCCCAGGCCCAGTACCTCCTCGTGCTTAATGCTATCCACGCTGGGTTCCAGCTGGCAGCAGTCGAGTATCAAGTTCTCGTTCTCACGATTACTACGCAAAAGTATAGCCAATTAGTCATAAGTACGTCGGAGTAATTTCCGGGGAACTCACCTGATAACGTAGTTGACGCATATGATATTCTGCTCGTCGGCATTCTTCGTGCTGCAGACAACAGTTGCACAAGTCTGCAGCCAAGTGTAGCCTCCGCTCTTGTTCATCAGTCGGTAGTAACCAGTCAGCACTTGACCCTTTTCAATCACTGTAAAAAAAGATGACATTAGTTTTGATTAATACTGAATCTTTGCTAGTTTAAGTTAGCTGCAAAGTTTTCATTTAACTTTAATTATTCCATACTTTAGTATAATATTAGTTGATATCAACCGATCTCTTTTGCTCATTTAAAATTTAATTTAACATAACTATACAAAACTATACTCATGTGATCTGGCAGGATAATTGTATACCGCATCACGTATCTAATTGACTAATCTAATCTAATAATCGTATTTAAGTAAAATATATTCCTATTTATATTTATTATTAATTATAAGCAATTTAAATAAGTCCTTGCTTACTTCAATTTAAAATTGAAATAATAAATATTTTAATATTTGTAAATATAGAAAAATATTAAGTTATTCATTTAATTTTTAATAAGATATGTTATTTACATTTAAAATTAAAGCAGCAATTGTTTTTTAAATTAGTTAAATTAGTAAATCAAATAAGTAAAAAAATACATTTTTTAAATGAGAAATTCTAAAATCGATATTTTTAAATTTGTAACAATAGAATATTTGGGTATTTCTTTGACTTTATATTAATTTATTAATTGAATAATAAAGTAAGATTGTTATATTCAATATTAAACTGGTAAAAGTAAGTAAATTTTGGAATTAAATGAGAAAATTACTATTTTTGATTTAAAATTTTAATATAATATATCTTTATACCTTGTGACCATTAAAAATTGACCACAAAGGGTATAATTCATTTTTAAATTATAAGTTACAAAATAATATTTAGGTATTTACAATTATGAAGAAAGAAAATGTTAAGATATTGAATAAGAATAAAATTTTGAATGTAAAATTAAAGAAAAGTAGTTGTTTTAATTACTTATTTACAATATTATTAAATGCAATAGAAACATGAAAACATACAGGGTGGGGCAAAAGTAATCACCCTATTGGAAAACTCAAAATTGTTTGTAAATGTTGCGCAAAAAATGGAAACAATTATTTCACGTCATTGCGGTGTCAACCGATTTATGTCTTGTAGATTTTGTATTCTGCGTTTGTTTACTTCACAAGTGTTAAAACCGAATAGAGATTTGGGCCACATGCAGAAGTTATATCGATTTCCAATAGGGTGATTACTTTCGCCCCACCCTGTTTACTTTATGTCTTTAATTTAAATAATAGAGCTTATTTAATATTATGATATGTTATTCGGGATTTTGTTGGACGGACAGAAACAAGCTTACACTTAAGGAGATGTCGTTTTTAGATATTGTAATTTCTAATTTTATAAATATTCTATTTTTGATTCGGCAACGACATAAAAATGAAGTCTAATTGGGTTTAATTTTATACTACTTTTCATTTGCAAAACTATGATATTTAACTTAATTTAACTTTGCTAATAACACAACAAAAAAGTGAAATAATAACTCACGATCTGAGTGGCTTTTGCGTAGGCGATTGGCATCCTCGGCATGGCACAGCGAATACAAGCTCTTGTTGACCAGATCCTCGGGTGTATAGTCCAGCAGATCAGATACTCTAAAATGGGGAAAGAGAACTTAAAGAAGGGTCTAAATTGCAGAGCAATTAAGGCAACACTTACCTCGGCTCGCAGTGGGCGACGCGCAGGTCAAAGTTCACACGGGTAACAAACATATCGCACTCCAAACGAATCTCGTGCACCGACGGTGGCGGCAGGGCAATGGCTAACGCGACCATGCCCAAAAGAGGCGGCTGCGATTTGCGTGTGTGCGAGAAAGTGTACTGGGGACGCAGTTTGCAGAGCAAGAGTACAACCTGCAAAGGTAACAAGACAGCAAGGTCGAGGGTTAGGCTTGTAGGCGACAAAGACCTCAAAAAGAACGCTTAAGGGCTAGAAAAGTTGCAGCATTTGTCAGCTTACAGAAAGCATTTCTCACAGAGCTTTCACACAGACAGAGCACACACATAGGCGCTAATTCGGACAGCCTGAAGCCTGCAGCTGTAGCTTTCAAAAGCTCACCAATACTAAGGCAACTCGAATGCTCTGTAAAGTGACAAATGCGCTGTGCGCTGGCAGCTGACAATAAAGTTAATGATGATCATGATAATGACGATGATGATGATGATGATGCGAGGCTGCAGATGATGAAGCTGGAAAGCCTTAATCTGTGCCGTGATATTATTCGATACTGATCAATCTAAAATCAGTTTTCGCTTTGCCTGACAAACAGAATATGGCCGAAATTTTGAAACGTAAAAACTGATTGATTGAAGAAGTAACTTCATTCCGGGCAAATCATAATTTTGTTGTTCTTATTATTTTTGTAAAAAATAGTTTTTTGTTGCTAAAATTTGCCTTGCTTTTTTCGTACTGATTTCAATTGATACGTACCGAATAGTTTGAGGCCGGGTTCTTAACATTTTTACCATTGTTATTGTTACCGTTGCAATTGCTCGTTGCATCGTTGGCCTGTAGATAAGCAGTGGATGGGATGGTAATACGTATACGTAATAAAAGCACAATTATCCTTACTGACGAATCAACCAAAGAAGGTTAGTCTAAGTACGTGATGCCCCGGACAAAGGTTAGCAGCACTACGAAATGATAACGATAACAAAACCAAAAGGAAAACCAAAAACAAAACAAATAGAGACAACAGAAAAACAAAAGGAAAAAACCGTGCTAGTTTCTACGATAAACGTCGCAATTCACACTAAACTACATGGCACCGTTAAGAGCTTACAACTGTGATTCGAAATACACTAGAATAAAACAAATAACTCACCCGATAGCCGGAGGATTTAAAGTGACAGCCACGTTTGGTCAAAGTGGATTTCATGCGTATACAAAAACTGCGATCGTAGCCCTTGTAATTACTTGTGGAAGCCTGCGTCATGGAGGCAGCAACTGTAGAGAGAATAAAGATACAGATATTAGCTAAATATTCAAATGGTTTCACAGAGAATAGAACTATGCTTGGGAACAGGAAAACCCCTTTTGTTTTGTAGACGGAACAACAACTCGGACTCGACTCACCATCAGGATTGTTCGTACCGTGTGTGCCACTGCCATCATCGGAGGCTCCCGATGTGGGCGATGCCAAGCCTGCTGCTCCGCTGCCCCCACTGCCACCACCGCCCCCTCCTCCACCGCCGCCGCCGCCGCCACCACTCGTCAGACTCAGGCCCAGCTGCTCGGCAATTTCCGCATGATCCGCCTGATGAATATAGTCGAATATGCTGCTGCCCGTCATCTCCACCTGCGACAGTCCCAGATAGATGGACACCGTTTCCGATATGTACAGGAAGCGTCCATCCGCTGCCACCGCCAAGGCGAATCCGTCCAGCGACTAAAATGAAAAAGAAAACAAATAAAAAACAAATTCCATATTGAAAAGACATTTGCATATTCCGTAAAAAACATGGCTGCAATTTATTATCTTTCCCTGTCTTACTCTACTACTCTCTACTTCTCCCTATCTCTCTTTCGCCTTCTCCCTCACCCTCACCCTCTCTGTCTGTCTCATTCACTTACCTGTAATATGTGGGTGCCCTGATGTTGTTCGAACAAATCAACGGCGGGACTGCGTCGAATGGCTGCACCTGGAAACGAATACAAAGCGAATGCTGATGAGTGTTTGGTAAACAACTGTGAATATTCGTGTAAACACAACTTAAAGCATAAGGAATAAACTCGGCCAGACCGAATTGTGAATACGCTAGCAAGATTACGTTCACAGAAATGTGATTAATTAATAGAGACTTAAAGTATTATTCTTAAGATAGAATTGAAAGAGATAATAAATTTCTAAAACTTGACTTTCGTTTAAAGAAATACTTACAGGTGAAAACAAATCTATTTAAAAGTTAAGATTGCTGAAACTTCCCATTAAGTCAAGAATAATGTTTAAAAGTATAAAATAATAATATAGATAATTGTTGGTTATGCAAATATAAATTAAACTAATCAATTTATTGAACATAGGACATCAACATTTAAGAATAATAGTTCTTTAACATATATAATAATTAACACAAAAAGATTAGATATGTTTAAAGTAATATTTATTTATATTTAATATTTCAAGGTATGCTAAAGAAATTTAGATGATCGTTGGATTGAGAAAAACTAAAGAAGGGTTTCTTTAAATATTGCAAAAATATCAACTTGTAGTATTCTTAAATATATATATAGTATAGACAATCTTTGACTAGAAAAAGCTTAGAGAATTTTGTCACAAAGTGTTTAAATTTCATTTAGAATAATTTCTATACATTTAATATGCAATATTTATTATGTTTTACTAATTTTAATATTTCCCAACACAATCAATTCCCTATAATGATTAGAGCTATATTTTCTCCATCGAATTCTACACTTTGTCTATGTGAGGGTCAAACAAAGTTCAATCAAGCTCATCCTTGTAGCTTCATTAGCTAGTCATAGATAGCTACTGTCCATAGGTTTGTTATTGCTGGCCAAAAAGCCATAAATGAAGCCCATTCCTGCCGCAGCTTCAACGAATTTCTGGGATACGAATAACAGAACCGCAGTGTCATACACAAACTCATAAATATGGGCTGAGTTCAATATTTTCTCAGCTGATGCCCATTTGAGCATATTTATTTAATTCAATTATTGAATTTTACGATTATGTGAGAGCAACCCCAACTTTGGCTGCTGACCAACTTCAGGTCATAATTCGCACAAGTGCAAATCGCTTTGGTCGTCCTATATGTATACCCTTGGCCATTCCCGTCTCCCATCTCCCGTCTCCCGTTTCGTGGTTCAAATCCCCAGCGACTTCAATACCTCAAACGCAGTCGCTAAGTTGGCAAACAGTTTCCGCTTCCGCTGACCATATGTGTGTGGCAATGGAGGCATGGAAGGGGGAGTGTTGTTGTATTCCCTCTCTAACACAACTGTGGGCTTTAATGACCTTCGGAGATGCCCCCTTTCCGTTTCAAATATATGATATTTTTTTGTGCGGCTGTGGGTCAAATTGAAGTGCTTTTTATTGCCCCGCAGCTTGTTGCTGCCTTTTGGGTTTACTTTCGCATAATAATCCAATTCAGTGAATGTGCCCCTGTGCCCCGTCCCGCGCCCGCTGACCATAGCCATAACGCCCCATTGATTTTGGATTATTTTTTAGTGCCTTGTCTGCCTTTTAAGCTTCTGCCAGTTGCCATTCAAACGCGTCTCTTGGCAACCGAAACCCTGGTTGCTTGGAATGCTTTTGAGGTGACAGTAACTCGCTGTTGACGTGGCCAACGATGCACGATCCATGACGTGGCAATGGCTGGCAAATGCTACCAACTAAAGCCGACAGATTTGGCATATTTACAGGCAGAGCCCATCGATGGGTTTCAATTATAAAGCAAAGTGTGTCCCCTAAACTTAGATTGTTAATATGCCGTGGCATTGACAAATGAATGCTATGAATATGTATTTTAAAGTTGAGGTAATAAGTAAGTAAGTATTACAGCTATAAATTAAAATAGAATTCATATTGTTAATATATTTTAAATTGAAATAGAAGTTATGTATATATCAAGTTTGATATAAATACGTTTATGGAGAAATCAATGTGAGTTCTTGAATGAGAATGTCAGCTTTTAAATGTTGTGTATATCATAAATATATACTTAATTTGATTCTGTTATCCTATCGTTTGTTATATGCAATTATAATGTGTGTTTATTCCTTATATTGGCAAATCTTTATATCTTTTATAAAACCATTATGAATACGGCATTAAATATGCATATTATTTGTATTGATATATGAATAATTCTTACAATTAATAATAAACTGGCATAAATTGGTGTTTATTTCGATTACTAGTGATTACTTGGATAATAATAATAATAATGTGATAAAATTCGATATATCATCCCTCATCATCAGCCTGAAATTGCCTCAACAAACTGTGAAAGCTGTATCCCATTTAGTTTGTTATCGACTATAATCGATTACTGCCTAATTTAGTTATAGTTAATGGGCTCTATAGCTCGAATTGGCTGACTTAGCTGGCTGATTGGCCCCTTTGATTGGCCTTCCGAAATTCCACAATAACAGCGATGACACAGCAGCGACAGCAAAAAAACTACGAAAACTACAAAGTAAATAAATAAATGAAAAACAACAACTGCGACAATGACAATAAAAATGCTCCAGTGACGTGAGCAAAAGCAACAAAAACAAAACTAAAAAAAATAATAAAAATAAAAAAAATGGCTGCGCATGCGCGACAAATAAAATAAATTACGCTTAATAGCGATATTTTATGCAAATCGGGAACTCGAGGCCCCCATCGTCATGGCTTACGTCTCGGCCAACGTCTCTTTCTTCTGTGCGGGCCAAAAGCCCAAAAATAATACCAATAAATTGCTGGTCGCTTGTCAGGCGGCTTAAACCGTTTTTAAGGTGCGCGCGCATAATTTTTGTTATTGTTTTTGTTTTTCTTTATTTTTGGCATAGAAAAGTTGACAAATTTTGATTTCACTGAAGGCATCCGAAAACCTAAGTAATATTCCCGCCCTCTTCCCCCCTACAATTGGCTATTAAATGTGGGCAAATGTGTTTCCTGCTTTCGGTTTTATTGCTCATTCTTTGCCGTTCACTTTGCTCCCCACTTCGCCAATGGCGTCCAATATGGCCGCCCACGCATAAGTACAGTCGTCAATGCAAATTAGCTCGGAAATTTCACTGCACTTACAGTTTTGGCCTTACCTGAAGCAAACGATAAGCCAAGCAAGTCTTACACTTGACAACAAACAGAAGGAAATGTCTTTATATAAATATGTAGGCAAAGTTAGACTATCTAATGTTCAAAGTGTGTTGTCTCATGGCTTTAATTTCCGTGTTAAATACGAAGTTTTTGAATAGGAACAACACATAAAAGAAAGTATTAAATATATTGATATCTACGGTAAGAACTATAACTTGATATGTTTCAGCTTTAGCTTTAAAATAATTGCCGTTTATATATTACTTATAGTCATACAAAAGTCTTTACTTAATATATCATTTTATATAATGTATTTTAAGAGATATTCAAGTGTAATTTGGTATGCAAGTCTATCAGACATTTCGTTTCTAGTAAACGCCTTAAATAAATAAATATATGACAGATAGCAGTTAAGGAAATATAAATAAATATAGGGAATTCGTAACAATTTCTAAATTAAATAATTAAATGAAATATATAACTTAAGTATCAGCTAATGAAAAATAATTAAATATTGGGATATTGAAGAATCTCTTAAATAACTATATAAACAATTGAAAGTGTTAGAATTGATAATAAACAAGAAAAAATGTGTATTACACATAATGAACTCTATTATTTAAGTAAAGTCCAGAGACTAAAAAACTTTCGCTTCCAATGGGAAGTAATATTTCTAGCAACTCTACAATATATTTTGAAATAAACTATTTATTCCACTTATGAGTCTATAAGTTAATACACTTTTAGTTTAAGAATTTGATTAATTTAATAGTTTTAATATATTATAAATATTGTTATTTGTAGACTTACTTTTTAGTTTACTGCTGCTGGATGCCTCGCGGGTCCATGGTGGATCTCCGTGACCGGAAAAGTCTCTCAATTTCAAATAGCTTATGGTCAGTCTTATAATGGAAGCCTTGTCTAGTTGGCTGGTAATGGCTGCGGGAAGTGGCAGCATCTTGGCCAGCTCATAGAACTCATAGTTCTCCTTGCCACGTCTCGAACGCGCTGCGTCCCGTGACTTTTCCTTGCGTAGCTCAAGAATGCTGCAAGTGAAAGAAGAGATGGGACAAACAAATGGATACATTAGCAACAATTTGTGGCAATCAATATTGATATAAGCTATAAGTAGACACTGACGAATTGCAGGGGAAAAGCTGTAGAGAGGATCCTCTAAATATATTTTTACTTCTCTCAGCTCTCACCTGTCGTGGTCTGCTGTCAGCGTAGACAATTTGGCAATTTGTTTGTTTGTCCCCACCCTCCTCAAGTTGCATTGTGATGAAATGATGTCAGTCCAAACAAATTGCCATACATTTGTCAGTCTTTCAACAGCCAGTGGAACGAGGGCGAGTCAAAGACAACCAAGACAACTACGACAACCAAGAGGATCCGAGACAACCCAAGACTCTAGCATGACATTATTGTTCTCACCCTCAACGATCGGTTCTAGCAGCCAGCTAGAAAAATTGCCTCATTTTCAATGCGTTACAGATTTTCCATTGTCCATTTAGTTGGCAGTTGATATTTGTATTATTATTGTCTTACATGTTTGTACAGTCTTTCCCAAGAGTTCCCGCACTTCCCTCTTAACTCTCCTCAGCATGCAGATGCCGACTCTCAGATACTCTGATTCGATCTCAGCTTTCAGTTGCAGTCTTCACTTTATTTTCCCCTTAATGCACAGACTTTTCATTCAACAACTGTTGCTGCAATCCACAAAAGATTACAAAGACCTAAAGACCGCCGCTGGAACTAAAGTCAAAGTTGGAGTTGAAGTTGGAGTCGGAGTCGGATCTGTTGCTATCTCAGCTCAAGCATCTGGCCATCATCTTCGCCAGAAACTTGGCTTTAAGCGTTCATAATTTAAGTTTGTTGTCATCTTCGTTGTCGTCGGCTTTTTTCGGTCGATCTTGTTTTTGTTTTTCCCTTTTTCTTTTATTTTTTGTATTGTAGTGAAATTTTCATGCTCTACATAATTAACAGCATATTTCAATTGTTAACAACTTTGTCTATGTTGATAAAGTTATTGTTAAAAACATTGTCTATATTAATAAAGTTAAGGAATTGTAATTTTTCAATAATGTCACAATTCAGTGTTTAATAATAGATACAGTAATTATTGTAATTAGAAAGTGTCAAATTCTTTTTTAGGGAAATTACTCAAGTATATATATATATATATTTTATAAATACAATAAACTATAAATTGTATGTGAGGCATCTTTTAATGAGGCACTGATCACTTCAACAAATTGCAAATTTCCCTTTTCGTATTAAAATTACTTAAAATATCTAAAAATACAATATATCTTTAATTATAGTTTACTGATTATGGCATGGACATTATTGACTTATTAAAGTGCATTTAATATTTGTTATTAATCTGAAGTACTGCTTTAAATATGTCTAAAACCTGTTGGCTATTGAAATTAATTTATTTAAAAAAAATATATAATTGTAGAGACCAAATAAATTAAAAAGCTCTATACTTTTCAATGAGAATTTGGCTGAATCACTGAGTTAACTTCAGATAGAAAGTAAGTTTATTAAACTTGTTTCAGTTCTTATTTCTCAGTTCTTTATTTATCTATATTTGCTCAAAAATATTAAATTTTTTTAACATTATACTTTTCAACACATAAGCAACAACTTTGAAAGCTTGAAGTACACAAGTGTAGGGTATTACGGCTACTCCCATGGCCTAAGTGATCTCAGAGTTGGCACGGCAACATTTTGTGGGCTTTTAAATTTATTTTTATGTCTCTGGGGCATCTGTAAATGTGCTCATCACAAGCTCGAGCCTCGTTTTGTGTAACTTTATTTGAGCCGCGGCGGCTTCTGCGCTCAACGCTTTTATTTTTTTGGAGGGGATTACTGGAGAGTTGCTGCTGTTGCTGCTCATCTCTGATGTTTATCTGAGACTACGTCGTTGGGTTATAAAAGTATTTTTGATAATTAAAATGAAACCGGCGTAAAGAGCGCGTATGAAACCCGTACAACATGCGTCTGCCACGGGCCAAGCCAGTTTCTGGCCTTTTTATACTCCACTTGCTTTCCGAATAACAAATTTTTAATTAGTTTGTTAAATCTCAGCTGTGTTTCTGCTGTTGTTGTTGTTATTGTTGTTGCGTTGAAATTATGTTTAAAGATTGAAGTACCTGGTTTCCTAATAAACGCTTAGTTCAAAGAACTTATAGGAATGGAACTGTTAGAACCCAGACAAATATATAATTTGCAAACTAATTCGCCACACGTTCCGCTGGGCAAATTACATTTTTTTTTTTGCAGTTGAGATGAGAAAAAATTGAAAGCATCAATCTTCCGACCATCAATATAAACACCATTCAAATTAGCCCAGAAGACGTGCTACAAGGTATAAATAAGTGAGAGTAAGCGAAAAATCCCTTAACATTTGTCATCAAGGTGTCGCCTTGATAAATGATTTTTGTGCTCTTTTTAATTTCGCACCGAAAAAGGAAAGAAATTGCCAAACAGGGGCTGCAATTTTGCGACTAACAGGCGTGTAAATTGCTCGTCATTAGCAAATTGACCGAATGTAGACAGAATTAGACAGCTTCTGTTGTCTGTGTATTGGTGAGCTTTCAAAGCTCTGCCTTGCATGTCTGCCAAGCATTGAACGTCTGTTCTCATGCGTGTAACGTATGTGTGTGAAAGCTTTCTTTACTTTTCCACTTGAATAGCTAATAATACCTGAACTGTTTAGGGAATTTAGGGTATTAGCGTTCAATATTGTCGTCTGATCGAATTAAGAACCTAAGCGGATTACATGGCCTAACATTGCGGTTTTCCTTACATCATTTTGGCACATGATTTTGCCAATCAAACTAAAAAATCATTCGATCAAGATAAGGGTAAGAATATGAAAAGAAAGAGAGTAATGAAAACTGCAGCTATTTTTCTTTTCTTTTTGTTTTCCCACACAAGAGACTGTCAATATAAAAGGATAAGACTGTATCTGGCCATTGTTTATGGGCTGTCAGAAGTGCCGTTATGGCTTTATCAGTACTTTTTTGTTGTTGGCAACAAACACAGCGGGAAGACTATAAATACAGCTGATATTATGTAATCGTAATTCCCAGAAGAAAGTCAAATGAAAATGTTGACAAACGTTGTCATAAAAAGTGTCAAATTGAAAGTAAAGATGCGAAAAAAATAGAGAAATGCTTATATGAAGTGAAATTTGAAGATGTCTTGATTTTTAGTGGATAAACAAAGATTTTCAGATTAAACTGAGTATTATATGGCATACAGCAAAGAAAGGAATAATTGCATTCGAATACATTTTAACTATTTAATATTCTTGCTCTAGAAAAACAAGACTTAGTTTTTAGAAAGTATGGGCAAATTTTTGGGTAAGTTTTTGCTATGAAATAATGTATTATTTGATATCTATGTACCACAGAAAAGGTTACTATGTGATATACAAAATCCGTGAATTTATATTTAAAGAGTTGTGAGTAGAAAATAAGCAAGAAGATTTATGCTTAACTAGTTTGTAGTTATGTTGAGTTATTTTCTTCAGATAGGACTACATATTCAAAAGTAAAAAATGAGTTTTTGCGTAAATTAAAGATTTTATTAAGTAAAAGTTTTATACGATTATCAAGGGACATCATTGATTATCTAATAACATAGTAATAATATTACTAAATGTATTTAACAGAAACAAAGTAAATTCTGATGGGAAGAGATTAGCAAAGTTTTTTTGTATATTAATTTTTGTGTATAGAAAAATATTTAGATCAAACTCTAATGTATCACAAAGTCAGCCAAGAAAGATGATCAAGATGATCTCAAAGCTTTGATATTGTAGAAAATCACTTATTATATGTATACTCAAATAACTGAAGACAATTGTTAACAAATCCCAAATTAAGTTATACACTAAACTGATAGTATTTTTAGATATGCTTGTATCTTTTATCTATTTAAAAAATACTTCACTTTAGTTAGCTGAGCACTCGATTTGATTATGTAAAGTTGGTAATTTACCCCGTATCAACTAACCCCGATTCGATGGGTTGCTGTTGTGAGTGCATTCCTGGCGCGCCCGGTGCATGTTGATTGGGCATTTTGCCGTAAGGTGGCATGCCACACAGCTCCTGGGTGGGCACCATCCACGAGTGCGTGAATGGCACCGCAGACATGCTCAGGGAGCCGACCATGTGACTGCCGGGATGGCCCGGCGTTGGCTGCCTTGGATAGCCGGCATAGTCCATGGCCACCGACTGATGATAGGGCAACATTTCTGCACTTGATTGTGGATAGCAGGAGTCCTCTAGTTATGGCCTAAATAATTGTGATAGCACTTAACACTTAACACTGGCACATTTTCAATATTGCACTTGGGTTGGGTTTTGTTTTGATTTTGGCACACTTTATCTTGGCCAACAACTGGGCAGGAGGTCAACGACGCATCCTTTTGTGGCTTTTATGTTGTTGTCTGTCTGGCAATTGGAGCACGCGTACGTGTCAGTTGCTGTCTTCAATTATCCTTGGACGTACACACACACACACACACGCACACAGACACAGAGACACCGACACACACGGACGGAGGGGGGCGTGAACGAATCACGCACGGAGAACTAAAGCCGGAGTGCCACTGACAGCTTCGATTGGCATTCAAATTAGCGAGCGAGCGAGCTATCGACTCTGGCCGGTTAATTTTTTTCTTTTTGTCCGGATCACAGAACACGGAGCACGTCAGACGCGTTTGGCACGTCGCTTGGCGAAAATTGCAGCATCCAACTGAAAGCTGGAACTGTGACTGTGATTGTGATTGGGATTGGAATTGGGTTCGACTTGGGGTTGAGTGTCGTTTCGTTGCGTTGCGTTGCGTCGCGTCGCGGCCTGCAAACAAATGGGCGCCAATTACGCACGCACGGGGCACGGGCAATCGTGCCGCACACTTGGAATACAGATACACACGGATACGGAGACGGAGATACAGTTAGCTACAGTTGCACGGCCGGGCAGCGTACGTGAAAACTGCAGCGATGATGATGATGAAAGTAACGTAAATGAAGAAGAACTAGAACTACGCGCCAACGAGAGACGAGAGAGATGTGCTTACGCTTACGCTTTACGTTATACGTCCGTTGCGGGCGACGAATACGTGCAGAATAATTCAGAGTCACGTTCACGTCACGAACAAAACCAAAGTAAGGCAAAAAAAGGCAGCGCTGCCCCTTAACAAAAACACTCGCCACACAGCGCGAGCGAGCGAGACAGAGACAGTGAGAGAGAGTAAGTGTGTGTCACGCACACAACTAGACAATTTTTGGGGGTGACATCTTTGACTCGACACGAAGCAAACTCAACGAACGACAAACGACGAACGACGACAACAACATCGGGCAACGAACGTGAGCAGCAAAGGCGCCAGCATGCGTATGCCTGTATGTGTATGTGTGTGCCTCTGTATGCCTGGCTGTGTGTGTGTGAGCACCTGACACAACGCCTGGTCATGTACTGAGCGCACCAGTAGCATTTTAAGCAGCCTCACGCTCCAATTCGCCGCAAGCTCTCTCGTTTCGCCGCTGTCGCTGCCGCTGCCAGCGCCACTGTGTGGGTGTTGTGTCTGTGTGCATGTGTGTGCGTGCAAATGGGCGGGACGTGACTGCCGTCGAATCGGAATCAACATAGCGCGCATACCAAATGAGCATAGCAGTGTGTGCGAGCGAAAGAGCAGCATGCTCTGCGTAAAAGAGCGCAACTCTATAAATGTAAGCGAGTATGTGTGTGTGTGTGTGTGTGTGTACGTGCAGACGTTGTATTGCAAACTAAAACTGGTTTCGCTTGCTCTCTCGCTCGCACACTGCGGCATTCTGTTGATGTGCGGCCGTTGTCTGCCTCTCTCTTTCTCACTCTATTATATACTTAGTGGATCCCCAGTTTTGTTGTTGGCGCTGCGTCACGCGCAGCAATTAGTTTACTTCTTTACACATTTGGGAATTTGTTTAGCGGCTCTTTCGCTGTTTGTCTCTCGCTCTCGCCCGCTCTATGCGCGCGTGTATGTGTGTGGGAGTTTTGTCTGTCGTTCGCTTTTTATGTGTGTTTGTGTATGTGACCGAAATGCCAATGACAAAATGCCAATGGTGGAACACGGCAAAGCCAACACACTGAGCCCCAAAAGTCCACGTTCGTTTCGAATCCCGGGCCTTTTGCCAGAAATCCTTCCTGCCTGCAAGTGTGGAGGGGGAGGGGGAGCATACAGGTATCTACCAACAAATCGTTTCATACCGAAGTGGGGGGAGTTTTAATATTCCGAACCCGCACAGACAGCGACACGGCCTGAGTTTTACTTTTTCGCCTCGTTTTATTATGCGTTTATAATAATTTTCGAGCAATCCCAGAAATTGTTTAATTTCATCAATGGGCAAAAGGGCGACCACAAATTGTGAAAGTCTTTGGCGGCCATTTTGTTCTGGCGAAAGCTTCAATTCGCCTCAGACATGTTAGCTTCAAAGGGAGCGTCGTACATAGGCATAATAATATAAAGTCACTTAAGTGTCGTCCTGAATGATTTAAATTCGCTTCAAGCAACTGGAAATTCCTTTATAACAGTTTATTTAATTAGTTTCTGCTTGAAATTAAGTTATTTTAAGTTTATAAGAAACTGTCCATTTTTTTTGAATTTACATATTTGAAATATATTCACTAAACTGTGAAGAAATTGTATACAACAATATTATAACCAGAGTTTTAATTTCTTCATTTAAGTTAATTATATGATGTATGTATATTAAAATATCTTTATTGTTATTTGTTGAGTTTTTATTAAAATAAAATGGGTTTATAGTATTTAAACTATTTAGACATATTCATGTATTATTTATGTAAATAGAAATTGAAGCTTCTAAATATATAAAAAGAGATAGCAATTGATATTTAATACCACTGCAAAGGTATAATATATAAATATCAATATATCTTCGCAATACATCACTATATAAGAATTATAAGATATATAATAATTATATACTTATATCTTTGCTTTTAAACGTAAACAAACATAATTTGCTGCTTTTATGTGTGGACATACCAAATATACATATATTTATTTATGCATTAAAATATAAAACAAACTGCGTTTACACTTCGTCTTATCATGGTACTTCATATATTTTCCCAGCAATCTAATTTGCTACTGCCAAAAAACCGTTTAATTATCTGGGAACTCTCTACTAGTATGTGAAAAATATCTAACAATTTGAAAAGTGAACTCACTGTATACATAAACTAATGGGAACTTGACTATAATTGGGGCACTTTCGCTAAATTGTGGTTGTAAGCTTGATATCGATTGTGGAGCTGCTCTAATTGGAGCACCCAATGATTTGCAGTGGGTTTTTCTGTTGCTTTTTCTGCCACATCCTCGAGTTAAGTTGCAGCAGCTGTTGTTGTCTATAGAGACATTACGTAAGCGTACAACGTAACGTAACTGGAACATGTGTGGAGACGTGATCGATTTCTTGAGCTGAATTGTAGAGTTGGACAAAAGGGGAGCCAAAGGAGAGGTAGACAGCAAGGGGAGAGAAGGAGAATGAGGAGGAGAAGAGGAGTCACAGCCAGACAAGTTGGCGTAGCAAATTCTCCCACAATTACGCGTCGCTGGCGGCAATTGTGAATTTTAAAAAGGAAACGTGCCAAGTGGCAAACGCGGGAAGCAATTGCAGGACGGCGGGAGGGCTGGACGGGGTTGGACAGGGGTGAACGGAGGGGCGGGCATGGGCGTTTGTAGGTGGAAGGCGTAGACAATGAATGAGGAACTAAAATTCAACGTTCAACGTCCGTCGCCGTTTGCCATAAAAATCGAAACGTGAACGTGGCCCGCTGAGCCGAAAGCGTTTCCGGTTTTGGCAGCCGGACCTGATGAATCCACGTGCAGACAACGGCCAGACATTGAAATTGGGTCTGACTGGAGTCGGAGTTGGAGACGTAGCCGGAGCCGGAGCTGAAGCTGCGAGCGAGTGTAGGTCGGGAAATTGATGCGTGTGGATGCCTCGAGGACAATGGCAATGGACGTGGACGTGGACGTGAACGGCGACGTGGACGTGCAACGATGCGTGTGGGGCGCCACTGCCACCCCACCCCGCCCTCTATCTCTTGGCGCCCCAGTCAGAGAGTCTGCCATATAAAGGTGCGTGTGCGTGCTGCGGCTGTTGATGGACCTATTGGACATGAGTTTGAGTTTTCATTTCGGTTTCAGTTTCTGTTTCTGTTTTGGTTTTTCAAAAACCAAACGACGGCGTATATATCGCACACACACAAAATGTGTATTCCAGTCAGGAGTCGCCGACATCGACATCGACGCCTCCTCCGTACTACCCCTCCGCTCCCCTCCCCTCCCCCCTTTCCATACGTTGTGCTGCCAATTGTTGCATGACTTTATGAATGGACTGTCTGTAGTCGCCGGCACGTATGCAAGTGCCTCTCTCTAATCAGTTGGCCAACAATAAACAGGAAGAACCGCAAAGAGAGTGAACTGGTCAAGAGTAGCACTTGCCAGTTATCCATCACGTTTTCTCGGACACACGAGGCATCCATTTCAAATAGCCAGCTGCAAAACGGGGCAACGTGATTTGCGAAAAATCAAAACAAATTCAATGAAGCGGTCAACGCTTTGGGCCAAGTTTAAGGCGCTGGCGATCGATCGTTAAGCCAATCGATATGTGTGTGAATGAGAAAGTAACGATCAGTTGCAGCTAAAGTTCTAGCTCTATCGATAAATTAATCGAGAAAGCAGATCGATAGTCAAATTGTTAAAAAAATCTTTTGTAAATCAATCAATTTATAAACACAACTTTTGCTTTGAGTGAATTAGTTGAAGTTTTGTAGATTACAGCTCTATTTCTGTTTCTAATTGTAGATTAATTAATCGATAATAAAAATAGTACATTTAATAGTAAATATCGAATTGAATTAAGAGAGCAATAGTCCATTTCAGATGTACACATATCTACTTATGAACGTATAGCAAATATACTATATTTAACAAGAATATATATACTTTATTGGTTCGGAGATGCTTCCTTCTGCCTGTTACATACATTCACACAAATTCATCATACCGCTTTTGCACATTTTCAATGGGCACAGGGTATAATAGTAGAGTTGTCATTCGGATTAAGATCAATTGAACTAACCACTCAAGTGATCGAACGAACTAATTCCCTGATTGTGGGTCATTTAGTTCAGTTGATTCGAATCCCATTCAATGAATGAACGAACAAGGCACTGAACTACTGAACTTTATGGAAGATTAGTTCGATTAGTTCACAAATTGATATACTGAACTTAATCCTTCAATTGAACTACGATGGAAAACTCTATTTAATAGTAAATATCACATATTTAAATGTACCGATAAAGAAAGATTGATTAAATATTTGAATAAAGCATGCAACAGTCGATTTCTTTTGTCAATTAAATATTCGAGTAAATATTTTACATTTAGTAGTAAATATCTTAAGAATGCAGCAGTCAAATACAGTTTTATTACAACGTCTATTTGTAGTTCTATTAAACGATAATAAATAATATATATGTAACTATAAATATATTCATTTAATTAAATATTCGAGTAAGTAATGCACAAGGCTATAATAAATATATAATAGTATATATCTTCTATTTAAATGTATCTTCTATAAAATGCAACAGTCGATTACATTTAAATATCTATTTCTGGCTGTAGTTATATTAATCCATAATAAGCAATTTATATTTAATAATAAATATCTTTTGTTTAATTTTCTCGATATTTATAAAATATTTGAAATAATAGGCAACTGTTGATAACAATTGTATTTCTATGTATGTACTTTCGCTTGTTTTTCTATTAATCGTTAATAAATATATATTGTTTAATAGTAAATATCTCGATCGATAAATGGTTGTCTATTAAATATTAGATTTATTTTAAGAAGGAATTAATATACTTTCATATTTTTGCTACTATTTCCCACTTACAGCATTTACATACAAAACGACAAATCGAAAAATCAATTGCCAACAATTGGTTAAGTTTCCAGTTCAACTTGCAGTTGCAATACAAACTGCAATAGATCGATAATTTACTTGATAAATCGATTGAAACGCAAGTCATATAACAAGTGCCAACAAATGAAGTAAACAATTTTGTTTCTAGTTCCATCAGTTTTAGTTCCATCTTCAGTTTCTAGCGCCAGTTTTAGACGCAGTTGCTTAGAGGAAGCAATAAACTAACCGCGATCGCTGATCTGTCACGATCTGTTGTCGGGATACAAGCCCACAGGAGAAAGCAATAAAACTGACACAGGTGATAAAATAACACAACGAGATGATTCGTTTTTTTTTCAGTTGTTGGTCATCTTTTTTTTCTTATTTTATTTTCGTTTCGAGTAGCAGAGAAATGGGAGTTATCAGCGTGTAGGATCTGTCAGGGTAAGATTTTATGGGCCAGTGAAAGGTACAATAACTGTTCTTGGGCCCTGTTACACAATCGAAATACAAAACGATTCATAATTCAAAAAAACAAAAAAAAACAAACCACAAAACCCAAACAAACAATTAAGCAATAAAAGCAAGAAAGAGACAGACGGCTAAATGGCGTGCGAGCGAGAGGGCGTGTATTGGAAATCGGAGACAATTCAGCTCGGGAGCCGAGGAGTTCTTCTCATTCAGCACTTTGATTCTTATCACTCTGTGCGTGCTTCTGGCGAAACACATTTCCCTGGTCAGCTACCACAAATTTAATTCCTACAGAAGAGGAGTAATTATTTGTGTTCAACATTTATGATTAACAGCCCAGATCTTAGTCTGAAATGAATGAGTTTAAACTATTTTGCTGGAAGGATTTTATTAAAATCAGAGATCAATGAAACTAAGAAGTTAGAATGGAATATGCCCTTAGCACTTTAAGAATAAAGATTAGAAGGGAAAACTTGATAAACACACGTTATAATTATCTTTAGAATTTCAACAATTCTTGTGATTAAAAGTATTTTAAGTGGAAAATAAATATATTTAAATAAAAACTACAAGTAAAATCGACAATTGATATACCATATATCTAATATTTCATATGTAGATAATATCTCTAAGTCTCACTTAATTCATGACAAACTAATTATCCAGTGGAATCTAAAGATTTCGCAATATTCAGAATAATTCTCCCCGCAAAATTCCTTATTGTATAATTACTAAATTTCAAATTAGATAATTTATTTTTAGCGCATTCCAAAGCAGAGATTTAATGCCCAAAATCAGCAAATCAACTTTAATTGTTATTTTCAGATATTTTTAAAAGCCAAACACATTTGGATGTGCCTCTTGTGTCGATTGATCGATTTTTTGATTGAAAGCGATCAGCTGCGATCGTTGACTCTTTGTTGTTATTTACTCGGCCATTATATGAGCCATAAATTAGCTTTGGCCAGAGCCAAGTCGTCAATCTGCACCACACAAATATCAAGTGATTGTGGTGTTGCATGGTGTTGGTGGTTCAGTGGTGCTTCCACGCACCACATTGGCCCCTCCCTCCAAGTGGCGATCTGCTTGTTTGTCGTTCACTTTTCTGGTATTTAGCAAATAATTCGCATGCCAAACCGTAGCCGTTAACTGCGGCGACACAAAGTGCGCAGTTGTGATCGGAATTAATAATTAATATTCTTGCACCTTCCGAAACTGTGCCGCCGCCTCGAGTCGATAGTGTAAATCTAGTTCAGAACCCAGGCGCTGACAGTGTTGATGAAGATTCAACGAGGCCAATCTGCACACTGGACTCGGGAGACACGAAAAGTATGTGAAAACCATTTCATAAAATATTCAATAATTTAACTGTGTTTTTTTTTACGCAAAGGGAATCTGTATTCGCTGAAGTCTACGGAAGCAAATCTACACTTCTGACATCGAAATTAGAACATTCGTAGAATTAGGCAAATCAATAATAAATTATTCATTTAAAGGTAATCATTTAATGCTTGAGAAAGATATGCTAATAAATTTAAATTTAGGAAGTGTATGTATATTAAATTAAAGACCATACTGTAAAATATTCAATACTTCATATATTCTTTAAAATAATAAATATAAAGAAAGATCAGTAACTAATTTAGTTTTCAGATGACAACAAACCAGTCGGAAAGGCTACAGTCGAAGTCGACTATGAGACTATTCTATACAAAGGAAATAATAGTAACAAACTTAGATATTTATATATAATTAATTAAGTCCCTATAATGGGCAAATACCCTGTAGTGACTTTTTTTACAGATGGTAAATAAATAGCTAAAATACATGTATAGTTCTGTAACACTTCCAGATAGATAGAGAAGTTGGACTACATATTGTATTTATTAATTTATATTTTCAAGTCGAAAAAAAGCTATTGAAATTTATTAAACAATTCTAATATAATATATTTACATAGTTAATGCTAATTGAATTGATTTTGAGTGTTGAATAAATACATTGAATCAATGTGCCTTAATAATATAAGTTGGAGCAGAGTCAACAGCCCCCAGACATGACCGTGACAACTGTTGGCAAAAAAAAAATAAACTAAAAATCGAAGGATGAACAGCAGCAAAAAAAATAATATACAAAGACAGAGGAAAAAGGCTGCAAGGAAACTGCAACTGTCTCCTGCCTCCTCCGTCCTGTAGACTCCCGCTGTTGCCTGCCTCCTGCCTCTTGCCACTTGCCACGCTCCTGTGTTGCAGAAGCGAGCTGGAAGCGTGTTCGGGAGCAAAGTGCATTCCACGCATGTTTTTT